>CM019694.1:22788182-23281414 GCA_009760885.1 Achatina immaculata
TCCGCAATGCATTACTGACAACAATGCCAGGAGCTGACTGCAATAGTGACCATGATCCACTCTGTGGAAAAGTTAGAATAAAGCTAAAGAAAGCAGGTAGAAAAGTGAGAAACATCAAACTGAATACAGAACTTCTTAAAAATGATCAAGAACTGCGAGAACAATACAAAGTTATTATAACAAATAGATACAATGCAATAGCAAAGATAAATAGTATAGATGAACAATGGGCAATGTTAAGAGATTCGATCCACCAAACTGTTAAGGAGATAATACCACCAAAAAAAGAAGCTCTAAAAATAAATGGATGAGAGATGACATCTTAAGACTGATGGACAAGAGGAGGAGGAGTAAAAATAACGAGGAAAAATATAGCAAGGTAAATAAAGAAAAAAGACGCAAATGCAGAGAAGCAAAAGAAGTATGGTTAAATGAACAGTGCAGACAGATAGAGGACTCTCATAATAAAGACAGCAAAAACATGCACAAACGAATTAGTGAACACACAAGCAGGAAAACAAAATATACCACAGGATGCCTGAAATCGAAAGAAGGTAAAATGTTAATGGGAAAAGAAGACATTGTGGACAGGTGGACAGAGTATATCGGTGAGCTATATGGAGGAGAAAGACCAGAATTAACACCATATACTGAAAACTATGATGGACCACCAATACTTGAAGATGAAATCATAGATGCCATCAAACACACGAAGAAAGGAAAAGCGACTGGGCCTGATAATATAACAATAGAAGAAATAGAGGCACTAGAGGAGACAGGAATAAAAATAATAACCAAGTTACTGAATGACATTTACAACAGTGGTTATATTCCCAGTGACCTGATTAAATCCACGTTTATAGCACTACCAAAGAAACCAGGTGCAAAGGAATGTGACGACCACCGGACTATCAGCCTCTCATGTCACATAACGAAGCTACTTCTGAGAATCATTATGAGAAGAACAAGGGAAAAGATAAAAATGGAAATAGCAAATGAACAGTTTGGATTTGTTGAAGGAAAGGGAACACACAATGCCATTTATGCTTTACGAACACTAACAGAAAGAGCTTTAGAAGTACAGAAAGATCTCTACTTATGCTTCATTGATTACACCAAGGCATTTGACAAGGTGAAACATAATGAAATTATTAAAATGCTTGAAGACATCAATATAGACGGCAAAGACCTGAGGATTGTAAAACATCTATACTGGCAGCAAGAAGCAGCAGTTCGAGTTGAAAATAGAGTAGGAAAATATCAACCTATAAAACAAGGGGTGCGACAAGGATGTGTACTATCTCCAGACCTTTTTTCTCTGTATAGCGAGAATATTCTAAGAACAATCATCACAGAACTAGGCATAAAAATTGGAGGATACAATATTAACAACCTTCGGTATGCTGACGACACAGTACTGATAGCTGAGAACCAACAAGACCTGCAAAATCTCTTGGATAAAGTCGCCAAAGAAAGTGAACAGAAAGGCCTTACTTTGAACATCAAAAAGACAGAGACTATGGTTATATCTAAGAAACAGAATCCACCAGCATGCAGTATAAAATTAAACGGAACTATTCTAAAGCAGGTGCAGAAATTCAAATACCTTGGAGCAGTAATAACTTCAGATGGGAAATGCAGAACAGAAATTAGGAACAGAATAGGCCAAGCAAAGACTGCATTTCAGAGAATGAGAAACATATTAGCTAACACATCCTTATCAATGAATGTTAGAAAACGAGTCCTAAAATGCTATATTGAACCTATCTTGTTATATGGAAGTGAATGATGGACAATAGGCAAGTCTGCACAAAAATCATTGGAAGCAGCAGAAATGTGGTTTATTAGAAGAATGTTGCGAATCCCCTGGACAGCAAAAATAACTAATGAAGAATGTATGAGATGAGCTGGAGAGACAAAAAACCTTGTCAAAAAGATAAGAGAGAGACAATGTACTTTCATAGGACATGCAATGAGAAGAGGAGGAGTTGAAAATATTATAACAACAGGAAAAATAGAAGGAAGAAGATAAAGAGGAAGACCAAGAGAAATGATACTGGACAGTCTGACAGGATGGTGTGAGAGGAGATCACCAACTGAACTGATGGCCTGCATGAAGGATCGGGTACTCTGGAGAAGCATAATAGCCAACGCCAGTCGGCACGAAACATGATGATGATGATGATGATGAGTATGGATATAAGTAAACAAAAATGGATTTAAGTAAACTTAAATATTTTTGACACATTAAACGTCATGGTAATTTAGAGAAGACAGTCTTGGAAGGGTACATAATGGAAAAAAAAGAGAGGAAGACCAAGCCGAAGATGGCTGCAAGACATCTTTGATGATCTGCAAATGGATGCATCAGCAGCAGGCCATCTTGCTCTCAATCGAGAGGCCTACAGGAGTGGTGTTTTGGAGGCAAAGTTCCGCAAGGGACATGCAAATGAATGAATGAATGAGTATGCATATATTTCTTATGTTTATGCCCATGATATTTAAAGGACTCTTCTATTTCATACACCATGCTGACCTTAAAAAAATAAACGTTTAGAAGAATAGGGTGTATTTTGTGTACAAACAAGACGAAATGGAGAAATATGAGAACAAATCAAACTGAAAAAAAAATGATGAAAACATAACAAGCAAACATTTAAAGTGTTTCCATCAATCAACAATACATTGCTAACTATAACATGGTGCTAACTATAACATATTGCTAGTTATAACATATTGCTAGCCATAACATATTGCTAACTATAATATACTGAGAAGCTGGGGAGAAAAAAAGGGGGCTACACTGATGCAGATCGTGAACAACAGCAAGAGATGAACGTGAGGCTTTCTGTACATGTGCACACAAGAAGTAATGAAGACACGGCCGTCTGAGCATCACTGGCATCTATTATTCACACTGGAGGCGGCACATGATGATGATGATGATGATGATGATGATGATGATTGTAAAACATGAAGAAAACAACATGATGAACAACTGACATTCTCTGAAAAGAGAATTAAATTTTTTTCATATTCGTTAAGAAAAAGACACAGAAGTTCTGTGATGTAAGAACACGATAGAGCCTAGTTTATCTCGATTTGTACATATGGTAGATGGCAGGTTGTTATTTTTTATATGATAGATGGCAGGTTGTTATTTTTTATATGATAGATGGCAGGTTGTTATTTTTTATATGATAGATGGCAGGTTGTTATTTTTTATATGATAGATGGCAGGTTGTTATTTTTTATATGATAGATGGCAGGATGTTATTTTTTATATGATAGATAGCAGGTTGTTACTTTTTTATATGATAGATGGCAGGTTGTTATTTTTTTATATGATAGATGGCAGGTTGTTATTTTTTTATATGATAGATGGCAGGTTGTTACTTTTTTATATGATAGATGGCAGGTTGTTATTTTTTTATATGATAGATGGCAGGTTGTTACTTTTTTATATGATAGATGGCAGGATGTTATTTTTTATATGATAGATGGCAGGATGTTATTTTTTATATGATAGATAGCAGGTTGTTATTTTTTATATGATAGATGGCAGTATGTTACTTTTTTATATGATAGATGGCAGGTTGTTATTTTTTATATGATAGATAGCAGGTTGTTATTTTTTATATGATAGATGGCAGGATGTTATTTTTTATATGATAGATGGCAGGATGTTACTTTTTTATATGATAGATGGCAGGATGTTATTTTTTATATGATAGATGGCAGGTTGTTATTTTTTATATGATAGATGGCAGGATGTTATTTTTTATATGATAGATGGCAGGATGTTATTTTTTATATGATAGATGGCAGGATGTTACTTTTTTATATGATAGATGGCAGGTTGTTATTTTTTATATGATAGATGGCAGGTTGTTATCTTTGACTCTGTTACGTGAAAACTCCAGGTCTAGGACGCCATAGAGACGAGCTTCAGAATTTTAAGAGACTTGGAATAAACACATCTTATGCACAACAGCCCAACCGGACGAGGCTGTTCCAGAGGAACATCCATTAACGTCGTTCATGACAAATCTATTACTCTTAATAAGCATAATTGTTCTTGGGAGCTACAACAGTGGTTTCCCGTTGCCTTCTGCCGGTTTGTGTACGGACTCTTCGCTAGCCTTTGGACTCCCTGTCCTACTCGCAAGGCAGCGGGAGCGAGAAGTTTTAAGACACCTCCTATCTGTCTGGTATTCCCTTCACTGAGCACCTGAGGCACTTTATAGGAGTAGTAGAGCCACCTACTACCCCACCTCGCTCTCTGAGTCCACCGCCAGTTGGTCTGCGCCTGCTTATTTGGGTAAATCCTTATTCACAGGGATCCTCCAAGTCTGGAGGACTTTCACCATCCGCCACCTATACTCGCTGGGTTGGGGATGGTCGCCCCAGCTTTACGCAGTTAATTAAATAGGACTATTCTAAAGCAGGTGCAGAAATTCAAATACCTTGGAGCAGTAACTTCAGATGGGAAATGCAGAACAGAAATTAGGAACAGAATAGGCCAAGCAAAGACTGCATTTCAGAGAATGAGAAACGTATTATGCAACACATCCTTATCAAAGGAGTCCTAAAATGCTATATTGAAACTGTCTTGATATATGGAAGTGAATGATGGACAATAGGCAAGTCTGCACAAAAATCATTCGAAGCAGCAGAAATGTGGTTTATTAGAAGAATATTGCGAATCCCCTGGACAGCAAAAATAACTAATGAAGAATGTATGAGAAGAGCTGGAGAGACAAAAAAATCTTGTCAAAAAGATAAGAGAGAGACAATGTACTGTCATAAGACATGCAATGAGAAGAGGGGGCATTGAAAATATTATAACAACAGGAAAAATAGAAGGAAGAAGATAAAGAGGAAGACCAAGAGAAATGATACTGGACAATCTGACGAGATGGTGTGCTTTCTAATTGCATACTAATTACATACAAGTACCACTTTTCTAATTGCATACAAGTGCCACTTTTCTAATTACATACAAGTACCACTTTTCTAATTACATACAAGTACCACTTTTCTAATTACATATAAGTACCACTTTTCTAATTACATACAAGTACCACTTTTCTAATTACAACTGAGCTGATGGCCTGCATGAAGGATCGTGTACTTTGGAGAAGCATAATAGCCAACGCCAGTCGGCACGGCACCTCATGATGACGATGATGATGATGACGATGATTATTATGATGATGATGATGATGATAAGCACAGCAGGCGAGGGCTTATTGACCGAAAAGGTTGCGATGTGGCTTCTCGTACTTAATGTAGTGTGCTCTAGCCCCGTTGCAGCCTTAGCTTCCGACAGCCACTATACTTGCCTGTCCTATAGAGTACATGCACACACACACACACACACACACACACACAACAAAGAGATCAGAACATCCCTTGAGTTGCCCTGACCGCAGTCAAGCATCTAAGGCATGACAAGGTTACCTTTACCTACTCTGGTAATACATTAACAAACAGAAACACCAACACAAACAGGTCTATAAATGAAGCAATCTTATCTATACAAAGAAAAATCAACGAGAATTTAAGAGCAAATAATCTAGAGTGTGGGAACGTTTACCCAGTGAGCGCGCTAACAGGCAATGACCGGTAAATTACTGATTTAAAAAAGAAAGGAAAAACCCAAACTTTTGGGAGTCCTCGGTTGCTGTAACCGGTTTATATTATCAAAAACCTTGTAAAAAGCAATCATCGAAATCGGCCGTAAGATGATCGGGTCAGTAGACTGATGGTTCTCAACATCCAGGGAGGAGAATACCCCAGTTTGATTCCGCATGTGAACATTTTGTAAAGATTAAATCTCGCCTTAGATCAGAAAACAAAATTCACACAAACATTTCCTTTTCGCTGATGTTTGTAAAGTATGTTTAGGTAAAGGTGAAAGTAACCCTCTCATACCTTATAGGCGCATGGGGATGTGGTATTAGTGCCCATACTTTCCTTGACCTGTCAGCACACTAGAGAGTGATGTGTGTCAGCATCACGCCTGGCTGCCTTTCCTAACCCCCATCCCAGAAGAAGTCGGGTACCCTTTTCTACACTTGGGTGGCTGAGGCTTCCTCCGGCCGTATTCGAACCACTGGCCTTCGCCATGAGAGACTAGTGCACTAACCAGTTCACCACAAAGATGCTCAAAAGCATGTTTACTTTTATATTTAAAAACAAGGATGAAGTACGAAATACTGAATAAACTGGAGTATTGAGAAAACCGATATTTCAGACAGTGATTTACCGGCTGAAAGACAAGTACAACTGTACTGGTTAAAAAAAAAAACTAACGGAACCACTGGTTTCCTGTGTTCAGTTTAGTATATATCCAGCCACGGAGACGGAGTGTCCCGAAGAATCTCATCGTCGGCAGTTTATCTTGTGTCTTCTACAGCGCTGGCTAACAAACTTTTTACTTTCAAATACCACTTTTCTGCTTACATATATCTTATACCTTATCTTATATCCTTCCCGTGCCGTTAAACGTCACATATATCTACATATATCTACTACCTTTCTAATTATATATATATACCACTTATCAAATTACATACACGTACCACTTTTCTAATTACATACAAGTACCACTTTTCTAATTACATACAAGTACCACTCTTCTAATTACATACATGTACCACTCTTCTAATTACATACAAGTACCACTTTTCTAATTACATACAAGTACCACTTTTCTAATTACATACAAGTACCACTTTTCTAATTATATACAAGTACCACTCTTCTAATTACATACAAGTACCACTCTTCTAATTACATGCAAGTACCACTTTTCTCAATACGTACAAGTACCACTTTTCTCAATACGTACAAGTGCCACCCTTCTAATTACACATATGTAGCCTGATGCGTTAATCAGCAGGCGTCAGTAAACACCAGAGAGATAATAACGCAGCTGCTGATAATGCCGACATCTGCATCGAAGACAACAAAAATCCAACAAGTTAAAGAATTCAGGCATTTTGGTAGTTTGTATTTTTTTTTTTTTTTACAGAAAATGGAAAAGCTTGACAGAGAAATTGAAGTCACAACATAAAAAGTAATTCCCACAACATAGCAGCTACCCCTCCCCCTCCTCTACCCCACTGACTTCTCTCCCTAACATAAAACTCACTTCTTATCTTATATCTTATATCCTTCCCGTGCCGATAGACGTCATATAGGGCTCACAAAGTAGTTCGACAAATTTTCCTTCTTCGGCGAGTCTTTCAACCTCATCAAAGGATTTTATGCTTGTTAATTTGGCCTCTCTTAACAATGTCCTCTTCAGAGTTTCACGCGGTCTGCCTCTTTTTCTTTGGCCTGTTGTGTTCCAGTTGATAGCTTGTTTTGGGATTCTCTCATCGTTTCTTCTCATCAAGTGACCAACATATGTCCATCTCCTTTTCCTGATCACCCATGAGACTGGTTGTTGTTCAGTCATCTGTCTTATCTCTGCATTGTTCTTGAATTCGTTCCACTTGATGCCGAGTATTTTCCTTAGACATTTTTTTCAAAAGAGTCTAATTTCTTTTCTATTTCTTAAGTTGTTTTCCAGCTTTCACATGCATAAATGAGGGTGGATATTACATTTGAATAGAATAGTGTTAACTTGGTTTTTGTGCTTATAACTTTTGAATTCCATATGTTCTCAAGATTCTTGAAGACTGATGCTGCTTTTGCAATTCTCATCCTAACTTCCTTTCTAGTGCTCACTTAGAGACAACTAATTAATAACATATTTATATCAACGTATAATGTGTTGCCACTGCCAAACTTGGGCACTAAACAAGAAACAGCAAAATAAAATATCAACGTGCGAAGTGAGATGCCTCAGAGAAAACGTGACTAGGAGGACAAGATAAGAAATGACAGTATAAGACAAACGGTAGGAACTACACCATGCCTACAATAAACAGAGAAACAGAGAATTAAGTAGTTTGGCCGCATAATGAGAATGGCGCATTTACAGCCAGCCACGAGGATCTTCAACCAAAGAACTACAGGACACAGATCAAGAAGAGGACCCTAGAAGAGATGAATAGATGGAGTTATGGAATCAATCATGAATTACGGCATGAACATCACTGAGGCCGCAAACACGACCCAAAAACGTCAACAGCATCTCCCCTCCACACTTCACAATACGAGGGGAAGGATAAAGTAAAGTAAGTACTGATAATACCCCCACTGACTATTTGTGGTCCACGGCCTACAGGTTGGGAACCACTGTTCTGTAATTTTGTTTCCATCGAAGCTCTTGTCCGAGGATCTGGTTTGGGTTCTTACAATGAGAATGCAGACTGAAAGAAGAATTCTGTAGAGAGCGCAGAGTGCAGATTAAGAGAAGATCTCTGCTGAGAGCCCACAATACAGACTAAAAGCAGATTTCTGTAGAGAACTCAAAATGCAGACTGAGAGAATATCTCTGCGGAAAGCGCAGAATGCAGACTAAGAACAAAATGACTAGCGATGATTGTCTGTGCAGCAGCGGCTACCAAAGATCGTGAAGCGGAAGGAAAGAAAGGAAACAAAAGGATGTCTGTCAGCATTAAAAAAATTATAATGAAAACTGATCAGTAAGATAAGCACTATCAGGACGTGATAGTGGAAGCACAAAGGTACATATTCAAGGAGCGTGTAACACGGTAAGGGCGCGTGCCTAGATCACTTTATGTTTATGATCAACGAACCATCAGATTCATTACCTTCACAGTGTTAACCATCGATCGCTTTCAGGGTCTCCCACAGTTTTAAATTAGCACACTTCCACTTCAGACACGACGCATAACTCTTCAAAAAGTTAAATCTCCTCTTCCTCCTCTTCTTCTTCTTCTTCCCTTCCTTCCTTCCATAACGTTCATCCTCATCAAACGTACGTACATGGCCGCCATGTTTCCTGCTATCCTCGAGTTGTTCTGTCAAATTTCGTTTCTTGCTCTTCTGTTTTTCTTCTTCTTCTTCGTTCGCTTCTACCACCAAAACCGTACTGTGATCCTACTGAATTTACACCTGTGGTCCTTGTTAGGTCCCGTGGTCTCCTGTGTGGTCCCCGAAAGGATCACACGAGATCCACAAGGGTTTCAGAGTATCGCAGGGCTTTAGCCTGTATTCTTGGTGGGTCTTTGAAGCGGATTGCGTGACACCGTGGTTTTCGTTGCACCAGTTTAGTCTAGAGTTGGATTTTCTCACCGGAAGACCTCGACGTGTTTAGGATATCAGTGCTTCCCCGCTGGGTGAGAGGCGGTAGCCCACCCAGGCCAGAGTTGGACCTTCTCACCGGAAAACCTCGACGTGTTTTGAGATACCCGTGTATCACCGCCGGGTGAGAGGTGGTTGCCCATCCAGTCCAGAGTTGGACTTTCTCACCGGAAAACCTCAGCGTGATTAGAATACGCAAACATCCCCGCCGGGTGAGAGGTGGTTGCCTATCTAGACTGCCCTGGTCCAGTGTCTCCGACTTCAGCATTTTGCGGTCGTGGCCGCTACCCTTCCTAGTTGTGACCAGGATGGAGCTTTTGTCCAGGAGGACGAATCCTCGCCACTAGTGACTTCCACCCCTGGGTTGAGCCGGTTTAGACATATTAACCCAGTATGGGCGTGTTTGGGACGGGACCGACCTCTAGGGCAGAGGTACTGTGACATGCATAGCCTTCAAGATTCACCCTTGGTGTGAGCCAGTTTAGGCAAAATTCACCAGTATGGGTGTATATCAGGCGTGACCGACCTCTAGAGCGGAAGTGGCATGACATGTCTAGCCATCAAGTTCCACCTGGTGTGTGCCGGCTCTTCTGTTTTGAATTCAAGTATTTGCCCCATATACAAACATACACACATATCTTATCTTATATCTTATATCCTTCCCGTGCCGTTAAACGTCACATAGGGCTCGCAAAGTAGTTCGCCAATATATACACAGCTAAATGGACTTAGTTTGTGTTAACTGTAGGAAGACATACTTGTAGAGAAACTTTTGTGTTAACCGTAGGAAGACATGTTTGTAGAGAAACTTTCAAAGTTTCAAATCATGCGCCACGCGTTATTCCGGACACATAAAAAAAGTGTAAAAAAAAAAGTAAATGTAACCCTGTCGTGCCTTAGAGAAAAGTGTAAAGGAACTGTTTATATATATATATATATATATATATATATAATCAGGTGCTGTGCCTACTGGCTATTAAACTTCTTGAGACTATACGATCCTTCATGCAGGCCATTAGCTCAGTTGGTGATCTCCTCTCACACCATCCCGTCAGACTGTCCAGTATCATTTCTGTTGGTATTCCCCTGACTCTTCTTCCCTCTATTTTTCCAGTTGTTATATTTTCAACGCCCCCTCTTCTCATTGCATGTCCTGTGAAAGTACATATATATATATATATAGCTAAATCGCTAAAGACGCACTGTAAAAGTGCAGTGGAAACTGGAAGATCATGGGTTCAATCCCGGGACTGGAAAAAGAAAAAAAGCAACAACTCACAAGACCTCTGGGAGTCATGACCCAGAGGGGCCCACCCCCCCCCCCCCTTAGAGTGTCAGGAGTTTAAAGGGCCGAAACACTTGTCTGAGGGGGGGGGGGTACTTCCTCTATGATCTGAAGGAGTTGTGCTGTTTTTCCGCTCTCTACAGTAAAGAGTTTCCTGCATATATATATATATATATATATATGTATATATATATAGTCAGAAAGCAACCTTTTTTTAGTTTGAACAAAGTGTATAAATGTGATTGAAAACCTTTTATCAGTTTTCAGCATAAGCCCCACCACGTTCAGTGCAGGTCTGGTAACACTGATGCTTGGATTTCTTGAGAAAAGCAAAATCTGACTAACCCTTTAGCCAATTATGCACAGCCTCTTCAATCTCTTCGTCGGTACTGAACGTCTTCCCATCTAGCGCTTCCTTGAGGAGTCCAAACACGTAATAATCACATGGTGCAAGATCTGATGAATATGGAAGATGTTGAAGATACAACGTTGCACGTGTTGTGTGAGGCCGAGCGTTGTCATGCTTTAACAACACACCAGAACCGAGGAAACCGGGACGTTTTGACCTGACTGCAGGTTTCAGCTGATTCTCAACCAGATCACAGTCTGCTTCGCTGTTGATGGTGGTTTCTCTATGCATGAAATTTTCCGGATTGGACATTTTAAATTACTAGAAGAGCGTGAGCATCAGTTTCTGATAACTCAAAGTTGTATGGAACTTGTTTGGTTCAGACGAGGAAGAATGCCTCCACTTCTTTCTGGCTGACTTTGTCTCTGGCTAGACGTTGTGTATGTAGTATTCGTCGCTAGATGTGACTACATATCATACAAAGCAATTTCTTTCAGCGTCAAAACGTCAAATAAAAGATCTTCACAGATATTCTTGTGATTTTCTTTCAGATCGGGGATGAGATGTCTCTGGTACCTACCTCGTGAAGGGTTTTCTGTACTGCACGCTTGTCGTGGATGATGTGGTGTGCCGAACGATGACTGGTTTCCGATTGTTCAGCCATTTCATCGATTCTTACCCGCCGGCTTTCCCATATCATTTACTCCACTTCAGCTTTAGCGTCAGACCTATTCGCAGTGTAAGGCCGGCCGGAGCGAGCTGCATCCGCCATAACTGACACTCCATTTTCAAACTTCCTGTGCCTGTTGAATCGACATACAAGTGTCTCTTTCCTGCCTCTTCATCTGAGGTTAAGCTATGCGGGTTTCTTACTTTCACTGATTAAGAAACAAATAAACGCACGCTGTTCTTCTCTCGTGCATGCTTCCAAGGAAGCAGCCGTCTTTGAACTGGTCTGCTGACGTCATGTTTCTAAAATGGTCTACGTGCCTCCGCGCACGTACATAGAGAGATGGAGGGAACGAAATATTTTCATATATATTTCATCATTTACATCCTTGGTAGTTGCCGTTACTTTTTGACTCGCCCTCATGTGTATTAAAACTGATATTGATATGACCAAAAATGCCCATAAATGTTTAAGGATGCATATGAAATTTTTAAACAGACAAAGAATTGGTTTTAAAAACAAAATAAGCGGGTACAGCTATTCTGAGAATGTATGCTACGAAATATGGAGGTGGAAAATCGAATCTGAATGCTTGAAGAGATTTGAACTTGTAAAATAAATGTATAATGGATATATGTCAGGTTATTCTGCTTCCTTACAGCGCGGACTAATGTGTTTAAAACTATGGAACGAGGTTGGGTGAATATGAGTCGAGCTTCCACGAGATTGTATTTCTTAGCTTACGAACATTCATTGAAGATTAAAAGAAACAAAATAGGATTCGTTGCTCCACCACAAAACAATTTACAGTTGAATTAACTCAGCGTAGGCGTCACATAAATCTGCCACTCAGCTGTTTCTGATCTTACTAGGGAAAGTAACAAAGTAACGGAAAATAAGTGAATGTAACCATTTAAAACACAAGAACGAATAAGGAAAAAAAGACTGTTTTTAAAGTCTCACTACACTTTCTATGAAAAAAGCTGAAAAATGAAGTAAATAACGTCATCACAAAAATATGCTATAAAAAATTCCTTTAATTAGTTACAATAGTGACTGCAATGATACAACACTGTTTTGGGTTAACTGGAATGTACCACTGAAATATTCATTATAACAGGTGTTGGAAATGTCCATCAGGGGCTTCAAGATATGTACACGTCTCTTCATATTGTCAAATGCCTTGTGCAACGTGTCTGTTGTTATTTCTTGAATGGTAATTCTGATTGCTTCTTTCAGGTCCTCAATTGTTTGTAAATTATTTTTGTAAACATTTCATTTCAAGAAACCCATAGATAATAATCTAATGGATTTAGATCTGGAGAACGAGCAGGTCAAATTCCACGAGATATTATGCGATTTGCGAAAATTTCTTCCAAAAAAACGTGTGTTGCTCTAGCTGTGTGTGCAGTTGCACCATCTTGCTGGAACCACGCATCTTCAATTTCACGCTCATTCAGCTGTTCTAAAAAAAGGGTTCCAGAATGTCAGTACGGTACCAGTCGGCATTTATGGTGTTGTTGAAGAAAATTGGTCCAGTTAAACGTTTTCTACTGACGGTACACCATACCCCAATTTTCGCATCGTGTAGCGGGGCTTCATGAAATGCATTGGGATTAACACTGCTCCAAATACGATTATTTTAGCTATTAACGTGTCCAGACAGATGAAATCATGCCTCATCAGAGAAGAATGTTAAATCGAGAACTGACTCGTCTTCTTCAGCTAAAAATGCTTGAAACCACGTGGAGTAGTTGACTCTGGATTGATTGTCACACTCTTTTAGTTCAGACACAACAGAAATCTTGTATGAATGAAAATGTAACCGATGTTTAAGAATTTTGTGCACTGTGCTCATTGATACTTCACTTTTTGCGTTATTTTCCTTAAGAACTTGCATGAATTTTTCAGGATTCTGTCTTGGATATCTAGACATTTTTCTTCAGACACAGCAGGCCTACCAGATCACGGAGCATCATCCACAGTTCCCGTATTACGAAACTTATTCAACAAATTTCTAACCGTAGTGCGATGAGGAGGTTGTTTGTTAGGAAATTTTGCTATAAATCTTTGAACAACCAACCGTGTGTATCGACCGCCATTTTGAAACACTTGTTCAACCAAAAAAAATTCTTTATTCTGTTAACACCATTCTGTTTTGAGTGCAAAAGATTACTCCAGCAGATGGCAACCATTCACTGCATTTTTCATCCCGATTGACTGTGCAGCACATTTTTATGACGTCATTTTCTTCATTTTTACATAGAAAGCGTAGTGAGACTTTAAAACCACCATATATATATATATATATATATCCCGTGTGGTACCCGGGATTTGCAAATAATAGGACCACTGTACCCTACCACGCATGATCGTAAAAGGTGACTAAGGAGGGTTCGGCATAGGGCCAGCAACCCTATCTGGTAAAAAACTATCAGACTGCTACAGAAACAGAAGCAAGGGAAAAAAACAAATGCAGGTGGAAGGAGAAATGCTTATCAGGAAACTGAGCCCATGAAGGTTGTGGATGAAAGCCAGCCACTGGAAGTCCCCAGCCCGACTGCAGACCTCCTGGAACCTAAACACAAGATCCAAATAGGCAGCTGGAATGTAAGAACACTTAATCAGACTGGAAAACTAGCACAAACCATCAAGGAAATGCTCAGATACAAACTAGACATACTAGGAATACAAGAAGCAAGATGGACAGGACAAAGCAGAAGGAAATTAACAACACAGCACACAGAAGATACAATAATATGGTCAGGTAAAGAAGATCTTCATGAAGGAGGAGTAGCATTGATTGTAACAAAAGAAGCATCAAGAGCATTGCTGAAATGGACCCCTATACATGAGAGATTATTATATGCACACTTCAACTCAAGATTCACAAAGCTGTCTATTATAGTTTGTTATGCACCAACAGAAGCAGGTGAAGAGGAATTGAAAGAAGATTTTTACAGCACCCTCCAAGCCACAGTAGAAACAATACCCAAGCATGATATCCTACTCATCTTGGGCGACTTCAATGCAAAAGTAGGTGAAGGAAATGAAGATAGAAGAAGAATCATGGGAAGAGAAGGAATCGGAGAAATAAATGAAAATGGTGAAAGACTGTGCAGTTTTTGTGAAGAAAACATGATGACCACCGGAGGGACAATTTTCCAACATAAAAACATCCATGAAGTGACTTGGAGGTCCCCAGATAAAACCACAGAAAACCAAATCGATCACATACTAATAAACAACAAGTGGAAACGGTCACTACAGGATGTGCGAGCAAGGAAAGGAGCAGATGTAGGAAGTGATCACAACCTTCTGGTAGCAAAAATAAAACTAAAATTAAGGAAAGCCAAAATCGGAGAACACAGAAAGATACATTTTGATACAACAAAACTGAAAGACCAGCAAACAAGGAATGAATTCTCAGTAGTACTTAAGAAAAAGATAGAGCAAAAAAAAAAAAAGAATCAAGAGAAAATGACTGAACACCAAATTACAACGGCTAAAAGAACAAGCTTTAAGTCATTATGCACAAAAAGACAAAGAAGTGAAGAAATCATGCCGTCAAGATAAACGTCAATACTATGACAACTTGGCAGAAGCAGTAGAGAAAGCAGCATATGCAAATAACATGAAAACCATATACAAAATAAAAAAGCAGATGACAGGTAACTTCAGCAAAAGATATAAGAGTGCAATAAGGACCCATAAGGGACAAATGGTCAGTGGAGAAAGAGAAAAAATTGAAAGATGGAGGGAACACTTTAACACCCTACTAAACAGAATACAAGCAGTACAAACAATAGACATACCTGAAACAAAAACGGAACTAAACATCAATACAAGACCAATAACAGTAAGTGAAGTAAAGGAGGCAATAAAGAAGTTAAAATTAGACAATACACCAGGTGAAGATGAAGTGACTGCTGAGATGTTGAATGCAGAAGAAACAGAAACACCAAAACAACTCTGCCGAATACTACAACAAGTTTGGGATCTAGAAAAAGCTCCAGAGGAGTGTAAAACTGGCCTTATAGTAAAACTACCAAAGAAGGGTGACCTCAGAGATTGTGGGAACTGGAGAGGCACTACCATACTGCCACTCACCAGTAAAGTATTTTGTAGAATAATCATCAACAGAATTGTACCAGCACTTGAGGGCAAACTTCGGAAAGAACAGGCAGGATTTAGGAAAGGAAGATCATGCATATTTGTACTTAGACAAATATTAGAACAGGCAAATGAGTGACAAAGCACAACATATGCATTGTTTATAGATTCTGAGAAAGCCTTTGACAGTACCAACAGAGATGCGCTGTAGAAAATCCTAAGATGGCATGGCCTCCCCCATAAGATAGTGAATGTAATCAAAGCCCTATACGAGGGTTTTCAGTGCAAAGTGATCTGTGGAGAACATACCTCCAGCAGCTTTAGGGTACAAACAGGAGTGAAGTAGGGATGTGTACTATCATCAACATTATTTATCTTGGCATTAGACTGGTTAATGAAGGAGGCAACATCAGACAAACGCAGAGGACTACAGTGGACCCTTGACACAGTGCTGGTGGACCTTGACTTTGTGGACGACATCTGTCTACTATCAAGCAGCCACAAAGATATGCAAGATAAAATAAACAAGCTAACTCACAATGCACACAACATAGGACTAAAGATCAACATAGTAAAGACAAAGTTAATGAAGCAAAATGTGAACAACAGAAATGTACTCAGAGTAGATAGCAAGTTAGTGGAGGAGATCAACGAATTTGTATATCTTGGCAGTAGAGTAGTAGAAAATGGAGACAGCACAGCAGACTTGCTAGAGCAAACCAGACTTTTGCAGTGCTGCAGACTATATAGAAATCTAAAAAAACTAAGCATGAATAAAAAAATCAGGATATTTAAGAGTAATGTTCTAAGTGTACTACTCTATGAAAATGAATGTTAGAAAATCACTAAAACCATAGAAAACAAGTTGAATTCTTTCCAGACTAAATGTTTACGAAGAATTAGAAAAATATTTTGGCCAAACACCATAAGAAATAACATCTTGTTGGCAGAAATGCAAATGAAGCCACTGACAGCAATTATTGAGAAAAGACGCTAGCGATGATTGGGACATGTGCTCCGAATGACTGACAACTCACTACCAAAAATAGCACTAAGATGGACACCACAGGGGAACAGAAGTAAGGATAGACCAAAAGAGACATGGAGAAGAACAACAGAAAGGATGGAGAGCAATAGAGGGCTCACCTGGGCAAGAGCAGAAAAAAGATAAAGGACATGCATTTGTGGAAAACCCTTGCGGAAGCCCCATATGGCCTGGGTACCTAAAGTTCAGATATATACTCACATAAAACTGTAAATCAAGGGACGTAACTAATTAAATATATTTATAACCTCGAGAACGAGTCTTTTCATGTTTTTCATTGATTACATCCCTTGATGTTTTTCCTTGGCTCGCCTTCTTATAATGACATTTTCCATATTCAAGAAATGGGACAAATGAGCAATGTCAAACTAAAGCAAGGTTGATTTTGCCTAGTATTCACATAGAGGCAGTTAAAACTAACTCAGACTCAGTGTTCCCCAAAGTGGATGATAACTCGCCCCTCCCGTGGGCTTTGGAACGAACCGGGGTGGGGGGTGGGGGGATGGAAGAAAAGGGGGAGTGGGGGAGGGGAGCGGGGCGTTGAAGTAGCAGACGGGGGCAGTCATACCTGCCTTCTTAACACTTTTCAACCTGATATTGAGAAACTTTTGTGTCCCTACATGAAACTCATCCATCACACTAAAAGTTGAGGGAAAAATGCAGTAAGCGAGTCATAAATGTAGTCCTTCGTATCGTTAAATAAAATGGTTTAATAATCTGACGTTTTTAGTTGTGTAATGCATATCCTAGTTTAGTGGGTCTTTGTGAGTATATGTGGTCGGGGGCCTTGAGGATGTGGCATGAGAGAAAAGGGAGCAGCAGCCAGAACAAGCTTGGGAAACACTGAACTAACTGATCTTTCAGTATAATAGAATAATACCTTGAAGCAAAGGCATCATGATTGCTAAAATATGAAAAGAGCCTACTTAAACCTTCTTTACAGGTTCAATTGTTTAAATTTCAAACGTTCTAAAAATACAACATGTTTAGATTTTATTCACAGTTTGGCACTTTTCGTAGTGTAAAACGCTGAAGTGCATAATTTTTCACGGTTATTGAATTTCAGGCTTCCAATGTAATTAGGTTTGCCAGACGTCCCGTTTTTTTTCTTTGACGAAAAAATTGACTGTGACACCTATTTGTCGTGGCTTTTGTTTTTTTTTTTCCCTTTCAAATGAAAGAATTTTGCGTTCCAGTTCTTCTCTCGTCCTACGATTTCAGGTTGACAGAACTGCTATACACACTTTAAAACCAAAAAACAGCGACAATTTAAATTGTTATTCTTGTCTCCGAGTTGGAATTGGCGGAATTCGTGAGTTTCATGTCATTTTGTTGTTCATTCTTTTGTCTTGGCTAGAGAGAGAGTTTTCCAATGGTGAAAATATCAACCTATAAAACAAGTTGAATTCTTTCCAGACTAAATGTTTACGAAGAATTAGAAAAATATTTTGGCCAAACACCATAAGAAATAACATCTTGTTGGCAGAAATGCAAATGAAGCCACTGACAGCAATTATTGAGAAAAGACGCTAGCGATGATTGGGACATGTGCTCCGAATGACTGACAACTCACTACCAAAAATAGCACTAAGATGGACACCACAGGGGAACAGAAGTAAGGATAGACCAAAAGAGACATGGAGAAGAACAACAGAAAGGATGGAGAGCAATAGAGGGCTCACCTGGGCAAGAGCAGAAAAAAGATAAAGGACATGCATTTGTGGAAAACCCTTGCGGAAGCCCCATATGGCCTGGGTACCTAAAGTTCAGATATATACTCACATAAAACTGTAAATCAAGGGACGTAACTAATTAAATATATTTATAACCTCGAGAACGAGTCTTTTCATGTTTTTCATTGATTACATCCCTTGATGTTTTTCCTTGGCTCGCCTTCTTATAATGACATTTTCCATATTCAAGAAATGGGACAAATGAGCAATGTCAAACTAAAGCAAGGTTGATTTTGCCTAGTATTCACATAGAGGCAGTTAAAACTAACTCAGACTCAGTGTTCCCCAAAGTTGATGATAACTCGCCCCTCCCGTGGGTTTTGGAACGAACCGGGGTGGGGGGGGGGATGGAAGAAAAGGGGGAGTGGGGGAGGGGAGCGGGGCGTTGAAGTAGCAGACGGGGGCAGTCATACCTGCCTTCTTAACACTTTTCAACCTGATATTGAGAAACTTTTGTGTCCCTACATGAAACTCATCCATCACACTAAAAGTTGAGGGAAAAATGCAGTAAGCGAGTCATAAATGTAGTCCTTCGTATCGTTAAATAAAATGGTTTAATAATCTGAAGTTTTTAGTTGTGTAATGCATATCCTAGTTTAGTGGGTCTTTGTGAGTATATGTGGTCGGGGTGGGGGGGGGGGGCCTTGAGGATGTGGCCTGAGAGAAAAGGGAGCAGCAGCCAGAACAAGCTTGGGAAACACTGAACTAACTGATCTTTCAGTATAATAGAATAATACCTTGAAGCAAAGGCATCATGATTGCTAAAATATGAAAAGAGCCTACTTAAACCTTCTTTACAGGTTCAATTGTTTAAATTTCAAACGTTCTAAAAATACAACATGTTTAGATTTTATTCACAGTTTGGCACTTTTCGTAGTGTAAAACGCTGAAGTGCATAATTTTTCACGGTTATTGAATTTCAGGCTTACAATGTAATTAGGTTTACCAGACGTCCCGTTTTTTTTTCTTTGACGAAAAAATTGACTGTGACACCTATTTGTCGTGGCTTTTGTTTTTTTTTTCCCTTTCAAATGAAAGAATTTTGCGTTCCAGTTCTTCTCTCGTCCTACGATTTCAGGTTGACAGAACTGCTATACACACTTTAAAACAAAAAAACAGCGACAATTTAAATTGTTATTCCTGTCTCCGAGTTGGAATTGGCGGAATTCGTGAGTTTCATGTCATTTCGTTATTCATTCTTTTGTCTTGGCTAGAGAGAGAGGTTTTCCAATGGTGACGCTATGTTTTCTCCACGACTCCGCGCCAAATAAAAACGAGGATCTGTGTGGAAAACAATTAAGGTGCGGCATCTTTCTTGTCCTCTGTCTTATAGTTTACCTGTGTTTTTTTTTGTTTTGTTTTTGTTTTTTTGGAGACCACAGTGGGTGCAAGTTTTTACACGCTTTGATGAGAAAAATGTTCGTTTTTTCATTATCTAATTTTCCATATATATATATATATATATATATATAGTAATTGCATGAAGTGTTTTTAGAATGACTACGAGAAAGTGTTCCTTTCTGGAAAAAAATATTCACAGGAATTTGTCTTTTATAAAACGAGGGAGACGTGACCATGAAGCAGAATGTAAAATGTGGAAGTGTTAACATTGCTATTGCGCATGGCGGAAGAGCAGACATAAAAGACCATGTAGCAAGTGAAAAGCATAAATCAAATGTGTATTCTGCAAGCACTTCTGAACGACTAGACATTTATTTTGCACCTACATCTTCTGAACAGGAGAAATCAATACCAGAGGCGGAATTGACAATGTACTATTATACATTCATTCATTTGCATGTCCCTTGCGGAACTTTGCCTCCCAAACAACACTCCTGTAGGCCTCTCGGTTGTGAGCAAGATGGCCTGCTGCTGCTGCGTCCATTTGCAGATCGTCAATGATTTCTTGCAGCCATCTTCGTTTTGGTCTTCCTCTTTTTCTTTTTCCCATTATGTATCCTTCCAATACGGTTTTCTCTAAATTATCATGACGTTTAATGTGTCCAAAATATTTAAGTTTTCTCTCTTTAATCCTATTTACTAGCCAGCCTTTTTCAATATTAAGCTCCTGCAGTATAGATATATTTGTTCTTTTTTGTGTCCACGATATTTGGAGAACTCTTCTGTAGCATTTACATTCAAAGGCATTTATGTGTTTCTCAGCTGTTTTGTTAAGTGTCCACGTCTCACAGGCATATATTGTGATGGGAAAGATGCATGACCTTAAAAATCTTATTTTTGTAGTTCTGTCTGCTCTTCTCCACAAATTCTTTATTTGTTTTACTTTCTGAAGAGCAATAGATGTCCTCCTTTTAATTTCCCTCATTGTATCTCCATTATTAGTTACCAGTGATCCAAGATATTCAAAACTCTCCACTTCTTCCAGTTTTTCCTAATTGATACATATTTCAGCTGCTTTGTTTGTTTTGTCAGTTGTCATCAATTTAGTTTTCTTCGCATTAAGATGGAGGTTCTGCTCCTCGCTGTTTTTACAGACTGACATAATTAGTTTTTCCATTCCTTTTTTGTGTTGTGGATAGTACATAAACATTATATGTCACTCAGTTCAATGGATTGCACTACCTACTTAAGCTCTAAAATTGTTAATGATGTCAAAACAGCAAAATATGTGGCATTTGCGAGAACAAAAGCAGCAGGATTAGTAAAGTCCATTTTAGCTCCTGACACTACCAAACAATCGTGTGATGATTTAGCAAATGCCCACTATTTTGGTATTGCAAAGACGCTAGTAACCATGATGCTGAGAAAATTATCCCTTTGATTGTACACTACCTTAGTTCTAAAAATAATATGACTATAATAAAAATGCCTACAATTACATAGTGAAATTGCTTCTGAAAAAAAGTAATTACTGTGTTAATACATTACAAGAGAACAATACTGATAAAAGTAAATGCATTGCGTTCTGTATCGACAATGCAAATACGAATTTTGGTGAAATACGAAGAACTGGTACGAACAATATGTGCACATAATTGAAGAGTGGACTAAATGAAAACCTTCTCTCTGACTGGATGCCCCGCCCACATGCTTCATAATGCGGCAAAGTAGCAGATCATGTTTGAACTGTAGATGTGGAAACTATAATAATTAAACTGTTGAATTATTTCTAAGTATATACCGTACAGAAGGATCGTCTGAAAGAATTTTCCAAATGTGTGTATGTAGAATATCGCAAATTGCTGTCACATACAAAAACAAGGTGGTCGTCTTTGCTTCCTGCAGTGGAAAGAGTATTACAAGTTTGTGAAGCACTGCAGTCGTTTTTCCTCTAAAAAAAAATCTTGGTTGCCCTATTTGAAAATCTGCTAACTGGACATTATCTTCGGCTTGTCCAAAGCCAGATGAGTGTTTAACAGACAAATACTTAAATTGGAGAAAGCAGATATAAGCGTCTTAGAAGTAGATGTAATTTTAGAGGAAAGCATTACGTTGATAACTTCAGCGGAAAGAAGAAAGCTTTCTTCCACTAAAAGTGAAATCTATTGTGAAATAAGCAGAAGATTAAGTAGGCCTATCAGCTGTAGATATAAATAAATTTTATGTTGAGGTGGAAGAGTTTTATTAAACTTGTCATGAACAGAGGTGAATGACACCTTTTAACGAATGTTTCATCTGTAAGTGGATGCTCTTAGACTTCTGACCAGCATGGTTTGAAGTAGAAGAGAATGTAAAGTTTCTGCAAGACAAGGGGCAGTCAACTGAAGGTTCACTATTGTTTGATCAGTTCACATATCTGAAGCACTGTACTGAAGCAGTACTCACAAAGGAGGAGGCTAATTAGAACAGCAAATCCAGCCAGGAAAAGTTGATCTATTTCATTTGACAGCCTGAATCTTTGGAGCAATACTCGGAGTTAGTAAATGTGTACGAATGAGCTGCTAAGAATTCTATGACTATGTCAGTCAGTGGCAAGATCTTCTTTCTCGAAGTTTGGAGTCGGATAAATACTAGCAGCAGGACGGCAGGATGATAGAGGCGCTTGAAGGCACATGTATATATCCGACGGTAAAATATATTCGTACTCATATAATTACATCCCATAAAGTACAGATAAAGTACATCCCATGAATTAATTTTGAGCTATTTTAATTTCATAATTCATACAAAGTAGAAAGTATTAAACATAGGTATTATAGACACACGAAGTACTAATATTTGCTGCTCTTCTGAGATGAACGATAACATTAATATGGCGTAACTTATAGCCTTACCTTGGGTATGCTATTTGAAAACAAAATTCTTAGATCTTAGGACATATCTGCTACTGCTTATCAATCTGAGGAAAACAAAATGTCCCGGATTTTCCTTTGCAGAATATGGCAACCCTAAATGTAATGAGACTCAGTATAGAAAACTTTCACCAATATTGCCAGTCCTCAATTCATCTTTCAGGTATTTACCACATTCCTCAACTCATCTTTCATCAATTTTACTACTGTCCTTATCTCATCTTTCGGCTAGTTTACCACGATCCTTAACTCATCTTTCAGTTATAGATATCGACAGGTCAAAGTTATGATAATAAGCATTTCTATTTTTAAAAAAAGTTTAGAAAGCTGTCTTTAAATTTTGCTCTTGTCTACAGACTTAAAGGAAAACAACCTCTTTTGAAGTTCTCGAACGTGGCAGTATTAGCATTTTGTTTGTTTATTTATGTGTTTGCTTGCTTGCTTGTTTGCTTGTTTTTTTAATATCACTTCAAGAAAAAAAAAGATAAAAATTAGTAATATTATCATTTCCCTCTCTTAACTGCAGGTTTTCTCTTCAATTTCATTGTTTTTGTTTCTTTAGTTTCATTGTTTTTGTTTCTATTCTGTTGATGTTGTCGGGAACTATTTAGGTAAATGATGACATCCAATGAGAAATTTATATAAATTTAGTTAAAGTGACCAACTGTCCCGTAGGAAATTGCGTATTTAAGGACTTGTC
The DNA here is from genome assembly GCA_009760885.1 of Achatina immaculata. NCBI lineage: Eukaryota > Metazoa > Mollusca > Gastropoda > Stylommatophora > Achatinidae > Lissachatina > Lissachatina immaculata. The sequence goes on from CM019694.1 coordinate 22,811,556, forward strand.
CCTGGAATCGTATTACTTCGGGTCGGGACATTTAAAATCTTTGGTTAAAATTTAGCAAGGAGTGTGAAAATCGAAGTTTTGATCGAAAATTTTCAATTTTTGGTGATGTAGATGGGGATATGGACATCCCCTATGACCAGACTACAGTTCTTGAATGTACCCCAGGTAGATCTAGACCTATTAGACGGACTGGAGAAGTACTTAGAAGGTTATTTCAGACATTATTTAGTGAGCATGCCACATATCACCACAAGACGAGATCGTATTGATCTACAAGTAGATCTAGACATGGCCTATGGTAAGTAGTGTAGACCTAGACCTATACGATGTAGGACACAATTATCAGCTAAAATCATCACGGGATACTTCTTTTTTTCCTTAAAAAAACTCTGTATTTATGAAATCTTCACACATTTGCAGTTATTTTGAAGCATAATAAGTACACTTTTAATGAGGGAATACTTTGTTTCATTCACTTTTCCAACTGTACCCCCATACATATCAAGACCCGCGCTTTTACTCTGGTATGGGTGGAACGTCCACGTTTCTTCCTGTGGCATGGGAAGAGTAAACACCCCCCCCCCCACACACACACACACAAACCGGTTGATTCCGTGTATTGTATTTGTGTCCTGTATATGAACTTAGAAAAAAGATGGTCAGGTGAGTATACGGCGTTCATTTAGTCGTTAAAATCATAAAAATGTTCATCATTTCGTCATTTTATTATTAATTGATAATGTATGGGTAGTAGCAGAATATTTTTGACTGCTAGATCTGTATTACAAACATTGAACAAAGAATACTCCCTGTTTACCATTGGCAGAATAACAGCCTCCATACATTTACTATTGTGCTTCGGCGCCAAACAAGAATTATCAAACTAATAAAACATGAGCAGCACAGCTGAAATTTTCAACAATTTTCAGGACTACCTAAATGCAGATTACGATCTCAGAGAGGTGAATATCAAAGCAATGGTTTGATATTTTGGTGAATGAGCTTGCTTGTATCCACATGATCTAGTAACGGCGAAAAATGTCATTAGACTGACTATACAGGCATAAACTGTCGTAGCGATACGGCCATGCCATATATACAAAAACATATATTCAGCCGGTTTATTATTTCCTATAGCGATTTTATTATTTATGTTTATGTAAATGATATTGAGGCGTATGCCAACAGCGCGCGTTTTGTTAAACTGAAAGCAATGGATAATTTTTCAAAGCAGTGCCTTATTTCCCTTCCATTCGCATGATGTAATCTATGTGCTAGAGCAGTGGTTCCCAGTCTGTTTTTTTAACGCGACCTTAAACCATCAACAGTATATGCAGTGATCACGCTACGAGTTTTTGAAACTTGTGCATAGAGACTGCTAAACTTTGTTAACTCCCGCCTAAGGAAAATCGTTCAGATTAGATGGGCAGAATCCATCAGTAATGAAGAGCTATGGCAAAAAATGAACCAACCCACAATGAAAAAAATGATAATGAAGATATGGTGGAGATGGATAGGGCATAAACGTTGAAAGCCCACCACAAACATAACCAAACAAGCTTTCACCTGGAATCCCCAAAGAAAGAAGAAACAAGGAAGACCTAGAAACACTTGATGGAGTCTTGAAGCAAAGATAAAAAAAAAAAAGATCCAACTACAACTGAAGATGGATAGAAGAAGCATCATGGGTTAGAAATAAATGGAGAGCCCTTGTTGATGGTGTATGTCCTAGACAGAGGTAAAGAAGTATATCTTTATGGTCTATAGATAAATATATCTTCTCACACACCACATGAACCACCCATTCACCACCACTTGAACCATAATTTCGCCTGGGTCATGACCTGAGGTTTAGAACATTGTGCTGTCAGGGCCAATGAACCAGAGCTAGTCACAAACCACTGTATCCTAGATCGCCATGGTGCCACTGTAAATAGACTTGAGACATAGAATAGAGATCTGTGTGTTCCAGAAAATAGACTTGAGACATAGAATAGAGATCTGTGTGTTCCAGAAAATAGACTTGAGCTTGAAAAATGAAATAAATGTATATGTTCCTTCCTTGGTGGTGGATCCTGGCAGGAAGTAGACTTTAAAATCCACTTAGGGGATTTAATAAAAAGCCAGTGTATTCCACTCCCTGTAGACTTTGTGCCTGTTTCAGCAAATCAGTTATCTAGGGAAAGCATCAGCAAATCAGTTACCTAGGAAAAGCATCAGTTATCTAGGGAAAGCATCAGCTAATCAGTTATCTAGGGAAAGCATCGGCTAATCACTTATCTAGGGAAAGCATCGGCTAATCACTTATCTAGGGAAAGCATCGGCTAATCAGTTATCTAGGGAAAAACTTGAGCTAAACCAATCATATGGGGAAACTATCAACAAACCAGTCACCTAAGAAAATCATCATCATCCAGTTATATAAAGGAAATCATCAGCTAACCTATTATTTAGAGATATCATCCATCAAACAGTGTGGGAAATCATCAGCTAACCTGTTAACTAGGAAGGTTATCCAGCAAATCATGTAGGGAAATCATCAGCTAACCTGTTATCTACAGAGGTTATCCAGCAAATCATGTAGGGAAATCATCAGCTAACCTGTCATCTAGGGAGATCATCAGCCAACAAATCTATGGAAATCATCAGCTAACCTATTATCTAGGGAGATCATCATCCAGCAGATCATGTAGGGAAATCATCAGCTAACCTATCATCTAGGAAGATCATCAGTTAATGTATCATCTAGGGAGATCATCAGCTAACCTATCATCTAAGGAGATCATCAGCCAGCAAATCATGTAAGGAAATCATCAGCTAACATATCATCTGGGAAGATAATGAGCTAGCATATTATATAGGAAAATCATCAGCAAAACAGTTATCAGGTCGCTGTTCTTATATGATGTCACATAATACACTTTAATCCATTTGTGCTTTCTCTTTTTTCCCTCAAGGAGATCCGAACAGTTGTCAGAGACTTGGAGCAAACTACTCGTGAGATACAGACCACATTGCAGGCTATACATCAGCCATCAAAAACCACAAGTTGTAAGTCCTTTAACAGGCAGTTTCTTGTTCATTTTTATCTTTAACAGTTATGTCAGTAATTAGTTTTTTACTCGGTGTCTTTTGGAGTCCATGATGAATGGACCTTTTTATGGATGTTCTTGATACATGCCTGTCTGCTGTATGTATCTTTTTCCAGCGCATTTAAAAAAATGAGAACATGTTTTAAAATCTTATTTATATGTCCTTCCTTCCCTACCTTTTCTGTCCCTATTTGAGGCATAGACCATCAACAAGGGCTGTCCAGTTATTTCTATCCTGGGCTGCGTTTTTCTATCTATCTCTAGGTGTAGTTGATCTTTTTGATCTCTGCTTCAAGACTCTTCATCAGGTGTTTCTCTGGGTCTTCCTTGCATCCTCTTTCCATGGGGATTCCAGGCGAGAGCTTGTCTGGTTATGTTTGTGATAGGCTCTCAAAGTGTATGCCCTGCACATCTCCAGCGTTATTTATCTGTAACAGCTTTTAAAAGCGTTTGGATGTTTGATTTTTATTTTGTCATCCGTGCAACATCAGAAGCAGTTTTGGGTGGAGTCAGTAGAAATGTGGTATTTATGAAGGAGTCAGAGTTGGACAGGAGAAAAATATAGGAGTTGGAGTCAGTAAAAATGTGGCATTTATGAAGGAGTCAGAGTTGGACAGGAGAAAAATATAGGAGTTGGAGTCAGTGGAAATGTGGTATTTATGAAGGAGTCAAGAGTTGGATTTAGAAGCAAACTTAGATTGGGCCAGTCTCTAAAAATGGGTAATTCAGAATTGGAATTGATTAACAGAAAAGAAGTAAAGTCGGAGGTGAAGGTTTAACATGTTGACTCCACCACAGCCTTGTGTTCTGGCATGCTGTTGGTTGTGTGAAGTTTAATTTTTAAAATTACAAATAGTGAACTGACTTCTAGCATGACTGGCTTTTTTTTTTTTAAAAAGCCTGAATGAAATCAGTTATTTATAAATAAGCCAGTTATCTCTGAAAAAACTTGACATGAGATATTTATGTCAAAAATTTTACATGTACAAGGGGTGATTGATAAGTTCTCGGCATAAGGTACAATGGATTATTTGTGGACAACTTTTTTGGGTTATTTCTCAACATAGTCCCCTTGCAAGTTTATGCATTTAGTCCAGTGATCTTAGAGCATACAGATCCCATCTTTGTAAAAGTCAGCATCTTGTGCCAGTAGAAAGTGGTCTACAGCATGAATGACATCATTATCTGAAGCAAATTTGCCACCACTGAGCTCCTTTTTGAGTTTGGTAAACAGATAATAGTCCGAAGGGGCCAAATCTGAGGAATAAGGAGGATGTTCAAGAAGCTGGAAGCCGCATTCATGAATGACAGCCATTGCCACTACCGACTTGTGAACTGGAGCATTGTCTTGATGAAAGATGACTCCTCTCCTCAATTTCCTTGACATTTCCCTCAATTTGAACCGCAGTTGCATCACAACATTAGCGTAATAGGCCCCGGTGACCGTTCTGCCCTTTTTAATATAGTCTACCAATAGCACACTTTCTGAATCCCAAAAGATGGAGGCCATCATTTTGCCTGCAGACAGAACCACCCTTGCTTTCTTTGGAGGTGGGGATCCATGATGTTTCCACTGCTTTGACTGTTACTTTTCTTTGGTTTCTGGTTGAAAATGATGAACCCAAGTCTCATCCACAGTCACAAATTACTGAAGAAACTTTTCAGGATCTGCAGAAAAATGGCCAAGATGTTGACATGTTGAGATGCTGTCATTTGTGATCAGCTCCAAGAAGTTTCGGGACCAGTCGTGCAGAAGAGACCTTTGTCATTTAAAGATCATTGTGAATAATGGCATGAACACGTTTCTGGGGGATGCCCAACTCAGTAGCAGTGTAGCGCTCAGTTAGTCGTCGATTCTCCATTATCATGTCATGGATTCTGCTGGTGGTTTAATTGGTGGTTACCGTTCTTGGTCTTCCTGGACGAGGATTGTCTTCCAGACTCTCTCTTCCATGTTTAAATTGAGCTGCCCATTCCTTCACTGTGCTGTAAGAAGGGGCACTCTCCCCTAGAGTCTGTACCATATCCTCATGGATCTCCTTTGATGATAAGCCCTTGATGCAGAGGTAGCGAGCTCGATGAGAAATTTTATCCATTTTCTCATTTTCTGCCAACCCTTACCACTTCAGTAGCCTGTAAACAAAAATTGGTTACAGTTAATTTCTTGAAACTTTGTGTTTAATCTTACATTAAACTGATCTACAAGTGCACATAATATCAACTGTGTTTCAAGTATTTGTACCTTATGCCGTGAACTTATCAATCACCCCTCGTAAGAGATCTTTGGTGGACAAAACTTTCTTGGATGCTTGTTGCAGTGATTGTAGTAGAAATATGGAAAAAGGAGGTAGGAGTGGATGATTCAATATTGAAAATAAGATAATGGTCAGTGACACCAGCTGACTACTTGTGTCGGAGTTGCTAAACTTTAGTTGACCAAGACACTCTTCCACCTCCCAGTAGTGCCACCCTCCCCACCCCCTGGAAACAAACAGTAGTTTAGCTGAATTCTAAGTGAGAAGACAATGTCTCAAAACTAAGCCATACTGATAATGAATGTGTTGGACCAAAAAGTGCAGATACCACAGCCACCACTATTTTGAGGGTAAACAAAAAAAAAAAAAGATAAGGAAAATGGTCCATGTGAGAGAGATGATTGTGGTACAAATGAAGAAAATATTAAACTACCAAGAGGCAAAAAGAATAATCTGTAACCAGTGCAGATCTGAATGGAAAAAGAAATTGAAATACAACAATGAACCAGATCCAATACACCAGCTACAAAGACATCAGCAAACCATCCTCTTCTGCCTAAGGACAGGCCACTGCAAACTACTGAGCCACCTGCATTGACTCAAAATGTCTCACACAGACAAGAGTCCATGTGGCAGTGGAGTACAGACTCGAGAACATATCCTACAAGAGTGTCCAAACCATGCAGAACTGAGGCGTGAGACATGGCCAGAGGACACAAGCTTGGGGCAAAAGCTTTGGGGCTCCTATCAGGATCTGGAGATGACTGTGGGCTGTGCCATGTTGACAGGGATCAGGATCTGAAGTGACCAACAACCTCGAATGCAGAAGGTGAAGAAGAAGAAAATATGATTACTGCAAGAGCAGTAATGAAAATAGACATGATCATTTGAAAGGGCTGTGTTGAGGAGTGAGTGAGTGCATGCACATGTGCACAAGTGTGAGAGTGAAATTTCTTTTTCTTTGTTCTATGATCTAGTCTCAGACATATATATATATGGCTGAAGTGATGCTGGTCACCAATTTCCCATATTAGTCTGAAGTTGGTCTTTTGTTCTTGATGCGAGAGTTGCAAGTTTTCTAGTTGTTAGATAGTGTGTTGTACTGATCAGTCCATAGCTTTCTGTATTAGAGTGAAATCTAACAGTTGAAGTGATAATGGAAAGCAGATAATTTCAGCAATCACTTCCTACAGATGAGCACATTTGTCAGTCAGCACTGTCAGAGTTTGGCAAAGTCCGTGAGCATTATGCACTCCTGGCCACAAAGATTCCAGACAGTCAGTATTACAGGTGAGCAGTGTTTGTGTCCGACATGAAGCTAGTTATGAGTCAGAGATGGACGTTTACTGTTTCACTCACTAGAGGAGAACAAAGACAGACGTGTTAGAGTGACATGGCTGTTATCAAGGCCAGTGAACGTAGGTGTTCCCAATAGCAGTCTCAGACTAGCTAACAGAAGAGGGCTGATTGTGTTCCCTTTGAGCCCAAGGCAAAAATATCTACAAACTGCATCACCATGGGGGAACACTTTGATCCTTAAGCCATTCTCTAGACTAAAGAGACATGACAGTTTGCTTCTAAGAGCATTCTGGGAAGAGAGAATATAGTTTAAGCTGACTGTGATTCATTGACTGTGATAACTGTTCCAGTCAGCCATGACAGTGATCATCTTCACATCTTTCTGCAGAAAATAAAATTCCAGTTTTAGTTTCAGGAGCTGTGTCAGAAAATTGATCTCAGACTCTGATGACACTGGAGCAGGTTGACAGATCATGTCACTGGTAGCTGCAGTTGGGATTGGGGGGGGGGGGGTCTTCTTTTTTTTGTTTGTTTGTGTGTCATGTTTCCAAATTATCTAGAAAAAGGCACACACACACACACAAAGTCAGAATACATGTGAGTAACCTTGTCACCTGAATAACTTTGTCATTTCAAATTTGGTCTTTAGATTTTCTTAACATCAGTCTTTTAGCTGAATTTTGCTCAGAAATGGATTGACTACATGAAGAATATATACAGTTCATCCCTTTTGCATTTTCTGGTAATAGAGGTAGATAGAGGTGTATGGTGTACTTTTACAAAGTGGCAGAGGGAGTGAGTAAAGTGAGAAAAAAACGAATAGAAAGTATGAGAATGTATAAATGAAAAACATACAACATCTGATATTTTGGTGTGAGCCTTTTTTGAGGATTACATGCACAAATGAGACAAAAACAAATAACTAAACTTTGCTCACTCCCTCTGCCACTTTGTAAAACTACACCATGCACCTCTGTCTACCTTTATTATTTAAACCAGTTTTACTGCAGTCGCCATCCCTTTTATCTGTCGCATTTTCTGGCAGGTTCAGTGATCACTGGAGATTTGTAACACAGAGGCTGGTATACTTGTGTGCCCTCATAACTTACTTACAAGAGGAGAGATTAGTTTCACGAGAGGAAGCATCAAACATGATGGGAGGTAACACAATGAATTCTTAAATTGATACAGCAGTGAACAGAATTTCAGATTTGAACTTGGGAAAATTCATGACTGTTTGAAAAGCAGTTGTTAGAGATCATGTGATTCTCTGAAAGGGAATCCTGGTTTGCAGGAGACAGAGTATGTCAGCTACCCATGGTAAAAATTAGAATGGACACACCAAAAGAGGTGTACACACACAAACAAGTCTTAATCAAGCTATAATGTGGGTGCATGGTGTCAGTTACAGCCTATGCTATAATAATGACAGAAGCCGCCTAGCGCTTGAGAACTGCTACATCAGGAATATGGGACGCTGGAACCACATGGTTTGAACTCACAATTCAGCTACACCTAACATTCCCCTCTTCCACAGTCATATTCCCTCTGCACTAAGTTCCACTCCTTTCTCACTTGTAAAACATAGTTCAGAATCTCCTCACAGCATTAGATTACAGCCCATCTCTCTCTCTCTCTCTCTGAACCTTAAGTGCCCAGGGCACATGGGGCTTTCGCAAGGGTTTTTCACAAATGCCTGTCCTTCACCTTTTTTTTCTGCTCTTGCCCAGGTGAGCCCATCTACCCCAACAATAATCATCTATTCCACCTTCTCCCTGGCTAGATTGCCAAATTCCCTTTTCCGCAGTTTCCTCTTTTCTTCCCCCCCCCCCCCCCCCCCCCCCCCCCGCCAAAGACATTTAAACATTCTCAGTACTCCACTGTGTGCATTTTTGAACACAGCCTCCTACATCTAAGTGGTCCATTAATTTTATTTTATTCTGTTTTTTCCATTCCTATTTCTTACATAGCATTCATGTGGCTTTATATTTTATCATCTCTCTCTATTTCTTCATCCTGTATGTTTTTGTATGATTAAGGTTCACACCGAAACATCACAACTGCATGCTCATTAATTAATAAAACTGTTCTTACTTTTTTTCCTAGTTTATACGTTATGCCGTAATAATATCCTTGTTAATATTTCTCAGGACTGCACTTTGATGCTGAATTAATGTATTCAACAACATATGCATTCAACAGGCCACTGAGATGTGTGACATTAGTTCTTGCAAACCTTTCTTCTGTTTTTTTGCACAGTAATTCTCCTAGTAAAGAGGATTAAACAGATAAAACTTAAATATTTTGGACGCATTAAACGTTGTGATAATTTAGAGAAGACCGTCTTGGAAAGGGTACATAATGGGAAAAAGAAAGAGAGGAAGACCAAGACGAAGATGGCTGCAAGACATCGTTGATAATCTGCAAATGGATGCATCAGCAGCAGGGCGTCTTTCTTACAACCGAGAGGCATGCAGGGGAGCTGATAGGGAGGCAAAATTCCACAAGGGACATGCAAATGACTGACTGACTGAATTTTCCTAGACAGAATCATGCACAGTCGTTCATTGCATAGTGTAGTCTGACCTGCATATCACTATAAATAAAATTCATCTTATTGGTAGTTAGACCCTGGGGAAAACCAAATGTGCTGAGAGTAAGGGTTCATTTTTTTCTCTCTGATGTTAGCCTTTGTTGAACTCTGAAAGCCAGTCTTGCTTACTTTTATTTCCTGGCAACATTAACATTGTACCACTAGCATGATGGTTGTTTTGTTATGACACCGAGTACTGCCACACTGGTGAGTCGTGCCAGACCATCGTCCTTGGAATGATCCACGTAAGGCAGACCTACAAACCCAGACTTGGCCACAAGGTCTGGATAGGAGGAAGATATTAAGGGATTACCAGGAGAGTCTGGAGAAATTTGTAGACTTTGTTGATTGTGCTCTGTGTTTAGCATGAGCTAGCATTTGACCAAAGAAGTTGGAGCACAAGAGTCTGCTGTAGTAGTAACTGTAGCTTTTTTTTAAATGTGCCGGTTTTTTTTCGTTTGTTTGTTCTGTATCAATATGTAATGTTAGAGGGGATTATTGGGATATTTTCTTGTTTGATTTAGAGTAATTAAAGCCAGTTTTTCTTGAATTATTGGACATTTAGAACTGGTTTGTATATTTTCTGATTTGTTTCAGTCAAAGTTAAGAGAGAAGATGGGTTTCACATAGATCTTGATGATTATCTGATGGGAGTCTTGAACCTAACAAATGAACTGGTGAGTCATCTTCTTATAAGTTACTGAAAGAAGCTTCTTGTGATGTGCTCTGATGAAGCATGTTTTCTAGAGGATTTTTCTGCCGAGTTACAAAGAAGGAGTGTTACATGTTATTGACATGCCTGCAGGTGGTATATGTCAGCTTGCTAATTCTGAGGAAATGGAAAGAAAGTGATAAGCAGAAATGTTTACTTGTATGCTTCATGATAGTTGTGACAGATGACAGCATCAGCCAACTGTTGTCATGGTGAAAACATGGGATGATGACCTCCCAGCAAACTGCAGCGTGAGATCTCTCAGTAAGCCACTTCATAAAATAGGCTGTTATTGACCCATATCTCCTTTGTTAGATTTTTGGAATACATCTTTTTTTGTGGGGGTTTTTGAGGAAATCGGGTTGGGTCTTTGCTTGGTTTTGATTTATCAGTTAAGAGGGCTGTCAGTCAGAAGTCAGAATATCATTTTTTTTTTTTTTTTGTGTTTTGATTTAAGATTCAAAAACATAAACTGAAGGTTATGTAAACCATGCTCTGAACGTGCCAAACTGGTTTCTGAACACATTCTGCAAACTCGCTTTTCTTCTCTGACGAGAGCTAAGAGCCCAAAACCTGGGCCAGTGAAAAGAGTATGGATAGAAAACTCTGGGGCATATAAGAACTCCTTCAGATGATGGGATTAGTGGTGGTCAGCCCACTTCATTGTGTAGATGAGTTTACAGAACTGAATGCATAAGAATAATAATTGTAGATACATCTTTCTACCTTGAATTGTAAACTTCTAGCTAGTTCATATTAGTGATATAAATGATGTCAGAAAGCTTAGCACTTTGGCCATATTTATACTTGTTGATACATTCTGTATGTTCCATTTTGGTTACTTGTTTTCACAGAGATCTAAAAATCAAGTGATGATTGATTGTCAATTTAGAGTTGAACATATTTAACTTCTGAGTCTATTTGAATTTATGTGTTATGTTTCAGTTTAAGTGAAAGTGAAAATTTTTTTCTTTATTTTCAAAATTTTGATGATAAAGTTATAAGAAATGTTGTGAACCAAATCATCATCAGGTGCCATGCCAGTAGGCATTGGTGGTCAATTTTCCTTGATATTTTCCATCAGCTCAGCTTTTTGTTGTGCTAGACTGTCCATGATTTTTTTTTCTCCTGGTCTTCCCCTGCATCTCTTACCATTTATCTTCCCTGTTGTTATGATGTTTTTAAGCCTTCCTCTTCTCATAATTCCGGTGAATGATGGCTGTCATTTTCTTACGGATTTAATTAGGTTCCTATCTGCGTTTTGTGAATCAGACGGATGGCTAAAGTTTTGTCCATGTGCTTCTTATTCATTCATTCATTTGCATGTCCCTTGCAGAACTTTGCCTCCCTAACAGCACTCCTGTAGGTCTCTCGGTAGTGAGCACGATGGCCTGCTGCTGATGCATCCATTTGCAGATCATCAACGATGTCTTGCGGCCATCTTTGCCTTGGTCTTCCTTTCTTTCTTTTTCCCATTATGTATCCTTCCAAGACTGTCTTCTCTAGATTATCGTGACGTTTAATGTGTCCAAAATATTTAAGTTTTCTCTCTTTAATTCTCTTTACTAGCCAGCCTTCTTCAATATTAAGTTCTTGTAGTATGGATATATTTATTCTTTTCTGTGTCCATGATATTTGAAGGACTTTTCTGTGCTTCTAGTTTTCCTATATTAGTTATAGAGCTAGTTCTGTCCATGTGCTCCTCATCATTATCATCCCCTTTCCCTCCCTTGAGAGTACAGCCCACGGATAAAGGCTGTCCAGTCATCCGATTTCTTGGAATTATTCTCTGCTTCCTTCCATGTGTATCCCTTGTCTCTGAGCACTGTCATAATTTCTCTTCTCCAGGTAAGCCTAGGTCTTCCTCATTTTCTGTTTCCCTGAGGATTCCATGTCAGTGCCTGTCTTGCTATGCTGGTGTCGGGTTTCCTCAGAGTGTGGCCAATCCACCTACACTTCCTAGACGTGATTTGTAGGTTCATAGGTTCTTGTCCTGCCCTTTCACAGACGACCTCATTCCTGATATTGTCCTGCCGTGCCTCTCTTTATTAGGTCTTTTAGGAAACCAGGATCTTTATTTGCCTCTGTGTACCAGTTGTCTTTTTCACATGGTGGTAAAGTTAACAGAAAAACGTTTTCAGTCTCCTACTTTTTTGCCATAAATACCAAGTTTTCATTTAAACAGAGTGAATATGAAGGAAAACAAAGTCTTAAGTGTACAATCGCTAATTTAAACACACACAAAAATACAGAGTGTCAGATTTATGATGCTTTATTGTCACCTGTTTTTGTGTTACAGTCTCGTCTAGCCATGAATGCAGTTACAGCTGGAGATTATGCACGGCCACTGAGAATTTCACACTTTATTGGCGAGCTAGACTCAGGTTTTAGGTAACTGCTGTTGGTGACTTACAACTTATGTGATGATGACTTATAACTTATGTGATGATGACTTATAATTTATGTGATGATGACTTACAACTTATGTGATGATGACTTACAATTTATGTGATGATGACTTACAACTTATGTGATGATGACTTACAATTTATGTGATGATGACTTACAACTTATGAGATGATGACTTACAACTTATGTGATGATGACTTACAATTTATGTGATGATGACTTACAACTTATGAGATGATGACTGGGTTGTGACTGCATCAGCACATGACTGAAGAGGTTTTAAGTAACTGCTGTTGATGACTTACAACTTATTTGATGTTGACTTGGCTGTGACTGCATCAGTACATAACTGAATGAATGTATTGATTTTTTTGTTTGTTTTCATTCACATGCTTTTTTTCGCACTAATGCAGTCTCACATATATAAGCCAGAAATTTTATGCTTGTATCTTTTTTTTTTTTTCCTCTCTTAATTCATTGGCTGCTATATGTAGTGGTCTTCGGTTTCCCTATCCTAGCAGGTAGATATTCGTAATTTTCAAAGATACTTTTTTTCTGTATGACTGAGGGGTACCTATTTTTACTGCATGGTTGATTGGAGAATGACATGTTCCCCAGAATGCTCCTTTAATCATGAGAGAACCAAGCCCACTGCCATCCACCCTCTACCTGCTCTTAGCAATGATTTATGGCAGGAAACTGTTGTAGAGAGCAGAACAACAAAGCAGCTCCTCAGATCATTAGAGAAGCACTCCCCTTCCAGGCAGATGTTATGGCCATTTAAATGTGTGATGTCCTAATGGGGGTGGGCCCCACAGGGCCATGACACCCAAGGTCTCTGAGTGAGCCTTAAAAAAAAAAGACTAAAATAAATATTTACTGCTGTTTCACTTTATAAATGTTTTAAACAAGGGTCTGGCTTACTGTACCTAATTTAAAGTGTGACAAGAAAATATTAATATTGATTAATTTACTATATGACCAACTTGACATATAATTACACCAGATACGAGGAAAGAAGAACCAGAATAACAAAAGTAGCATTTGGCCTTTAAGTTTCTTGAGAAAATATGGAAATCAAAACTCCTAAACACAAGAACAAAGCTTAGGCTATTCAGTTCAGATGTTCCCTTGGGAACAGCTGTGTTAAGAACACTTATCTTAACATAGTGTTTGTGAGACAAAGAACATAGATCTGTTTGCTTAAAAACTCTGACCTACTTCTGTAGCCCAGAAACCTGTAGTAATCGACACTAGCTGTAATTGTTGTTTTTGTAAAATGTAATGTCAGGTTGACTGACATGGAGATCGCCAGCAGGGATGAGGAAAACCTGGTGTGAAACCAGTGAATCCAGGACATAACAAGCCTATGGGTCTTTACAACAGTGGCTATCAGAATGATGTAAACAAAATAGAGCCAGCAGACTATAGGTGGCGGGGAATGGATATCATTGAGGTACTCATTGGATTCCTCATCTCTTACAGTCCTTCCATGTGTGTGAAGGTACATCTCTTACAGTACTTCACTGTGTGTGAAGGTTTGATACATCTCTTACAGTACTTCACTGTGTATGAAATTTTGATAGGGAAGCTATGTATGAAGATTTTGATAAATCTCTTACAGTCCTTCCCTATGTATGAAGGTTTTGATGAATCTCTTAACGTCCTCCCCCGTGTATGAAGGTTTTGCAAGTATGTCTGATATTAATTTTCTTTTAGTAAAGCCTTCCTTTTTTTTGCATGTTTTTCAGGTTGTTAAACTTAAAGAATGATGCCCTACGGAAACGGTTTGATGGTCTGAAGTATGATGTGAAGAAATGTGAGGAGGTGGTGTACGATTTGACAATACGTGGACTAGTTCCAAAAGAGGACAAAACAGAATAAGACATTCGTGTATATATTGAGACATTTTCCATTTCAGATTTACATGAGTGAATGAATAAATTGTAGGGGAGGGTGCGTAAGTGAAGATATTTCTCTCTCTCTCTGAACCTTAAGTGCCCAGGGCACATGGGGCTTCCGCAAGGGTTTTCCACAAATGCCTGTCCTTTGCCTTTTTTTCTGCTCTTGCCCAGGTGAGCCCTCTATTGCTCAACATCCTTTCTCTTGTTCTTCTCCGTGTCTCTTTTGGTCTACCCTTACTTCTGCTCCCCTGTGGTGTCCATCTTAGTGCTATTTTTGGTAGTGAGTTGTCAGTCATTCGGAGCACATGTCCCAACCATCGCCAGTGTCTTTCCTCAATAATTGTTGTCAGTGGTTTCATCTGCATTTCTGCTAATAAGATGTTATTTCTTATGGTGTTTGGCCAAAATATTTTTCTAATTCTTTGTAAACATTTAGTCTGGAAAGAATTCAACTTGTTTTCTATGGTTTTGGTGATTTTCTAGCATTCACTTCCATAGAGTAGTACACTTAGAACATTACTCTTAAATATCCTGATTTTCATATTCATGCTTAGTTTTTGTTATTTCCATATAGTCTGCAGCATTGCAAAAGCCTGGTTTGCTCTAGTAAGTCTGCTGTTGATGTCCTCTGTGCTGTCTCCATTTTCTACTACTCTGCTGCCAAGGTATACAAATTCGTTGACCTCCTCCACTAACTTGTTATCTACTCTGAGTACATTTCTGTTGTTCACATTTTGCTTCATTAACTTTTGTCTTTCCTACGTTGATCTTTAGTCCTATGTTGTTTGCATTCTGGGTTAACTTGTTTATTTTATCTTGCATATCTTTGTGACTGCTTGATAATAGACAAATGTCGTCCGCAAAGTCAAGGTCCTCCAGCACTGTGTCAAGGGTCCATTGTAATCCTCTGCATTTGTCTGATGTTGCCTCCTTCATTAACCAGTCTAATGCCAAGATAAATAATGTTGGTGATAGTACACATCCCTGTTTCACTCCTGTTTGTACCCTAAAGCTGCTGGAGGTATGTTCTCCACAGATAACTTTGCACTGAAAACCCTCGTATAGGGCTTTGATTACATTAACTATTTTATGGGGGAGGCCATGCCATCTTAGGATTTTCCACAGTGCATCTCTGTTGACACTGTCAAAAGCTTTCTCAAAATCTATGAATAATGCATATGTTGTGCAATGCCACTCATTTGCCTGTTCTAATATTTGTCTAAGTACAAATATGTGGTCTATGCATGATCTTCCTTTCCTAAATCCTGCCTGCTCTTTCTGAAGTTTTTCCTCAAGTGTTGGTACAATTCTGTTGATGATTATTCTGCAAAATACTTTACTGGTGAGTGGCAGTAGGGTAATGCCTCTCCAGTTCCCGCAATCTCTGAGGTCACCCTTCTTTGGTAGTTTTACTATAAGCCCAGTTTTCCACTCCTCTGGGGCTTTTTCTATATCCCAAATTTGTTGTAATATCCGGCAAAGTTGTTTTGGTGTTTCTGTTTCTTCTGCTTTCAACATCTCAGCAGTCACTTCATCTTCACCTGGTGCCCTGTCTGATTTTAGCTTCTTTATCGCCTCCTTTACTTCATTTATTGTTATTGGTCCTGTATTGATGTTTATTTCCGATATTTATTTAATACATAATGCTTCCTTCAGTCTCTCGTTTGCTGCTCTTGTTAACATTCTTTCAGAGCAGATATTAATTGGTGATTGTTCTACAGTTTTGAGTGGCTCTTCTTGTTTCACGATGACTTTCAGCTTTTATAACTCTCAGGATTACTCAAGAGACCTCTCTTGTTATACTTGGAGACTATGTCACAGAATATGTCCAGATCATCACCAGTAGCATTCAGAATATGTTCATATCATTGCCCAGAGCATTCAGAATATGTCCAAATTGTCACCCATAGCATTCAGAATGTGTCCAGTCATCACCCATAGCATTCAGAATGTGTCCAAATCATCACCCATAACATTTGTTTTTTTCCCTCCCAGAAAGCAGTCTTTTTAGTTTAACGAATAATTTAGTTGTGCTTAGGGAGAGAATCAGAAAGAAAAAAAAGCTATGTGGCTCCCACTCAAGGCTGGAGAAGACGGCGGACTTTGTCAGGGCAACAGGGCTGCAGATATAGCATGACTGACTAGTACTCAAACACGGAAGAAGATTGTACTTTACAAAAATGAATAAAATTATGAAGATAGAAAAAAAAAAAAAATTAAATCTTGTTTAGATTCAATTTTTGTTTCCATTGGAAATACATTTTTGTTTATTTTCATTAAAAGTTTCAACAAACAATAAGTTAGTCTTTTCAATGTGCCATCCTTTTTTTTTTTTTTTGCTTCATGCACACAGGATGTATGTCAAACTTTAAATAAATCATATTCTGTGACATTGTCATTTTATAAACTCTTTTGCGCAAGATAGGAGATTTTTTTTTTTTTTTTTGAACGGTCCATAAGCTTGATGGGTTCTCATTATGTCAGCAACATATATATTTTTAAACAGCTTTCTGGCCTGAGGAAAATCCAGTTTCTGAGTATTATATTTTATATACAAATAATTAAATTGAATTTTCTGGTGAAACATAGAAGCTGCACGCACTGTTAATCTTTTCACTTTGTTCCAGATTATCTTCATTCTGCTCTACTGTTTCCTTTTCTCATTGCCCTTTCCATTTGGTCTTGTGAGTCCCACAACATAGATTGAATTCTTAAGGATATGAGAAGTGATTGAAGTGTGCAGTGTAGTTTATAAGTCATGTTTTGTGAGTTCATAGTGCAGCGTTTAGAGAAGGAAGATTGGGCCAGAGACAAGCAATGACAATGGTACAAAAATATTAATGAAGTTATTAATGAGTTGTTAAATTTTACAAGTTTTTTTTGTTTCTTCACTTCCAGATTAAAAGTCTTTTTTTGTCAGATTATTGTATTTTTTACGTATTTTTTTGTTTAAATCATAATAAACTTTGAAGTGTTTCAAACTAGGGAGCAAAGTTGATGATTGTATATGATGACATGGCTATCTGGGCCAGACAGTGCATAGCTGGTCAGAGCTCTGTTATGCTTCTTCGCTGTCCTTCATGTAACAGATTATGCTCTCTTTCAAGCTGTTTAATGAACCAGGGCTTTCTGTGGTCACAATGACAGTGAAGTCAGCAGATAATCTCTGCTCAGTTTCTCCTTTGTGTTACACCATTTATTTTGCAGAATACAATCAGTGCGATGTCAGTTCTACATCAGCTGAAAAATGTGTAAACTGGACAGCATAAGCTACTTCCATCAAGCTGCTGTTCTTCATTGACAAATGCCTGAGTTGCTTTCCAGAAAGCAGATAGCCAGAAACTATATAGTAAAAAAAAGTAAAGGTAACCCTGTCATGCCTTAGAGGCACATAGGGATATGGTGTTAGTGCCCATATTTTCCTTGATCTGTCAGCACACTAGAGGGTGGTATGGTCAGTATCACGCCTGGCTGCCTTTTCCTTCCCCAACTCCAGAAGAAGTCGGGTACCCATTTCTACAGCTGGGTGACTGGGGTGCCACCGGCCGGATTCGAACCCCCGACCTTCGCCATGAGAGACTAGTGCACTAACCACTTTGCCACTCAGACACCCAGAAACTATATATAAGGTAAAATATAACAACAGGAAAAATAGAGGGAAGAAGAGCCAGAGGAAGATTGAGAGAAATTATGCTGGACAGCGATGAGATGGTGTGAGAGGAGATCACCAACTGATCTAATGGCCTGCATGAAGGATTGTGTACTCTGGAGAAGCATAATAGCCAGCACTAATCAGCACAGCACCTGATGATGATGATGATATAACGTCAGAAACTAGAATGAATTAATTAAACGTCAAGGAACAAATAGGTATAAGAAAAGGGACATTTGACAGACCATATGGTTCTGAACAGTAGATACAATGCAAGTTGTCAGCTTCAACCCCAGTAACAGAATTAGATAGGCCAACACTGAAAACACAGAGATATTTAATCTGTTAGAACTAGCAGCACAGAAAACAGATGATTAACATCTTAGAACAGACAACACAGAAAGGAGATGATTAATCTCTTAGAATAGATAACACAGAAAACTAATGATTAATCTCTTAGAACAGAAAACAGATGATTAACCTCTTAGAACAAGCAACACAGAAAGGAGATGATTAATCTCTTAGAACATGTAACACAGAAAACAGATGATTAATCTCCTAGAACAGACAGTACAAAAAATAAAATGGTGATTAATTTCCTAGAAGAGACAACACAGAAAACCATCTCCTAGAATAGATGATGTGTGAAATTATTCTTATGTGAAATGAAGATTCAGAAACAAGGACTTGCATAAATCACATGTTTGGTTTCATTGTGAACTAAATTCAAAATAAGCATTATTTTTCACATTGTTAAAAATACATGGAGTTCATTGTAAAATTTATGATTGGGGAGCTAACTTGATCAAGTTTTGAAATAGTTTTTTACACCAGCTTCTCTTGAGGGCCCCAGTTGCCAGTGGCGGATTACTCATTAAGCTGAAGCCTAGGGACCTGGCAGGGCAGGAGGCCTAGGGCCAAAAAGAAAAAAAAGCCTGATCATTGTTTGATGCGACACTCTCTTAGAGCTTTAATTGCTTCAGTGGACTTATATCGGTCACGTGATGAGAAGAAACAATGAGTGAATCCTAAAACAAGCTATCAAGTGGAACACAACGGGCTGAAGAAAAAGAGGTCGATCATGTGAAACTAATGAGGACATTGTTAGGAGAGGCCAAATTCCTTGAACCTTAAGTGCCCAGGGCACATGGGGCTTCCGCAAGGGTTTTCCACAAATGCCTGTCCTTTGCCTTTTTTTCTGCTCCTGCCCTGATGAGCCCTCTGTTGCTCAACATCCTTTCTCTTGTTCTTCTCCATGTCTCTTTTGGTCTACCCTAACTTCTGTTCCCCTGTGGTGTCCATCTTAGTGCTATTTTTGGTAGTGAGCTGTCAGTCATTTGGAGCACATGTCCCAACCATCGCCAGCGTCTTTCCTCAATAATTGCCATCAGGGGCTTTATCTGCATTTCTGCCAACAAGATGTTATTTCTTATGGTGTTTGGCCAAAATATTTTTCTAATTCTTCATAAACATTTAGTCTGGAAAGAATTCAACTTGTTTTCTATGGTTTTGGTGATTTTCCAGCATTCACTTCCATAGACTAGTACACTTAGAACATTACTCTTAAATATCTTGATTTTCGTATTCATGCTTAGTTTTTTAGATTTCCATATAGTCTGCAGCACTGTAAAAGCCTGGTTTGCTCTAGTAAGTCTGCTGTTGATGTCCTCTGTGCTGTCTCCATTTTCTACTAATCTACTGCCAAGGTATACAAATTCATTGACCTCCTCCACTAACTTGCTATCTACTCTGAGTACATTTCTGTTGTTCACATTTTGCTTCATTAACTTTGTCTTTCCTACGTTGATCTTTAGTCCTATGTTGTTTGCATTCTGAGTCAGCTTGTTTATTTTATCTTGCATATCTTTGTGGCTGCTTGATAATAGACAAATGTCGTCTGCAAAGTAAGGTCCTCCAGCACTGTGTCAAGGGTCCATTGTAACCCTCTGCGTTTGTCTGATGTTGCCTCCTTCATTAACCAGTCTAATGCCAAGATAAATAATGTTGGTGATATTACACATCCCTACTTCACTCCTGTTTGTACACTAAAGCTGCTGGAGGTATGTTCTCCACAGATCACTTTGCACTGAAAACCCTCGTATAGGGCTTTGATTACATTCACTATCTTATGGGGGAGGCCATGCCATCTTAGGATTTTCCACAGTGCATCTCTGTTGACACTGTCAAAGGCTTTCTCAAAATCTATAAACATTGCATATGTTGTGCTATGCCACTTATTTGCCTGTTCTAATATTTGTCTAAGTACAAATATGTGGTCTATGCATGATCTTCCTTTCCTAAATCCTGCCTGCTCTTTCTGAAGTTTTCCCTCAAGTGCTGGTACAATTCTGTTGATGATTATTCTGCAAAATACTTTACTGGTGAGTGACAGTAGGGTAATGCCTCTCCAGTTCCCGCAATCTTTGAGGTCACCCTTTTTGGTAGTTTTACTATAAGCCCAGTTTTCCATTCCTCTGGAGCTTTTTCTAGCTCCCAAATTTGTTGTAGTATCCAGCAGAGCTGTTTTGGTGTTTCTGTTTCTTCTGCTTTCAACATCTCAGCAGTCACTTCATCTTCACCTGGTGACCTGTCTAATTTTAGCTTCTTTATTGCCTCCTTTACTTCACTTATTGTTATTGGTCTTGTATTGGTGTTTTGTTCCGTTTTTGCTTCAGGTATGTCTATTGTTTGTACTGCTTGTGTTCCGTTTAGTAGGGTGTTAAAGTGTGCCCTCAATCTTTCAATTTTTTCTCCTCCACTGACCAGTTGTCCCTTATGTGTCCTTATTGCACTCTCACATCTTTTGCTGAAGTTACCTGTCATCTGCTTTGTGATTTTGTATATGGTTTTCATGTCATTTGCATATGCTGCTTCTGCTAAGTTGTCATAGTATTGACGTTTATCTTGACGGCATGGTTCCTTCACTTCTTTGTCTTTTGTGCATAATTACTTAAAACTTGTTGTTTTAGCCTTTGTGATTTGGTGTTCAGTAATTTTTTCTTGATTTCCTTTCTTTGCTCTATCTTTTCTCATGTGGTCTTGCTTATCCATTCCTCGTTTCTCCATTTCTGATATCCCAGAACCTCTTTTGCTGTTTCCTGTAGCGTTTTATTGACTCTAGCATGGACATTTCTGCTTTGTCTGAAGCTGTTCTTAAGTACTATTGAGAATTCAATCCTTGTTTGCTAGTCTTTCAGTTTTGTTGTATCAAAATGTATCTTTCTGTGTTCTCCAATTTTGGCTTTCCTTAATTTTAGTTTTATTTTTGCTACCAGAAGGTTGTGATCACTTCCTACATCTGCTCCTTTCCTTGCTCGCACATCTTGTAGTGACCGTTTCCACCTGTTGTTTATTAGTATGTGATCAATTTGGTTTTCTGTGGTTTTACCAGGGGACCTCCAAGTCACTTTATGGATGTTTTTGTGTTGGAAAATTGTCCCTTCGATGGTCATCATGTTTTCTTCACAGAAACTGCACAGTTTTTCTCCATTTATTTCTCCTATTCCTTCTCTTCCCATGATTCTTCTTCTATCTTCATTTCCCTCACTTACTTTTGCATTGAAGTCACCCAAGATGAGTAGCATATCATGCTTGGGTATTGTTTCTACTGTTGCTTGGAGGCTGTTGTAAAAATCTTCTTTTAATTTCTCTTCAGCTGCTTCTGTTGGTGCATAACAAACTATAATAGGCAGCTTCGTGAATCTTGAGTTGAAGCATGCATATAATAATCTCTCATTTATAGGGGTCCATTTCAGCAATGCTCTTGATGCTTCTTTTGTTTATAATCAATGCTACTCCTCTTTCATGATGATCTTCTTTACCTGACCATATAATTGTATCTTCTGTGTGCTGTGTTGTTAATTTCCTTCTGCCTTGTCCTGTCCATCTTGCTTCTTGTATTCCTAGTATGTCTAGTTTGTATCTGTGCATTTCCTTGATGGTTTGTGCTAGTTTTCCAGTCTGATTAAGTGTTCTTACATTCCAGCTGCCTATTTGCATCTTGTGTTTAGGTTCCAGGAGGTCTGCAGTCAGGCTGGGGACTTCCAGTGGCTGGCTTTCATCCACAACCTTCATGGGCTCAGTTTCCTGATAAGCATTTCTCCTTCCACTTGCATTTGTTTTTTCCCTTGCTTCTGTTTCTGTAGCAGTCCGATAGTTTTTTTTTTTTTACCAGATAGGGTTGCTGGCCCTATGCCAAACCCTCCTCAGTTGCCTTTTACGATCATGCGTGGTAGGGTACAGTGGTCCTACTCTTTGCAGATCCCGGGTACCACACAGAGGAGAGGCCAAATTATTAGACATAAAATCCCCTCATGAAGTTGAAAAGATTGATGAAAATGGGTAAACTTGGTGAACTACCATACGAGCCATATGTGACGTCTAATGGCATAGGAAGGATAAAGAAAGAAAAAAAAAAAAAGTCATATCCTCCACTGATAAAAAATAATTTTACAATTACAAAATTTTTGAATGCATTAGCAGTGATTTAATTTTTTTTTTTCCTCTGTTAACTTCTATATATTATGAAGGTTTTATTTTTCATGTGTTAGTGACATACCAAATAAGGGTAAGTAGATTATTGACAATAAAGTAAAAAGTTCAGCTAGAAGAGACAAAAGATAATATATGGACAATATAGCAAAAGAAGCAGAAAATGCAGCAAAAACAGGAGACAGCGAAACTCTGTATAACATACAGAAGAAGCTAACAGGTGCTATTACCTCCAGAGAAAGACCAGTCTTTAGCAAAACAGGCAATCTATTAACACCAAATAAAGACCAAAAGCAAAGATGAGCCAAACACTTCCAAGAAATACTTAATTGACCACATCCAAATGAATTTATAAATCTTTAAAGCGATTTACCAGTCCCACAACTTAGATGAAGTTACACTGAATGAAATTGAAACAGCGGTGAATCTAATGGCTAACAACAAAGCTGCAGTCTAAATGTTAAAAGCTGTTAACAGTGACAACATGAGCCAACTACGAAGGATGTTTAATAAAATTTGGAAAGAAGAAAAAGTCCCTTCTAAATGGAAAAAGGGAATCATTGTTAAAATACCCAACAAAAGGCAACCTCAGTGACTGCAATAACTGGAGGGGTGTAACCTTACTATCAGTTGTGTCAAAGGTGTTTTGTAAAGTGATTCTGAACAGAATTAAGGATGTAGTGGATACTACAATGAGAGAAGAACAGGCAGGATTTCGAAAAGGGAGAAGTTGCCTCGACCAGATCTTTACTCTAAGAATAATACTTGAAGAACATATTGAAAAGCATAAACCATTAATCCTGAACTTCATAGACTTTAAAAAGGCATTTGATAGCATGCACAGAGATTAATAGTGGAGAATTTTAAGACTATATGGAATACCATCTAAAATTGACAACATCGTTATAAATCTCTACAGTGGATATGTTTGTGCAGTCAAGACAGAAGAAGGAATGAGTGAATGATTGAAATAGGCGTGAAACAAGGATGTATATTATCTCCATTGCTTTTTGGAATTGCCATAGACTTTATAATGAAACCGGCATTAATTGGGTACATGGGACCCAAATAGAAGATCTTGATTTTGCAGATGACATAACTCTTATCAGTGACAATGTGAAATCGATGCCGGAAAAAACAGATTCCCTGTTTTCTTTGGCTAGCAAAATAGGTCTTGAAATTAACAAAGACAAAACAAAAATAATGAAACTTATTAATCAAGAAGGAAAAATATATGTAGAAGGAACAGTTGTTGATGAAGTAAACCAATTTGCATACCTTGGCAGCTACATAGACCTGGATGGAGACACCAAGAAGGAAGTTAGAATTGCAAAAGAAACACTGTCCTTCAAAAATCTTGAGAGCATTTGGAATTCAAAAGTTATAAGCATAAAAAGCAAGTTAAGATTATTCAATTCAAATGTGATATCCACCCTCATTTATGCATGCGAAAGCTGGAAATCAACTAAAGAAATAGACAAGAAATTAGACTCTTTGAAAACAAATGCCTTAGGAAAATACTTGGTATGAGGTGGAACAAATTCAAGAACAACGCAGAGATAAGAGATGAGCAAACAACCTGTCTCATGAGTGATCAGAAAAAGGAAATGGACATATGTAAGCCATGCAATGAGAAGAAACAGCCAGAGAATATCTAAACAAGCTATCAAGTGGAGCACAACAGGCCGAAGAATAAGAGGTTGACCACGTGAAACTCTAAAGAGGACATTGTTAAGAGAAGCCAGTTCAGTGGGCATAACATTTTTTGATGAAGTTGAAAGACTCGCAGAGAACAGGAAATCTTGGCAAACAACTATACGAGCCCTATGTGACGTTTACCAGCGGGGAAGGATGTAAGATTATTGTTAGCACCATGTATCAGCAGTAAAAGTGTGTATCATTTGTAGAGAATTTAAAACAAAAACTAAAATCAATGCTCTGAATACACTTTACACATTTAGATGCTATATTACATGTGTATGGTTTACACTACTGCCTCTTTAACTGTGTCGACATTCTTGGAAAAATGGGAAAAGATTCCAAACTGAAGAGACAAAGATCTATATTATAAACTACAGTGAATCTGTAATAAAGCATTAGAGCTGCTGTGCACTTTTCCTTTACTTGTTTATATGCATATAAATTTCATATACAATTTATTTACAGAAGTCAGTAATATGTGTGCTGAAAAAATGAAAGGTTGATAGTGACATATTTTGAAATCTTGACGAACTACCGTGACGTTTGGCGGCACGGGAAGGATGTAAGAAGTTACATATTTATGTTTGGTCTGTGTAATACAAAGCCATACAGTAATGGTAAATATCACAAATGGAGGGAAATAGGACTGTATGTCAGTAGATGAATGGTATAGGTCAGAGTGGATAGGGTTTACTGAGTTTCGATCTGGGGGCCTGAGTAGTGCTTCATCCACCACTGTTGGCTGCAGCTAACACTTTATATAAATTTAACGCCTAGAGAATGCAACACAATGATCTACACGCACGCAAATACACACACAGAGATAAGACATGAGCAAACAACAACCTGTCTCATTTTATCTTATATCCTTCCCGTGCCGTTAAACGTCACATAGGCCTCGCAAGGTAGTTTGCCAATTTTCCCTGTTTTCGGCGACCTTTTCAGCCTCATCAAGGGATTTTATGCCTATTAATTTGGCATCTCTTAACAGTGTCCCTTAGAGAGTTTCACGTGGTCTGCTCCTTTTTCTTTGGCCCGTTGTGCTCCACTTGATAGCTTGTTTTTGGGATTCTCTAATTGTTTCTTCTCATCAAATGACCAACATATGTCCATCTCCTTTTCCTGATCACCCATGAGACTGGTTGTTGTTCAGTCATCTGTCTTATCTCTGCATTGTTCTTGAATTCGTTCCACTTGATGCTGAGTATTTTCCTTAGGCATTTGTTTTCAAAAGAGTCTCTTGTCTATTTCTTCAGTTGTTTTCCAGCTTTCGTATGCATAAATAAGAGTGGATATCATATTTGAATTGAATAATCTTAACTTAGTTTTTGTGCTTATAACTTCTGAATGCAATATGTTCTCAAGATTCTTGAAGATCGATGCTGCGTTTGGAATTCTAACTTCCTTTCTGGTGTTACCATCCTTGTTTATGTAGCTGCCAAGGTATGGCAGGGTATACCCTGTCTCATGGGTGATCAGAAAAAGAAGATGGACATATATGGGCCATGTGATGAGAAGAAACAATCAGAGAATACCAAAACAAGCTATCAAGTGGAGCACATCAGGTTGAAGAAAAGGAGGTCGACCGCCTGAAACTCTAAAGACGACATTGCAAAGAGAAGCCAGTTTAGTTGGCTTAAAATCCCCTGAAAGACTCGCCGAGAAAGAAAAACTTGGCAAACAACTATATGAGCCCTATGTGACGTTTAACGGCACGGGAAGGATGTAAGAAATACACACACACATCAACTTTCCTCGCAGCTATCATTCTCTGTCCTATTAAAGGCAACAATTGAGCAGATTTAGAGAATGACTGCATTAAATTGTTTCGATGCTGGTTCTAAGTTTTATTTTTACCTCAAGCTTCGCGTACTTTTCGTGTTTTCTATTTACACAAGAACAATGTCAAGGACGTGACAGAGTTTACTGTCGTCTGGTTAAAAAGTCAGTCTCCGCAGTGACCCCTGAAAGAAAATGGAGCATATCGACCTCTTTTTCATTTTTGCATCACCGGATTTCATGGCGCATATCAAACTCCTTTGGGGATAATAAGGACGGGTATGTTTGACACTAGAGTAATGAATTCAAGAAGGACAACTTGATCGTTACAAAATAACCGGAAACAGCTACAGTTTGTATTTGTTTCATCATTCTTTGGTGCCTCCCGGCTCTGTTTCAGCTGATTCGCATATTAGGGAACTTGGACCCCCTCCCCCCTTCTTTAAAGATCAGAGTCGATGGTTTATTTGAAATAGTTAAATGTGGTTTTATTTTAAATTTGCGAGCATTGCTATTCAAATTCCGGCAGTAATGCTGACATTTAGTCCGAGGGTATTTAGAGAGCAATGTTTGTGCTTGAGCAGTGGAACTGAGTAAGTGATTATTCAGGTATGCTCTGTATTTCTCCTATGTCTAGTGATGGTGCTGATGACATATGATGGCGGTGATACTTTCATTCATTCATCTGCATGTCCCTTGCGGAACTTTGCCTCCCTAACAGCACTCCTGTAGGCCTCTCGGTTGTGAGCAAGATGCCTTACTGCTGATGCATCCATTTGCAGATCATCAACGATGTCTTGCAGCCATCTTCACCTTGGTCTTCCTCTCTTTCTTTTTCCCATTATGTACCCTTCCAAGACGGTCTTCTCTAGATTATCATGACATTTAATGTGTCCAAAATATTTAAGTTTTCTCTGTTTAATCCTCTTTACTAGCCAGCCTTCTTCAGTATTAAGTTCTTGTAGTATGGATATATTTGTTCTTTTTTTGTGTCCATGATATTTGAAGAACTCTTTTGTAGCTGTTACATTCAAAGGCATTTATGTGTTTCTTAGCTGCTTTGTTAAGTGTCCAGGTCTCACAGGCATATGTTGTGATGGGAAAGATGTATGCCCTTAAAAATCTTATTTTTGTGGTTCTGTTTGTTCCTCTCCTCTTTTCTGAAGAGCGATAGATGTCCTCCTTTTAATTTCCCTCATTGTATCTCCATTATTAGTTAACAGTGATCCAAGATATTCAAAACTCTCCACTTCTTCTAGTTTTTCCTCATTGATACATATGACTGCAATGCCAGGCTTCACAGATATTCAGCGCCGAGACCAACCCTATTCTCCAGAAGACATTTTGTCTATCTTTGTCTCATTCTGACAGTTATGACACATTCCTCTGACGCTAGTCACATATTCTGAGACAGTTATTGGAACATAGAGCAGGGCATGGATGGGTGTGCCCTGAGTGCAGTGATGCTAATCCATAGATTCAAGACATTTGTGACACATTCTGTTGATGTTAGTCTCATTCTATAGACAGTTATGACACATTCTATTGATGCTAGCCTCCTATTCTAGATATTTGTGACATATTCTGTTGATGTTAGCATAATTTTCTAGACATTTGTAATACATTATGTTGATCACTTCATCCTTCTCCAGACATTTGTGACACATTCTGTTGATCCTTGCCTCATTCTCCAGGCATTTGTTACATATGTTGTTAGTCTCATTTTCTAGATAATTGTGATGCATTCTGTTGATCACTCCATTATTCTCCAGATAGTTGTGAAACGTTCCATTTTCAAAAATATTTTGAATCATCTCTGCACTACAAACAAAAGCATAGTTGCTCCTATCTCTTCTTCAGTACTTCAGTATACAGTCTAATGACACAATTTGTGTTGTGAATCACAATTCTTCAACTGTTTTAACATGTCCATTGTTTTTCTGACTCTTTCATCCTAAACAGAGTACGTGTTGTCTTGTGTCTTGAAATTTTCTGCCCTACTGGACTCTTAGTGATGTCTGCTTAGTTGAGTTTGGTGGCTAGCCATAACTGGCCCCAACAGTGTCAATATATGCACATTCATTTCCAGTAACACCCAAATGTCCTTGGACACAAATGAAATCCATAATGAGCCATTTTGAATTTTGTTTATTTGTTGCTTTTAGTATATGCAGTGAGTCTTTGAAAATGTAATTTTGTTGCCATTTGTTTTGAAGTTATTAAAGCAGCCATTATTTTCATTGTAAGATTGCTTGTGGCACTGGCATAAGCACTCTTGGCCTCTTTACCAACCGTAGCATGCAAGCTTGCTGTGAATGCCTGTGTACTTTGATTGTTTTCAGAAAATTTGTTAGTTAAAAAGGACTGTTATCTTTGCACCCTGGATACTTCTGTAGGTGCTCTGATATCCTCTTCAGTATCTTTGCTAGGG
The DNA here is from genome assembly GCA_009760885.1 of Achatina immaculata. Classification (NCBI taxonomy): domain Eukaryota; kingdom Metazoa; phylum Mollusca; class Gastropoda; order Stylommatophora; family Achatinidae; genus Lissachatina; species Lissachatina immaculata. The sequence goes on from CM019694.1 coordinate 22,839,874, forward strand.
TTCATTTGATCATTACCATCCACATGAGGCCATCCAGTGCTTTGAGTTAGTAGTTCATAGTTTACCACACTCACAGCTCCATCATTCATGACAAGGATGCTGATTCACGGTTTTCACTAAAGTGCAAACCAAACAGATTTTGGAGAAACACTTAGAAAGTCTTTTCTTCATGTTTCAGATATTCATGTTTTTAAGTATTATAACACATTTCTGATTTTTTTTTTTTCCTTTCCATGTTCCTTTAATCTTTCCTATATACTAAAAGTTTTAATTTTCATATTTTTCTTTAGGAACATATGGGAGATATGTATTTTGCTGTTACATGTGAAGGATAGAACATAATGTGTTTTAAGTAAATCTTCCTATAAAGAACTGGATATTCATGGACAAATAAAGTTTATGATAAAGAGTTATATCTGCATCATACAGCTACTTCATTATATTGTCCTAGTGGAATGTAAGAAACATCACTGCTTACCTAGTTACTAAATAGGATGCAAGAGACGTCTCCATTTACCTAATTATCAGAAGAAGAAACTGCCGTTCTAGCAGTGCAAGAATGAGGTTTTCATTATGTAGCCTGCGTGCTGTGAGCAGGAGTTCAGAGTCCGCTGCGTATATGCTGGAGAAGTATGCCGGTTTCAACCCATCTCCACTTTCACTCAAGAAGTTTGTGGAATTTGGACGAGCAGGTAGGAGGGCCAGTTAGTTTAAATATTTACTCTTTTATCTCCCTTCCTCTTCCCCCCCCCCCCCCCAAAAAAAAATTTTGCAGGGTTTCTGTGAAAACTCCAAATTTTGAAAACTATGGGGTTTTCACGAGTTTATAAAAATACAAATGAAAAGATAACTTAATACAGTTTATTGCATAATGGAAAAAAAAAGCAAGGGCGTTTCTTTTCACATAGTTGAGTAAACTTCTGCACGGACACCATTTATCATATGATGCTCATCAAGACAATGCTCAGTTTTCATCCATTTTTCACCCTAACATCTCTTCAGTGAAGATGGCAGTGGCATCAGCAGTTCTTTTCTTCAGGTCATTGATGCCTTGAATGTTAGTCATAGAAATGGTATCAGCAAACTACACAGGGTTAATCTCTTCATTTGTATTTTAAAGAAATCTTATAAATTCTATTGAGATTTTGTGGATACGCTATATATGCTTAAATTTCTTGCACATGTCATTACATTAGATTTGGACAAAGGGCACCACTTTTGTGATTCATTCATTCCTTTGCATGTCCCTTGCGGAACTTTGCCTCCCAAACAGCACTCCTGTAGGCCTCTCGGTTGTGAGCAAGATGGCCTGCTGCTGCTGCATCCATCTCCAGATCATCAACGATGTCTTGCAGCCATCTTCGTTTCGGTCTTCCTCTTTTTGTTTTTCCCATTATGTATCCTTCCAATACGGTCTTCTCTAAATTATCATGACGTTTAATGTGGCCAAAATATTTAAGTTTTCTCTCTTTAATCCTCTTTACTAGCCAGCCTTCTTCAATATTAAGCTCTTGTAGTATAGATATATTTGTTCTTTTTTGTGTACACGATATTTGGAGAACTCTTCTATAGCATTTTGTGATATCCGTACAAAAATATAAAATCATGATATTACCTACAAAGATCCTGACTCATTGCTTGATCACAAAGAAGGATATCTCAGCTTGTGTAAAAGCATGTAATAAATCCAGAGGACTGCAGTTATGAATATTACCATGGATTCCTTCCCCCCCCCCCCCCCCCCGCCCCTTTTCCCAAAAAAAAAAAAAAAGTTACATGTAAATGTATGATCTTCAAGAAAAACAAAGGAATTTTAGGATATAGTGCTGGGGCTCATATTTTCCTTGACCTGTCAGTATGTGGCAGGATATGGTCAACATCACGTGTGGCCACTTTGGGAGGAGCTGTATATCTGTTTCTGCCGATGAGTAACTGAAGCACTTCTCACCAGACTTATGGGTGATCAGAAAAAGGAGATGGGCATATGTCTGTCATGATGAGAAGAAACAGTCAGAGAATCCCAAAACAAGCTATCAAGTGGAACACAGCAGGCTGAAGAAAAAGAGGTCAACCATGTGAAACTCTAAAAAGGACATTGTTAAGAGAGGCCAGTTTAGTGTGAATAACATCCCTTGATGAGGTTGAAAAGCTTGACAAAAATAGGAAAGCTTGGTGAACTACCTTGCGAGCCCTATGTGACATTTAACAGTACAGGAAGGATGTATACTTTACATTAAAGCTCACTGGATCTTAATAAGATAGTCCTCAGTATCTTTGGACACCACCAGATGTTATTCTGTCACCCACGAAACAAAGGGCTGATTATTTTTTGTTATTACTTTATGATTAGATTGATTGTTTTTGTTTTCTTGTCTGTACAGTTCTGTTTTGTTACCTTGTTTTCCTTTGGGGAATACTGAATAATTACCTTGCCTTCCTTTGGAGGATGCTGAAAAATTATTTCAGCAAGGCTTTCCCTCATTCTTTCTGGCTGGTTTTAGTCTTATAATCAGTCTTTCACTTTATCTTCTGGTTATATGTGAGTGTAGAAGGGGAAAAAATAAAGAGATCTACACTTTTTTAATAAAATAAATATGATTTTACTTATCTGCAAGAGCTTTCTAAAGAACAAATATAGAAAAGTGAGTCATTTCACATTCTGTGACTTTCTATCCTACTGTGTAAAGTTAGTCATAATGGTTATTGCCCATTACAGTAAAAAAAAAAAAAGTTACTTCCATTGTTACATCTTACCAGATTAGAGACGGACTGTAAAATGACAAGTGGCATTTTTTTTGAAGTTCTTGTTTACCCTTTTTTCAGCTCATTTGCATTAAAATTGTCTACCCTTCATATGAACCTGCTGATGTCAGTCAGTCAGTCAGTCATTTGCATGTCCCTTGGAAGAAATTTGCCTCCATAGGCCTCTCAGTTGTAAGCAAGATGCCCTTCTGCTGATTAATCCATCTACAGATTATCAATGATGTCTTGCAGCCATCTTCGCCTTGGTTTTCCCCTCTTTCTTTTTCCCTTTATATACCCTTCCAAGACTGTCTTCTCTAAATTCTCATGACATTTAATATATCCAAAATATTTAAGTTTTTTCTATTTAATCTTCTTTACTAGCCAGCCATCTTCAGTGTTAAGTTCTTGCAGTTATATTTGTTCTTTTTTTATGTTCTGCTGATGTAGAAAAACATTTATAATGTTTAATGATTGCCCCAAAGAAATTTGGCAATTGTGTTGGAGGGTGTAGAGGAAGACATGCAGCTCCCAGTGACATAAAATCATGTGATTTCAGGTAAGAGATGGCCTTGTGTGGCACATAGATTCATGTGACGTTGCTACCAGCATGAAGCAGATTCACAGCCAGTGGATATGCTCTTGAAATTTTATACCTGACTGCTGTTAAATCGCCTCTCATCTAATGTGAAAGGCATTTTGAATGATTATAAAGCAAAGGTGTTTTGTGTCCAATCATATATATATATATTAACAATGCCCAGAAAGTTGGCAAGTTATAAAAAGATGTGGCAAGTAAATATTTCATCACTGGGGTGAGCTGAACTATTCATAGAAGCTGGTGACATTTTTGGAGATCAGTTTTGGGCATGTCACTGACTCAGAAAGTGTTGTAAATATGGAGCAAGGTAATAGAATGTCATGATAAGTATAGGGAGCTGCAAGTTCGAGATGCCTTCCTGTACATCTCCATTTAGCCCTGATCTAGCCAGAAGCTAGATCAGAGGTATAGAGGACTTGTAAGTAAGCCTTAAAAGTAGCCAACATATTTTACTTTGCTCTGAAGGCAGTACATATCTACTTTTTGTTCTTGACACCTGTTCGTTAGCTTAATTCTATCTGTGCTTTGGGCCTTTTGGTATTGTATTTTGAAAGCATACAGGTGAATTTTTTTTAAAAATTTGCATATTTAAGAGAATTTTGGTCATTTGGTTCATTTGTTCCCTTACAGTTATATCTTTTATCTAATTTTTTTTTTACTGTATTGTCATTAATTAAACCATAAAATTCTCTATAATTCCTCACCATGGTAAAACAGTTATGTGTGGAAAAAAAGACCAGTTTCTTGCAGTAAAAGAGGGCTAGAGCTAAAAAAAGACCAGTTTCTTGCAGTAAAAGAGGGCTAGAGCTAAAAAGAGACCAGTTTTTTGCAGTAAAAGAGGGCTAGAGCTAAAAAAAAGACCAGTTTCTTGCAGTAAAAGAGGGCTAGAGCTAAAAAAAAGACCAGTTTCTTGCAGTAAAAGAGGTCTAGAGCTAAACAGCAACAAGACAGAAACAATGGTAATATTGAAAAAGAATAAACATACCAAAGTGCAACATCCTTTGAAACAGGAAGACACTGATACAAGTAAATAAATTCAGTTATCTTGGAACAACAATAACAGCCAATGGTAAGTGCATAAATGAAATAAAATCAGAATAGTTAAAGTAGAGACAGCTTTTTTATGACATGAGGAAGGTAAATAAGAAAATGTCCCTAAAAATGAGGAAATGAGTATTACAGTGCTGTATAGAGTCAATATTGCTATATGGTTGTGAAACTTAGACAGTCAAAAAAAAAAAAATTGACAAAGAAACTGGAAGCAGCAAAGATGTGGTTTTGGAGAAAGATGCAGCAGATACCTAGGACAGGTAGAAAAACAAATGAAGAGGTCCTCAAAGAAGTGTCATAACAATTAAAACTAGTTGAAATGATAAGAAAAAAGACAGTCAAAATTTCTTGGCCATGTCATGAGAAGACAGAAGTTGGAGAACGTAGTAATAGCTGGGAAAATTAAAGGGGAAAAAAGGAATAGAGGAAAGTCAAGAGAAAAATATCTCAGTGGACTGACCAAGTGGCAAGAGAAACAGAAAATCATCTGATCTAATCAGTAACATTGAGGACCACACAAGGTGGCGGAGCTTGATTGCCAAATGCTGTCCAGCTCGTAATAATAATAATTCTTGTTTCTTTCTGTGATGTTCTAAATCAGTCCTCAGCTGCACAAATGAGAAGTTTTGACATGAGGTTTTGTAACAGAATTTTTTTGTCAAAGTTTTTACTCACAAAGTATGTAAGTAGCCTCAAAGTTTTATCAGTTCCTAACTCCCCCTCCCCCTTATTGCCCTGATGGCCCTGTACACTAACATGACATGCTTCTGACAAATCTTATTTGTCCTTCTGAATTTTCTCTACTGAAAAAAGCTTGGACGAATGCTCACTCTTCATGACCACAGTAGTCAGTTTGTCACCTTATCCATCTTCTGTTATTCCCATCTACGTGAGTTTATAACCAGCCCTAAATTACTTTTTTTTTTCCCTTTTGTTTCCAGGTTCCAAAGAAAACAGCAGAGAGTCATACATGTTCCTGCAGAAGGAGTTGCCTGTCCGCCTGGCCAACATCATGAAGGAGATCAGCCTCCTACCAGACAATCTCCTCAAGATGTCCAGTGTCAAGCTTGTATGGAGCTGGTTAGTAGTGTTTGACTGTGCCTTAGGTTTGCGTTGTTCACCTCTTCACATGTTAAATGTCTGGTAATGCTTGCTTAGAAGTGTGGCTGTGAAGACTCTGTTACCAGATCTTCTACTTCGTCTTCATTTTTCATTATTTCTATTTCTCCTTCATAAAAAAACACATTTCTGCTGACTCCACCCAGAATTGATTCCAGTTCTGGCTCTTCTGTTTTTCTAAGGTGGCCAGGTTGGCTGAGTGGTAAGGCACTCGATCTACTAATCCAGTGGTATCAGGTTCAAGTCCCAGCAGTGGGGATTTTTTTCTGCTACCATCGCACCAAAAAAGCCCAGGGATTCACCCAGTCTCTGAAAATGGGTACCAGAGTCGGGCATGATACTGACCACATCACACGTTCATGTGCTGATGATCATGGAAATGTGGGCCTAGTGCATATCCCCAGTATGCCTTAATGGGATGGAAGCAGGGATTTTACCTTTTTTTTTTTTTTTAATCTATTTTTCTTCAGACTCTTTCTTTATGAGTGGAACATTATTACTAATTCCAGCTTGCCCAAACTGGCCTGCAATTCCACAGTTGTGGTTATAGGTCTTTTTTTTTTCTTTGTCTATCTCAGATGTGCAATTGATTGTTTATTTTAAAGAAAAATAACGTTTCTTCATTTATATGAACAAAGATGTCATATCTTTTATGTCAGTATTTTTTAATGGAATACATTAGCCTATTAGATTCTTTGAAAAGTTGTATGAAGTCTTTTTTTTTTTTTATTAAAGCTATAGATTCTTTTAGGTTTTCTTTAAGAAGAAAGTGTGTAACTATTTTCATTAGTTGATGTATCAGTCAGTCAGTCATTTGCATGTCCCTTACAGAACTTTGCCTCTCTAACAGTTCTCCTGTAGGCCTCTCGGTTGTAAGCAAGATGCCCTGCTGCTGATGCATCCATTTGCAGATCATCAACGATGTCTTGCAGCCATCTTCGTCTTGGTCTTCCTCTCTTTCTTTTTTCCATTATGTACCCTTCCAAGATGGTCTTCTCTAAATTATCATGACGTTTAGTGTGTCCAAAATATTTAAGTTTTCTCTGTTTAATCATCTTTACCAGCCAGCCTTTTTCAATACTTGTACTTGTATGAACTCCCTATAACTGCAAGCTGGTGTTCTTTGCAGCTGATGCTGTAGAGATGTTGAGGCATAGCATTGTATCGGTGTGGGAGCGGGTTATGGCGGCTATTTTTTTCAGTCCCGGAGTACAGCTAAAAAGCAGGGGGTGAGCAATGCTTCTTTAGCAGACTCCACCACCATGGGGACTATGGCAATCCCTGTCCTGTTAGCCAGGCTAGGCCTGTTACTGGGGGTACTACGGAGAGGTGGGACAAGGTCTTGGCCAGCTATGGTTCGCTAACCCTGATGCTGGCACATCAGCTATGGGTCGCAGATTGCCTCATCGGACAGCCCAAAAACTTAGCAAAATTGCCGCCTTCTTCAGTATTAAGTTCTTGTAGTATGGATATATTTGTTTTTTGTGTCCATGATATTTGAAGAACTCTTCTATAGCATTTACATTCAAAGGCATTTATGTGTTTCCCATCTGTTTTTCTCTGCGTAAGCCTTTCTAGTTAAAACAAAGAAAACTAAATTGATGACAACTGACAAAACAAATAAGGGAACTGAAATATTGTATCAATGAGGAAAAATTGGAAGAGATGGAGAGTTTTGAATATCTTGGATCACTACTAATTAATAATGGAGATACAATGAGGGAAATTAAAAGAGGGACATCTGTCGCTCTTCAGAAAGTAGAACAACTAAAGAAGCTGTGGAAAGGAACAGACAGAACTACAAAAATAAGATTTTTAAGGGCATGCATCTTTCCCATCGCAACATATGCCTGTGAGACCAGGACACTTAACAAAACAGCTGAGAAACACATAAATGCCTTTGAATGTAAATGCTACAGAAGAGTTCTTCAAATATCATGGATACAAAAAAGAAATCCATACTACAAGAACTTAATATTGAAGAAGGCTGGGTAGTAACGAGGATTAAATAGGGAAAACTTAAATATTCTGGACACATTAAATGTCATGATGATCTAGAAAAGACCATCTTGGAAGGGTACATAATGGGAAAAAGAAAGGAAGACCAAGACGAAGATGGCTGCAAGATATCGTTGATGATCTGCAAATGGATGCATCAGCTGCAGGGCATCTTGCTTATAACTGAGAGGCCTACAGGAGAGTTGTTAGGGGGGCAAAGTTCCGCAAGGGACATGCAAATGACTGAAGCCTTTCTGCGGAGGTACTTTGTTAGCATCTGCTTCCCTGATTGTTTTTTATTCTCCATTTTGTGGGCGTTGGTATGACTTATTGTATTTGTGAAATCTAGAATGCTTGATTTCATTACCATAATCCAAATTTTGAAGCATGCTGGATGCTGCATCCAAGCCATGCTTTAGTTTTGGTCAGAAAAATCTCCCTTGAGGTCTCTTTCATTCACTGCCACTGTGGTACTGTCTTCTTTTCTCAGAGTGGGTGGCTTTAGTCTTCTTCTTTTAGCTTCATGTACTAAGCCATCTAGACAGTGAAATGGATTGCCTCTACGAATCCCACCATGAGTAGGAATTCTTCATGTATGAAACTTAATTTTCCATTCATACCCTTTTTCCTTTGGCCAGGTTTGGACTCTTGGGTCTTTGTAGAGAGCGTAGGTTTCCAGGAAATGCTCTGAAGTCTGGAGACCATTTTGGCATGTGCCGAGTGGAGTTTGAATGACCTTTGGTTTGTGTAGATGGGCTTGTAGTCTGCAGTGTCCTGATTAAAGGCAGAAAATCATAGTTTGTTGTGATCTGCTTAGCTTTAGATTGAGGTATTTAAGATATCTGTTTTCCATTCTATGTCTCCACACAGTTTTGCACTTCTTTGGTTTTTTGGGGTTTTTTTTTTAGAATTTTTGCTTCTTTTAGTGATACTCTGTGTTGTAATTGTTCTGTTCTTGGTGCCTGCTCTTGCAAGTTTATCAGCTGCTTCATTTCCTTCAACACTGCATGTAATGTTGTGTGTTTTGTTAAGTGACAGGTTCCAGTTTCTTGGTCAGCAGATCTCAGTAGTTTTAGTGTGGCCCCTTTTTCTGCTTTTTCTTTGACTTATGGGTAGCAGGCTAGCTCTTCTCTTCAACATAACAGTAGAGGATCTAAAGCTTACAAGGCTAAAGACTCCATTGGTGATGTTGTTTATCATTTTGTTTAATGCCACAGGTATGAGCAAAGCTTTAAAGAACTGATTGAGTTTGAGAAAAAGGATGGTGGTGACCAGAAGATATTGGAGAAGTAAGTAGGCACTTCTCATTGCTAGAATCTCACCTTAGATGGACAGTTCATCTCTTGACTAACCATATTCCAGCAGTTGTTAACTGTAATCTATCCCTTAGCCATCTGCATGGTTTTATAGAAAACTGCAGATGAAAAAAAAAAACTGCTTCTAAGTGTTTTCTTCTTTCTCTGAAGTTTGTACTTAGAAATTTTAAACTGCATGGCAGCAGTATACAGGAATCATCACATTAAAAAAAAAAATTAATAAACAAGATGGCTGTTGTTATTATTATGAAGTCTTTTGTCTGGTCTTAAGATTTTGGGTCTGGGGAATGATAAATGCTGTAGCACACAAGTTAAGAGTAGTATTGATTAATACGTTAGTTTGTAAAAATTCATCCCTGCACTGACAGTCTCAGGTGAAACAAAATGTACCTCAGATTAAGGGCCTTATTTATGGGTGAGCAAGGGCTTCATATTTTATGAAGATACCTAGAATATTTATTCCAGTCTATTTCTTCACTATATTATTTTGTCTAGTATGCATATAAATATACGAGGGTCATACCAAAAGTCGTGAGCAAATTTTTTTTAAAATCAGAATTTATAGACTGAGAAAATATAAATGTATCATCTTAAAATGCATCCTTTGCACTTCATGTAGAGGTCACATGATCTCACCATCATGTGTCACATGACCATGCAGAGCAGAAACAAAATGGCAGGTGCTGAAGTTTCGTTTCGTCAACGTGCTGTTATTGAGTTCCTCATTAAAAAGGAAATCCCTGCTGCTGAAATTCACCAAAGACTTCAACTTGCTTATGGAGATGTGTGTATGGGTGCTAGCAGTGTTAGGAGGTGGGTGAAACATTTCAAAGATGGAAACATGAGCATTCAAGATATGCCTCTCAGCAGTCGCTCTCGAACTGCCTTCACTGAATGCAGTGTGTAGAGGGTTGACAACATCATTAAAGAAGACATACGTGTCACAGTTTGTGAAATCGCTGTAAATCTTGGAATAGGACACAATGCAGTACAGGAAATGATTGAAACCCTGGGCTATAGAAAAGTTTGTGCCAGCTGGGTCCTACAGGAGAGAATGTCCAGAAAGCAGTGCGTCTGTGTCGTCAGAATTCTACCAGGAGGGTATTTTCAAACTTGCAGAGCTATAAGAAAAATGTATGCAGAGAAATGGAGATTATGTTGAAAAGTGAAGAAAAGGATTCAGATTAAGATGATACATTTATATTTTCTCCATCTATAAATTCTGAATTTGAACACATTTTTGCCCACGACTTTCGGTATGACCCTCATATAATTCTTACTTCTTTTCTTCAAATCACCTTGAAATTTTTGGAGGAAGCTGATATACAGTGAGAGGTGCCTGTGATTACACTGGATGTTTAGCAACTTTTAAGTATAATTGTAACATGTACACCACCACAAAAAAGCTTAGCCTTAACAAAATGAATGTGCATTTTTTTTTTTTTTTTAAATATAAAATGATGGTGTTGTGTTTTTGCATGCTGTTGCAGTTTTACGTCAGTGCTGGTGCATATAAGGAACAGGCATAGTAACGTTGTGGAAACCATGGCACAGGTTAGATAGCAGTTTCTTTCTTCGTGTTTGGTTTTCTGCCTGATAAACAATCAGTCACTGTAGCATTAGCGTCTCTGCTTCCCCTGTCAGTGTATTGGAGGAGAAGCTTGTGTACAAATCAGTCCTGTATGTCTTGTCCTGTCTTCTGTCTCCCTGTAACTGTGAGCTGGCATTCTTTACAGCCGATGCTGTGAAGATGTTGGGGCACGGCCATCGTGTCGGCGTGGGGGCGGGGTTATGGCTGCTGTCTTTTCAGTCCCAGAGTACAGCTAAAAAGCAGGGGGTTTGCAGTGCTTCTTTAGCAGACTCCACTAGATCCCTGCCCCGTTAGCCAGGCTAGGCCTGTTACTGGGGGGGGTACCACCAAGAAGTGGGACAAGGTCTTGGACAGCTATGGTTCACTAACCTTGACGCTAGCATATCAGCTATCAGTCCTGTATATATTGGTTTATGGGGCACACATTTCATATGTTGTGAATGTAATGCAAATAAATAAATAACTGGTTGAAAATTATCTGCAGAAAGCATCAGGCTGTAAGGAAAAATAAATTGTAGACAGTGCATATTCGATGTAATAGAAGAAAAAAAGTAAGAGAATGGCTGTGACTCAAACCCTGAACTCTAGTAGGATAGTCAACCACTTTGCCAGGAGAGGACAGAGCACTGTTAACTTGACATTGTCCTGTAGTGACTGGGCATCCTCTAGAGTTTGAGAACCAGATACACCAACTGCAAGACATCAGCAAACCATCCTCTTTTGCCTAAGAAAGGCCACTGCAGACTGCTGAGCCACCTACATTGACTCGGCGAGTGTCCATGTGGCAGTGGAGTCCAGGTTCTGGAACACATCGTTCAAGAGTGCCCAAACCATGCAGACCTGAGGCATGAGACATGGCCTGAGGACATGAACATGAGACAGAAGCTTTGGGGCTCCTATCAGGATCTGGAGAGGACTGTGGGCTTTGCCCTGCTGGCAGGAATCAGGATCTGATGTGATCAACAACCTCGAGTGCAGAATAAGAAGAAGAGATAAGGTTTGAGTCACAATTATTCTGTTGCTGTTTTTCTTTCTCTCATGTCCAGACTGTGCTGTACAGTTTTTCTAGGTTAATCGTACATAATTTACTATGTGCCAGCCCAGTTTCTAGTTGTTTCCAGCTTGTTAAAATTGTACCAATTAAAAGGAAAGACTTTTAAACAGTGATATAGAAAATAGGTTCCACCTGTGTTAGGTGCTAGGGTAAAACATATGAGGTCTTGTGTGCTTTCTCTTCAGGGTGTGATTGAGTTGAAAGAAAGACATGGAATTGACTCAAACACAGAGAACAGAATTCAGTACTTCCTTGACCGGTTTTACATGTCAAGAATCAGTATACGAATGCTCATTAACCAGCATAGTAAGTGGTTATTTTTCAGTTAGCTCTTTTTTTATTTATTGGTGGTTTTGGTGGTCATTTTTCATTTAGTGTGTTTATTGCTGTTTTTTGGTTAAGTTTGTGGGGACTTCTTTTGGCACAGTGTTCTTGTATTGATATCGTTATCCAAATACATCACATTTGAAACAAAAAAGAGCACAGTACAACACAGTTTTCTTCCCAGCTGTATGCTGTCAATGTCAAACATGGACACTTAACAGTCTAAAAAAAATCACAACAGAAATGAGATGTTAAGGAGAATACTAAATGTGACAAGAAGAGATCAAATAAGAAAAGACACTATCACATCAAAGGCTGGAGTAGCACCAGTATTACACTATATCAAGAAACAAGAAGTCAAATGATTTGGTCATTTACATGTCTGCTGCCAGACAGTATGCCACAGAAAAAAACACAAAAAAAACATTCACACTAAGATCTGTAGGTAACAGGAAAGGGCCACCCACATAAGAGATGGAGGGAGGAAATTACAGAAACATTAAATATACCATTATATATATGAAGCAAATCGCCAAGCCCTATGAAGACATCTGTCCACTCTAACCAAGAGGTCTGTGAGGAAAGAGACAAGACAAGACATCCATGGAACAGCATAGCTTTGTTGTTTGGTGCTGAAGTCATGTTCAGTCACAGACATTGTGTCCAGTGGGTAGTAGATTCTGATGACTTTTTTTTTTTTTAAATTAACACACAACACCCCCCCCCCCCCAACAACAAAAAAAACCAGACTTATCAGTAGATGCCATTACCATGAAACCATACCATGCTTTACTCCTGTAAAGGAGTACATAAAGGTGTATGGTTCAGTTGTACAAAATCATCCATGAAAAAGGTATGTGCCAAAATATTTCATTGACGAATGTTTTTCATTTTTAGGTGCTCACCTTACTTTCTGCCATTCTTGTTTCAGCCCACTTTCCTCACTCACTCTTATTTTATTTTTTTTTTAATACTAAACCACACACCCCTGTCTACCTTCTTTACTAGGACCAGTTTTACTACTATTGTCATGTCTCTCCACTTACAAGGAGCTCTTGGAAGGTTGTAGTATAGTCTTTGCCACATTCAGTTTACCAGCCTCAGTTACCATCTTTGCTCTGTGTTGCTCCACATTAGGATAAAAATTTAAATGTAGCAAAAGAAAATAAAACAGTGAGAGTGAATAATAAGTTAGGTAGCTAGGTGTAGTTTAGTTGATATGATGGAGTTGTTGAACTAGTCAACATTGATAAAGACAGAGACTATAAATAGGTCAGTGACATGGGTATAGACTATAAATAGCTCACTGACATGGGCAGAGAATATAAATAGCTCACTTTGGCCAAGAGTATGAATACCTCAGTGATGAGGGCAGAGACAATAAATATTCTTTATTTTGTGTAACAGATGTCATAATGTCTTGAAATATTTCCATGCGCCTCAGCTCTTTTATTTGGCAAAAAGGAAAAGAACAATGACCCACGACATATAGGTTGTATAGACCCTAACTGCAATGTGTCCCATGTTGTTCAAGGTAAGAACACTGAAAGAAAGAGAGAGAGAATGTGTATGTGTGTGTGCATGCATGTGTGCAGCATTGGATTTAGTGTAGAGATTGAACTTTGTGACTAAAACTTCAGTTTACAGAGGCCATTCTGTTCTAATGCCCGGTAGATTTTATATTGATTGAGTTCTGTAGGTTTCTTGATTAGTACACGCCTGTAAATCTGCAGAAGGAACAGTTGTTGATGAAGTAAACCAATTTGCATACCCTGGCAGCTACATAGACCAGGATGGTGACACCAGGAAGGAAGTTAGAATTAGAATTGCAAAGCAGCATTGTCCTTAAAAAATCTTGAGAACATATGGAATTCAAAAGTTATAAGCACAAAAACCAAGTTAAGATTATTCATTCAAATGTGATATCCACTCTCATTTATGCGTGCGAAAGCTGGAAATCAGCTAAAGAAATAGACAAGAAATTAGACTCTTTTGAAAACCAGTGCCTCAGGAAAATATTTGGTATAAAGTAGAATGAATTTAAGAACAACGCAGAGATAAGACAGATGAGCGAACATCAACCTGTCTTATGGGTGATCAGAAAAATAAGATGGACATATGTAGGCCATGTGATGAGAAGAAACAGTCAGAGAATACCAAAACAAGCTATCAAGTGGAGCACAACAGGCCGAAGAAAAAGAGGTCGACCACGTGAAACTCTAAAGAGGACATTGTTAAGAGAAGCCAGTTTAGTGGGCATAACATCCCGTGATGAAGTTGAAAGACTCGCAGAGAACAGGAAAATTTGGCAAACAACTATGTGATGTTTAACGGCACGGGAAGCATGTAAGATGTAAATCTGCATACCTGTTTGTGGGGAGCATGTGTATGTCACATACATGCTAACGCCCTCTTCCTAAGATTGTGTAAACAGAAACATTGTGTTGGTGCTTGAAAGGCGATTCCCTCTATGAGTTGAGAAAAGAACTCAAATGGGGTTGTCTGGAACAGAGATTAAATGACGTCGACCTGTTTCTTTGACACAGCAACTGGCGCAGAAATAGCTCAGCAGATAGTGAGCTGGCTTCTCAAGAAAAAGTTGGTCAATTGTAGACCTAGTCATGCTCCAGACTACCCACATGTGAAAGTGAGGTACTGAACAGTTGTGTTGGGAAAACTATCTCAGAAAACTGTAACACTGTACATAATTTACTATTAATGAAGTGCATTAACTTATACAACCTAACTATGTTTTTTTATAAGTTCAAATACAAGATGCTCAGTCTGGTTTTGGGGGTGGGGGATGGGTGGGTGGGTGGGTGTGTGTGCGTGCGTGCATTTGTTTGTTTGTTTTTTTTAAAGTTAAGTTAAATTTTAACTTAGAATTTTAATCAGCAGGCTAAGTTTATAATTTTAATTAAAAGTGTGCGAATCAGGTATACTTGTGCTTCTCTACAGAGTGAATTTTCTTCAGAATACTATTTCCACTAATGTAATTTGACAAATTCTGGGAATTTTCGAGCATGTGGCAATCAGAGATGAGAATAAGGGACAATGCAGGACATGTGTTTTAAAACAGGGGACATTTAGGCGTCCCAACTAATATGATTTCCAGGACAAATATTTAAAATAAAGGATATTTTGTCAAGTTTAATGCAGAATGCTTTGTCACTTTTAACTCGTATTGTACTTTTGGTTATATAAAAAGGCTTTTCTTCTTCTTCTTTGTTTGCTTCTACCACCAAGACTGCCCCATGATCCTCCTGAATTTACTCCTGTGGTCCTCGATAGGTCCTGTGGTCTCCAAAAGGACCACACAAGATCCATGAGAGGACCACAAGAGGTGCGGAGTATCGCAGGGCCTGTACTGCATGACACCGTGGTTTTGTTGCACCAGTTTAATCTGGAGTTGGACTTTCTCACCAGAAAACCTCGACGTGTTTTGGATATCAGTATATCCCCGCTGGGTGAGAGGTGATTGCCCATCCAGCCTGGAGTTGGACTTTCTCAGCGGAAAACCTCGACGTGTTTTGGGATACATGTGTATCTCCGCTGGGTGAGAGGTGCTTGTCCACCTAGTCCATCGTTGGACTTTCTCACCAGAAAACCTCAGCATGATTAGGATACGCATGCGTCCCCACCAGGCGAGAGGTGGTTGCCTGTCTAGACTGCACTGGTCCAGTGTCTCCGACTTCAGCATTTTGTGGTCGTGGCCGCTACCCTTCCTAGTTGTGATCAGGACAGAGCTTTTGTCCAGGAGGATGAATCCTCGCCACTAGTAAGTTTCACCCCTGGGTTGAGCCGGTTTTGGCATATTATCCCAGTATGGGCATGTTTAGGACGTGACTGACCTCTAGAGTGGAGGTACCGTGACATGAGTAGCCATTAAGTTTCACCCATGGTTTAAGCCGGTTTAGGCATATTTCACCAGTATGGGTGTATATCGGACATGGCTGGCCTCTAGAACAGAGGAGCCGTGGTATGAGTAACTCTCGCCACGAGACCACTGGACATACCGACTAAGCTTCACTTTATCCTTTCCATCACCTTTTCACATTGGTGCCGCACGGCAACCCTAATTTCTTTTTCGCATTTTCTTCATTGGCTGGGAGGAGTTTCAGTCCATGCACGGCATCGGAAGAATCTCGCCAGCAATGTCTTAACCTCTGGGTTAAGCCGATTCAGGCATTTCACCCGATATGAATGCACATAGGACGTGGCCGACCTCCAGACCAGAGGTGCTGTGATTTGACTACTGTTTACTTCGCTTAATCCTTTCTTTCACCTTTTCCACAGTGGTGCCGCACGGCAACCCCATTCGCACCTTCCTTCACTGGCCGGGAGGAGCCCCACTCCATGCACAGCAGCTGAAGAATCTCGCCAGCCACAGTAGATGAGCTACCAAACAAGACTCTCATCTACCCGAAACATCTGGTTTTCAGGCACCAGATATTCGCCTTCGCTCCTTCTCCTGTCAGTTTGAACAGTTCTGCCACGAGAAGGCCAGGAGCTGGACTTGACTGTCAGAGGCTATTTGAGACGCACGCCATTGGAGTGGAGAGCGTATCCCCCACCCCACCTCCGGCTATAACAGTCCTTAGAACCATAAAAGGCTTTTAAAAATGAAATAACCGTAGTCACATGGTATTGTTCTGAAGTTGGGAGTTTGTAATTTTAAATGCTAAAAATTAGGCATTATGCCATATTCAAGTTTCACATGATGGCAGTTTGATTACAAAAATGTTTTGTATTATCTTAGATTTTTATTTTGTTGTATTATTAGAGCTGAGGGGAAAACAAGGTTTTCAAGTAAAAAAATCAAAACTATTTACATGAAAATATTCCAGATTTAAAAGCAAGTACATTAAAAATTGGTGGCCATGTTGGCTGAGTTGTTAGATGCTCGGTCTGCCTATCCTGTTGTACTAGGTTCAAATCCCAGCAGTGGAGATTTGGTTACCATCACACCAGAAAGGCCTAAGGGCTCACCCAACCACTGAAAAACGGGCACCAGAGAAGTCTGGGAAGCTACATTTACTGGGCAGATTACACATGTGCTTGAAGGTCTTGAAAATATGGACCTAACACTATATTCCCCAGTATGCCTTAATGACTTGGAAATTGGGATTTTACCTTTATCTTTTACATTAAAAATTAAATTAATAAAATATTTGTTATCAGAATGGTCATCTTACTCTGTCACAGATGCATATGAGAATGCTAGATTCCTGTGTGAGCAGTATTACCTAGCTGCACCAGAACTGAATATTATCTCTAAAAATAGTGCTGGTGAGTACAGCTTCAGTATTTACATGTTCATTTTTATGTTTCCACCATCATCCTGTTTTGATATATACAGTATATCATCATGACAGTGAAAAAACACCAACTACAAAGACATCAGCAAACCATCCTCCTTCACCTAAGGACAGGCTAATGCAGACTACTGAGCCACCTGCATCGACGTAAAATGTCTCACACAGGTGAGTGTCCATGTGGCAGTGGAGTTCAGACTTCAGAACATATCCTACAAGAATTCCCAAACCATGCATACCTGAGGCATGAGACATGGCCAGAGGACACAAGCTTGGGGCAAAAGCTTTGGGGCTCCTATCAGGATCTGGGTGCCATGTCGACAGGGATCAGGATCTGAAGTGACCAACAACCTCAAATGCAGAAGAAGAAGAAGAGAACATGGTAATCATAGAAAGCTGAAGATGAAAAGAGTGAGACAGAGATGGAGTATCTGGATGGACCAACTACATGGTCATGTGCACTGAATGGAACCCCATTAACATCACTGAAACATCCCACTAACATCACTGAAACATCCCACTGACATCACTGAAACATCTGTGTGATGGACACCAGAAGGAAAGAGAGGCAAACTAAAGACAGCCTGATAAGGAATTGTAGAAGCAAAAGCCAGCAGCAAGCAGCACAGCTTGGACACTATACAAAGGCTTTTCTGCAGACTGAGAAATGGAGAGAACTTGTTGCTGACCAGTGATATGGATGGGTGGATGACCAAGTGATGGATGGGTGGATGACCAAGTGATATGGATGGGTGGATGACCAAGTGATATGGATGGGTGGATGACCAAGTGGCATGGGAAAAGAAAGACCTACAGTCTGGTTATTGACACCAAGGATTTCACAGAATGGAAAAGCATATTCATCAGTGCTCATCAGCACTGTACGTAATAACTCAAAAGTGATTCAGTCATTTGCATGTCCCTTGTGGAACCTTTCTCCCTAATGGCTTTCCTGTAGGCCTCTTGATTGCAAGCATGATGCCCTGCTGCTGATGCATCTGTTTGCGGATTATCAGTGATGTTTTGAAACTATCTTCGCCTTGGTCCTCCTCTCTTAATTTTTCCCATTATGTATCTTTCCGAGATGGTCTTCTCTAAATTCTCATGACGTTTAATGTGTTCAAAATATTTAAGTTTTCTCTGTTTAATCCTGTTTACTAGCTAGCCTACTTCAATATTAAGTTCTTGTAGTATGGATATATTTGTTCTTTTTTGTGTCCATATCTGAAGAACTCTTCTGTAGCATTTACATTCAAAGGCATTTATGTGTTTCTCAGCTGTTTTGCTAAATGTCCAGGTCTCACAGGCATATGTTGCGATGGGAAAGATGAATGTCCTTAAAAATCTTATTTTTGTAGTTCTGCCTGTTCCTCTCCACAGATTATTTAATTGTTTTACCTTTTGAAGAGCGATAGATGCCCTTCTTTTAATTTCCCTCATTGTATTTCCATTATTAGTAATGATCCAAGATATTCAAAACTCTCCACTTCTTCCAGTTTTCCCTCATTGATACATATTTCAGCTGCTTATTTGTTTTGTCAGTTGTCGCATTAAGATAGAAGTTTTGCTCTTTGCTGTTCTTATGGACTGACATAATTAGTTTTTCCATTCCTTTTTGTGTTGTGGACAGTAATACTGTATCATCAGCATATCTGATCTCTGGTATTTCATAGCCTCCATTTTTATGGCATCATAATATTCTTTTTCTACATCTTCTCTAACATTCCTCATTATACAGGGTGTTTTTAAAGTCTCACTATACTTTCTATGTAAAAATGAAGAAAATGATGTCATAAAAAATCTGCTCACAGTCAGTCTTGAAGAAAAATGCAGTGAATGGTTGCCATCTGCTGGAGTAATTTTTTGCACTCAAAACAGAATGGTGTTATCAACAGAAGAAATAATTTTTTTGGTTGAACAAGTGTTTCAAAATGGCAGTCGATACACACGGATGGTTGTTCAAAGATTTATAGCAAAATTTCCTGAGAAACAACCCCCTCATCGCACCTAAGTTAGAAATTTGTTGAATAAGTTTCGTAATACGGGAACTGTGGAAGATGGTCCGTGATCTGGTAGGCCTGCTGTGTCGGAAGAAAAATATCTAGATATCCAAGACAGAATCCTGAAAAGTCCATGCAAGTCCTTAAAGAAAATGTCGCAGGAAGTGAACGTATCACTGAACACAGTGCACAAAATTCTTAAACATCAGTTAAATTTTCATCCATACAAGATTTCTGTTGTGTCTGAACTAAAAGAGTGTGATAATCAATCCAGAGTCAACTACTCCATGTGGTTTCAAGCAATTTTAGCAGATGAAGATGAGTCAATTCTTGATTGAACATTCTTCTCTGATGAGGCATGGTTTTATCTATCTGGATACGTTAATAGCCAAAGTAATCATATTTGGAGCAGTGTTAATCCCAGTGCATTTCATGATGTGCCGCTACACGATGCGAAAATTGGGGTATGGTGTGCCATCAGTAAACAAATTTTTATTTAATTGGACCAATTTTCTTCAACAACACCATAAATGCCGATCGGTACCGTACTGACATTCTGGAACCTTTTTTAGAACAGCTGAATGAACGTGAAATTGAAGAAGCGTGGTTCCAGCAAGATGGTGCAACTGCACACACAGCTAGAGCAACACATGGTTTTTTGGAAGAAATTTTCGCAAATCGCATAATATCTCGTGGAATTTGACCTGCTCATTCTCCAGATCTAAATCCATTAGATTATTATATATGGGTTTTTTGAAAGGAAATGTTTAGAAAAATAATTTACAAACGATTGAGGACCTGAAAGAAGCAAATCAGAATTACCATTCAAGAAGTAACAACAGACACATTGCACAAGGTATTTGACAATATGAAGAGATGTGTACAGTCATATCTTGAAGCCCGTGGTGGACATTTCCAGCACCTGTTATAATGAATATTTCAGTGGTATATTCCAGCTAACCCAAAACAGCGTTGTATCATTGCAGTCACTAACTTAAATGACTTTTTTAGCACATTTTGTGATGATATCATTTACTTCATTTTTCAATTTTTTTTTGTCATAGAAAGTGTAGTGAGACTTTAAAAAAACAGCCTGTATTTTCAGTATACAGGTTAAATAAGTAAGGTGACAGTATGCAACCTTAACAGACCCCTTGTTTTATGTCCAACCAAGTTGTTGTTTCACCATTTATTCTTACTGCTGCCTGTTGGTCTAGATACAGCAGTGATATTAATTGTATCAAATGTGTTGGTAATCCCATTTTTTCCATTATTTCCCAAAATTTCTGGTGTTGTACACAGTAAAATGCCTTTGAATAATCTATAAAAGATGAATATAGATTCACATTAAATTCTCTGCATTTCTCTGTTAGTAATCTTATATTGAATATGATTTCTTGATCCTCTTCCTTGTCTAAAACCAGCTTGGACCATATTGACTTCTTCTTCTGATAAGCAATGTGGAAAAGTGATTCATCATCATCATCATCAGGTGCTGTGCCAACTGGTGTTGACTATTATGCTTCTCCAGAGCACACAATCCTTCATGCAGGCCATCAGCTCAGTTGGTGATCTCCTCTCACACCATCCCGTCAGACTGTCCAATATTATTTCTCTTGGTCTTCCTCTTGATCTTCTTCCTTCTATTTTTCCTGTTATAATATTTTCAATGCCCTCTCTTCTCATTGCGTGTCCTATGAAAGTACATTGTCTCTCTCTTATCTTTTTAACAAGATTTTTTGTGAAAAGTGGTTACTAACCATAAATTGCTGCTGCCAATTAATTGTTTGCTGTTTATAGATATTTCTCTTCTGTATAATATTTAACATTTTTTTAACATAAATAGATTGGCCATTTAAAAAAAATAACCTTTTTCCAGTATCAGTTAAGCTTGAAGTATTTTGTTTCCATTATGTTTATAATTCTCTGTTTATAATTTAATAAATTTGCATCAGAAGGAGTAAATGTAAAATCTTCTATAAATAGACTAGGAGTCTGTTTTCTACATTTTCTCTTTTTTTTTTTTTCAGCGTCAGAATGTGAGAATGACCCAATACAAATTGTGTATGTCCCGTCACATCTATACCACATGTTGTTTGAGCTCTTTAAGGTAAGATCTTGTGTGTTCTGTAAAACTGCTCTCATTTGCTCGTTCCTTATAAACCCAGACTGTTGACTAAAAGGAGTTGATACCAGCCTATGGAACATAACTGTGGAAACCTGGAACCAATGCTGTATTCACCACTGCCCTCCAACACTTCCCTGCCACTTGGTGTTGAATTAAAAACCCTCACATATTTCTGTTATGCATATCTACATAATTATCTTGGCATGCAGAGCCTTCCACATAATCCTTCATGGACTCTCCAGGGTGGAAACTTATGGCTGAAAACAAGGGATGGAATTATGGTATCCTAACATCATAGTCATTCTTCAGCTTTTAGAAAGAAACTAATAGTTCATCACTAAAGAAGATGCAGTTCTTATGTATCCATAAAACAGCGGCAGATAAATATTGGTGGTGAATTTAGGGAGAGACAGAAATGGCTGAAGAAGAGAAGATGGGATTGAAATGTGTTCTTTCAAAGAAGGGATTGATATATGTTCTTTCAAATATGGGATTGATTTATATTCTTTCAAAGATGGGCTTGATATATGTTCTCTCAAAGATAGGATTGATATGTTCTTTCAAAGATGGGATTGATATGTGTTCTTTCAAAGATGGGATTGATATATGTTCTTTCAAAGATGGGATTGATATATGCTCTTTCAAGTCACATTTTTTTTTCCCCAAGTTTGACCTGTGTTCTATCAATCATAGTCAGTTGTCTTTAGTCATATGCTTGAGTTTTTCTTGGCAATTTCATCTCAGGGTGTGTTGAAATAAAGTGATGAAGAGTCTCCTTGAAGCTTTTTTTAACTTTACTCTTTTATTTAGAATATGAGATATGTCTAAAAAGTTTGGTGAATGGTCCAGTATCTCAGTGGCAACATGAACCAGGAGCGTTGCCATGCACATGACTATCCAAAGACACGTCGAGAAGCGCCACCTGGTGTGGAGTACATGTGATGGACAGGGTAAACCCTCTGGGGGCAGTTGAATGTAGTCAGTGTGAGAGGTAAGGTCATAGTGCAGTGAATCAAAGAGTGAACATCAAGTTCTGCTACACACTGGGGAAAACTGCAACTGAGACACACGAAATGTTGGTGCAAGTATAGAGGACGGAAGCCATGAGCAGAAAATATGTTTACAGCTGGTTCAAATGCTTTCACAACGGGAAGGAAGCAACTGAAGATGAGCCGCGTTCGGATCGGCCATTGACAAGCATAAACACAGACATGATCGAGTGAGCGTGGCAAATGCTGGCCAGGATCCATCCTTTCTGTGAACCATCATCACAAGGGATGAGACTTGGTGCTACCAGTTCGATCCGGAATCTTCTTTCTGTTTCCCCACCTGAAAAGCATCATGAAAGGCGCACGTTTTGTGCAGGTGGCAACAGTCCAATAACGTGTGACAGCGGTTCCGCAGTCGATTCCTAAAGAGACCTTTGCTGACAGTTTCCAGAAGCTTTATGAACATTGCCAAAAGTGTATTGTGACGGACTGAGATTATTTTGAAGGCCAATAAAGGTAATTTGTTTGTATCTTCTGTTTTGTTTGTTTTCTGATACCATTTACCGAATTTTTTAGACACACCACGTATACATTATAGATCTTGCTTGATTTTGTCTTCTTGTATGATCTAGCAGTGTGTAAATAAATTGTGATTGATATTTTGAGATACAAAAGGGTTACCTTGATTATGCTTTCTCATATAAAATTGATATCTTCTTCTTCTCAATTCTTCCTAGAACTGTGTTCTTTGCAGCTGCTGGTGAAGATGTTGAGGCATGACTTTGTGTCAGTTTGGGAGCTTGGTGGCTTTGTTCAGTTCCTGAGTGGAAGTTAAAAGCAGGAGGGGACTATAGCGATCCCTGCCCAGTTAGGCAGGCTAGCCTGATACGGGAGGTACCAGTGGAGAGATGGGACAGGGTCTTGGTCACATATTGTTTGCCAGTCCTGATGCCAGCATCTCAGCTATGTGTCATTGATTGCCAAGTCAGACATCGTTTTCACTTCAAACAATTGATATTAAATGTAGTGAAGTGTGCAGTCGTATTTCTTCTTCATTATCTTTATATTGTATTTTTGTCCTCTTATTTTGCTTTTATCGAATCACATTTTCTCTTCCCAAGAATGCAATGAGAGCAGCAACAGAGCACCACATAGAGGAAGACTCCATTCCTCCACTTAATGTTATGATAGTTAAAGGTCAAGCAGACTTGTCTGTCAAGGTAGGTGATGTGCATATCAAAATGTAAACTTGCATTTTTCTGTTTTCACTACTTTTTTTAACAGTTTCTTTTTTCTAGATCATGATGATGACACCAGAAAGGAAGTTAGAATTCAAATTGCAAAAGCAGCATTAACCTTGAAGAATCTTAAGAACTTATGGCATTCAAAAGTTGTAAGCACAAAAAACCAAGTTAAGATTATTCAATTCAGCTGTAATATCTACCCTCATTTATGCATGTGAAAGCTGGAAAACATCTAAAGAAATTAGACTCTTTTGAAAACAGATGCCTAAGGAAAATACTCTGTATAAAGTGGAATGAATTCAAGAACAATACAGAGATAAGACAGATGAGCAAACAACAACTTGTCTCATGGGTGATCAGAAAAATAAGATGGACATATGTAGGCCATATGACGAGAAGAAACAATCAGAGGATCCCCAAGTAAGCTATCAAGTGGAACACAACAGGCCAAAGAAAAAGAGGCAGACCACGTGAAACTCTAAAGAGGACATTCTTAAGAGAAGCCAGTTCAGTAGGCACAACATCCCTTGATGAGATTGAAACACTTGCCGAAGACAGGAAATCTTGGCGAACTACCATGTTTAGCGGCACGGGAAGGATATAAGATGTAAGTTTCTATTTTCAGCAAGTTATTTATTGGAATTGTGCCATCTTGTGAGATGTGTATGAACTGTTTGCCAGGTTTCTATGCCATGAATACTTGTTTGTGGAGTTGTGTTAGGAACATAAACATACGTTTTTGAGTGTTCTATTAGAGATATGGAAGAAAGGGGGGAGTGTATCTGGAGTTCCCTAGAGCAGTGGTTCCCAACCTTTTTCTGTGTGTGTACCCCTTGGCAGCCTATTTCCATAAATTGTACCCTATCATGTTAACAAACTTTCTATTATAGTTGGTATTTTGCTATTATAGTTTCCACCATTATCCAGCTTCTCACATACTCCTGGTTGGGAACCACTGCCTCAGAGGATATTCTGGGAGGTGGGGGGAGGGGGTTCTATCAGGGATGGAAAAAAATAGTTCTGCTGGGGTGGGGGTCTGCTAGTATATGGAAACTGTGACTTGTGAGGTTCTGTCAGGGACTTGGCAACAGCTTTCTGGAGTTTGTAAATGTTATGAAAACTGTTGAGACATTCTTTCATTGAAATTTGGAAAACATTGGGAACATGTGAAAGATTAACAGAACATTTTGTCTGTAACATGTGAAATAAACTGGCACATTAGGTTTTAAAAAAATTCAATGCTATATAAGATAAACATTCAGCAAGAGACATGGAAATTGCATACTGAACATTATCTGGGACGTGAAAACCATATTATTCTGAAATTCAAACTTTCACAAAAGAACTGTTTTTGGAGATATTTGTCAGGGACATCACTGGGTCAGCTTCAGATTTTAGTTACTTGCCAAGGGTTAGTGCCGGTATTGTCTTTGACCTCTTTTCACATGGAGGGTGATGTGGTCAGAGTGTATAAAATAGGAAAAAGTAGGAGCAGCTTTATTATTAACGATTACAAAGTTGTGACATTTCGGCGTGAGCCTTAATCATACAAAAACATACAGGACAAAGAAATAGAGAAAGGAGATAAAGTATAGATTCACATGAATATTTTTTTTTTTTAATTAATTTTTTTTTTTTTTTTAAAAGAGTACTTAGCTGTAAATTGTAAGGTGTGACTTGTCCGGCGGTGTGTATCAGGAATGGATTTAGTAGAACGTGGAGACTGTTTAAATAGGGACCTGTGACATGTGGTCAGTGGGTTGTAACTGGGGGTGGTGGATGGGGAACCGGGGAGGGGAGAGAGAATGATACAATATTGACCTAGCTAGAAGAAGTTGAAACAGATGATTGGGGAAGAGGAGTCGCAGAGTGATGCTGTGAGGAAGTTTGAAAAGTAAGAAGGGGTGGACTTAGTGGAGAGGTACTATAATGTTGAAGAGAATGTTACATGTAGCTAAACAGCGAGTTTAACTCATGTGGCTCCAGCATCCCATAATTTTGAATGCAGCGGTTCTCAAGTGCCAGGCGGCTTGTGTCATCTGCATGACATTGTTTGATGGCTGTTACCAGAAAATCAGATTTGCCTCTGTGGTTGGGGCCATTGAAATGATTTGGGACTGGTTTCGAAGCATGCTGGGTGATGTCATACAGATGTTTTTGCATGCAGTCCCCTAATCTGAGGCCAGTCTCACCAATATATGTTATCCTGCATCTTTTGCAAACGATGACATATATCACATTACAGGACTCGCATGTGAATCCCTCATGAAGAGTGAGGATAGTTTTGGGAAAGGTGATTGTTTTCGTTTCCCAGACTACCGGGCAGGTGACGCAGCGGGAGTGGCTACATTTTCTGGTGCCAACATATGTAAGGCTCTGCTTCAAGTGGCTATGGACGATGATGTCCATAAGGTTTGGCTCACTTTGTATGCCAATAGGGGTGGATCAGAGAAAATGTTGCGAGTGTCAGAGTCAAGTTGGATTATCGGCAGATGATGATAAAGAATTTTCTTAACCATCTGACAGTGCGGGTGGAAAGGCAGTACTAACTTAACTCTGTCAGATGGAGTAACAGGCTTTTTCCTGAATACTTCTTTGCAGCTCACTAGTTGGATATGGTTGAAGGCTTCACGAAGGACCTTTTCTGGGTAGTGGCAATGACAGAAAAATTCTAATAACTTGTTGGACTGATCTATAAAGTCTAAATTATCCTGACATATGCGGCCAAGATGGAGGAGTTGGGAGTATGGGATGGAGTTCTTACAGGCTTCAGGATGGGAGGAGGTATAAAGCAAATAGGTGTGGCTGTCGGTGGGCTTGTAAAATACAGAGGTGACAAGCTTGTTTGTGCCAATAGAAACTTTAATGTCTAAAAAGTTAACAGATTTGTCAGAAATTTCGTAAGTGAATTTTATGTTGTTATTGAGTGAATTGGCCATACTCATGTGAATATGTGTGTGTTCATGTGAATCTATACTTTATCTCCTTTCTCTGTTTCTTCGTCCTGTATGTTTTTGTATGATTAAGGCTCACGCCGAAACGTCACAACTTTGTAATCGTTAAGTAATGAAGTTGCTCCTACTTTTTCCTATTTTATACATTCTGGTATCACAGATTTACTGCAGTGCTTCGTGTATAGTTATATACTTATACACTAATTATGGTGATGTGGTCAGCACACTAGAGGATGATGTGATCAGCACACTTAGAGGATGATATAGTCAGCATCACTAGATGGTGATGTGGTCAGCACACTAGAGGGTGATGTGGTCAGCATCACTAGAGGGTGATGTGGTCAGCATCACTAGAGTGTGATGTGGTCACCTCACTAGAGGGTGATGTGGTCAGCATCACTAGAGGGTGATGTGGTCAGCATCACTAGAGGGTGATGTGGTCAGCATCACTAGAGGGTGATGTGGTCAGCATCACTAGAGGGTGATGTGGTCAGCATCACTAGAGTGTGATGTGGTCACCTCACTAGAGGGTGATGTGGTCACCTCACTAGAGGGTGATGTGGTCAGCATCACTAGAGGGTGATGTCAGCACACTAGAGGGTGACATGGTCACCTCACTAGAGTATGATGTGGTCAGCATCACTAGAGTGTGATGTGGTCAGCATCACTAGAGGGTGATGTGATCAGCATCACTAGAGGGTTATGTGGTCAGCATCACTAGAGGGTGATGTGGTCAGCATCACTAGAGGGTGATGTGGTCAGCATCACACCTGCCACATTTCCTTCCTCAACCCCAGAAAAAGTCAGGTCCTCATTTCAACAGCTCGTTAATTTGGGTGTCTCCAGCTGGATTTGAACCATCAGCCTTTGCTGTGAGAGACTAATGACTTGCCAGAGGCCATACAAAATTTCAGTGTGATTATTACCAATCATTGCCAGACTTGATATGTTCCATCCTTTCTGTGTTCTTTTTTTTTTTTTTTTTGGTAAATTGAGGGTAGACTGTGTCTTTTTGTTGGTCTTCCTAATTATTTATTTCATTATTTGTTATTTTGAGTTATGTTATAATGAACGTTATGTGTCTAAGTTCATGATGTAGTCCCTCCCACTGCAGATCTCAGATCAGGGTGGTGGTATTCCACGCTCCAAGCTAGACTTGCTCTTCCAGTACATGTATAGCACAGCTCCTCAGCCTGCACGATCTGACATTGCTAGTGCCCCACTAGCTGGTTATGGCTATGGACTGCCCTTGTCACGTCTCTACGCAAGATATTTCCAAGGGGATCTTGTTCTCACCTCTTTTGAGGGGTACGGCACTGATGCTATCATATATTTAAAGGTAAAGGGGCATCTGTTTTTTTTTTCATATATGTGCAGGCAGTTTGGATTTGTTTGTTGAATATTGTTGTTCTATTACTCTGTTGCATCAGAAATTTAAAGTTCTTTACTGCTGATGCTGTGAGTCTTAAACAGATATCTCATGTCGGACAGAGAGGATCAGTTTCTGAAGTAGTCATAGGAAGTCTTCTTCTTCTTCAGCTTTCTGAGCCATTAAAGCTCATTGCTGCAGATAAAGTTCACATCCATTCCTCTCTATTGCTAATCTTCTCTCTCCAGTTGGTGACACCAGTTTCTTTTATATCCTCTTCTTTTGTCTTTCCATCTCTGTCTTGGTCTACCCCTTGGTCTTGTTTCCCTCATCTCTTCATAGGAAGTCTTAGCAGGCTATGTTTCCTTGGATAGCTTTTCAAACCCTGCCCTTTTTGCCATATTGAGGAAACACTGTGGTGTGTGCTAGGAGCATAACAAACATGGAATAGTCTTTGCTAGTTCTAGTTTGCTGGCACTAAGAGTTGTCCTGTCCATAGACTCATGTTCTTGAATAATTTATAATTGTAATATTTAAGACTGACATAAAACAAGGGGTCTGTCAGGGGTGCATATTGTCGCCTTACTTATTTAACTTGTATACTGAAAATATAATGAGGAATGTTAGAGAAGATGTAGACAAAGAATATTACGATCCCATAAAAATTGGAGGTTATGAAATACCAGAGATTAGATATGCTGATGACACAGTATTACTGTCAACAACACAAAAATGAATGGAAAAACTAATTATGTCAGTCTGTAAGAACAACAAAGAGCAAAACCTCTATCTTAATGTGAAGAAAATTAAATTGATGACAATTGACAAAACAAACAAGGCAGCTGATATATGTATCAATGAGGAAAAATTGGAAGAAGTGGAGAGTTTTGATTATCTTGGATCACTGCTAGCTAATAATGGAGATACAATGAGGGAAATTAAAAGGAGGACATCTATCGCTCTTCAGAAAGTAAAACAACTAAAGAATCTGTGGAGAGGAACAGACAGAACTGCAAAAATAAGATTTTTAAGGGCATACATCTTTCCCATCGCAACATATGCCTGTGAGACCTGGACACTTAACAAAACAGCTGAGAAACATACTCATAAATGCCTTTGAATGTAAATGCTACAAAAGAGTTCTTCAAATATCATGGACACAAAAAAAGAACAAATATATCCATACTAAATATTGAAGAAGGCTGACTAGTAAAGAGGATTAAATGAAGAAAACGTAAATATTTTAGACATATTAAATGTCATGATAATCTGGAGAAGACCGTCTTGGAAGGGTAAATAAATGGAAAAAGAAAGAGAGGAAGACCAAGGCGAAAATGGCTGCAAGACATCGTTGATGATCTGCAAATGGATGCATCAGCAGCAGCCCATCTTGCTCACAACCGAGAGGCCTACAGGGAGCCAAAGTTCCGCAAGGGACATGCAAATGAATGAGTATTTAGGTATGCAGCCAGTGGGTGAAAACACACATGAACTGTGAGGTGTAACCATGGAGCCAGTATGTTGTCCTGTAATCCCTGTTCTATAAGAAACATGCAGACTTGTTAGACCGTGGCTGTCACAGCCAAAAATTAAATAGGAAACAGTACAGGCAGCCAATTATGGACATATTGTGCAGAACAGTCACACAGTTTTGTTTTCTTTTAAACTAATCTCCCCTCCCCCCCCCCCCCTCTCTCTCTCACTGTCTTTCTCATTTCATTGAAAAGACTTTTTTTTGCATAATCAATACCTTTTCAAAACAGGCTTATTAAGTTTTTAATGAGTTTTTATCATGCATTGAGATATTTTTAGACATTCTTCCTTCACAAGCAATATTGAATAATTTGTCAGTGCTGAATGACCCAGTCCCATTCTGTCACATAGGTGATGTCAAATGAAGCAAATGAGATGTTGCCAGTTTACAACAAGACAGCTTCCAGAGTGTACCACAGAGACATCCCTGTCAATGATTGGTCATCACCTTGGATGACCAACCACAGGGGATTCTGTTCACTGTCCAGATGTAGCTAATCTTTTGTATTGATATTTGGCAGATGTGAAGGAAAAACTGACATTTGGAAATTTTCATAACAATATTGTATTCTTGTCATATGACTTAGTGCTAAAAACTATCATCTTTTCTGTAAAATGTTGAAGACATTTAAATAAGCACTACCCAAAAGCAACAACAAAAAAAAACAAACAAACTCATGAACTAAGAGATTGTATAGACTTCTAGGAGCACTATATTCTGAAGAGCTCAGTAATAAATTGCTTTGTTAAGATCAACACAAAGGGAGGGGGGAAAAACATAGAAGGGCTAGGGGACGGATAAAGGAAACCCAGCTCTTGGATGGCAGATAAAGAATTTATAAGCAGGGTTTTCTTTTGTAGATTTTAACTGAAAGTCAGTCTAATGAATGAATAAAACATGCTACTTTTAGATGTTGCATCCTACAAACTGGCAACACTCATACATCTCACTGATGATGTTTGAGTGCATTTAAAATTTATTGGGCTGACATGAAATAGTTAGCTGAATGGTTAGATGCTTGGTCCATTAATCTAATGGTACTGGGTTAAGTCCCAACAGTGGAATTTTTTTTTTCCTGGTACCACCACATCAAAAAGGCCCCAGGGTCCACAAACCCAAAAAAAAAAAAATGAGTACCAGAGAAATCTGGGAAGATAAATGCGGTCAGGCGTGATATTAACCACATCTCATTTTCATGTGCTGGGTCTTGGAAATATGGCCCTAACACTGTATCGCCAATATGCCTCATGGCATGGAATTGGGGATTTTACCTTTACCATATGAATAGTAGGCTGAAGAAAAAGAGGTCGACCACATGAAACTCTAAAGAGGACATTGTTAAGAGAAGCCAATTCAGTGGGCATAACATCCCTTGATGAGATTGAAAAACTTGCCCAAGACAGGACATCTTGGCGAACTACCATGCGGGCCCTATGTGACGTTTAACGGCATGAGAAGGGTGTGTAAGATATGAATATTAAAACTCATACCAACTACATTCAGCTGATTTACAGTCTGTAACAGTGCAGTTTCTATGTTTTACAGATCATCTCTCTCTAAGTGTGTATAAGTCAACCATTAGATGTATTCCGTGATCACTAAACTGGGTTTTTTCCCTTAGAATGAACATGTACTTAACATTCCAGACATAACCTGTCCTAGCCATCTCTAGTTTTCCACCTGAGCTTCATGGCAGTCTGGTAGTTTCGATGTTTTGTGCTATAAATTTTCGTAAAAAGTTCCCATATATGCAGTTATTTATCATACAAACATCCCATTATGCAGTTAATTATACAGACTTACTGGTATACAATTAATTATCATACAAAACTTCCTAGCATGAGGTTAATTGTCACAAAGACTTATGTATAAATTTATTTTTGAATAATTGTTGCATGTCTTATACTTAAGAATCTGTTGATTGATGAATGTTTGGAAAAAAAAATGTTACACAGATTTTGTGGGTGATATTAAAAATCAGCAGTTAGAGGAGTGTATGCCAGGCAAGGTAGATTTTTGTCAAGACATACACCAAAGTACAGTTTGGGACTTGTTAACCTGCACCACCCAGATGTAGGAATGGTATCTTCATGTCTGATGTACATTTGTTGTTGGGGAGGGGGGAACGGCATCTGAAGACAGAGAGTGTGTGCCATGGAGATGCAGGTGGCAGTAAAGGGAAATGGGATATCCAAACCCAAAGTGACTGAACAAAAAAGATGAAAGCATGGAGGTCTTAGGTTATGGGGTTTTCTTTTGTTTTTTTTTTTCTTTTTTAAGTTAAGAATAAATTAATGATGAAGATTCTGAGAACTTTATATTAAACAAAATTTTTAACTTTTCCAGAGAATTTTTTTTAAAAATGGGAGGGGAACACAGACATTTTAGGTACAGTATATTAAAAAAAAACAACTTTTCCTTTGTTGCACTTATTTCTGATGCTGGTAATTGGGAATTTGACCTCGGCCTAAGGCACTTCGGGTGTCTGAGTGGCAAAGTGGTTAGTGCACTGGTCTTTCATGACGAAGGTTGGGGGTTTGAATCTGGCTGGAGGCACCCCAGTCACCCAGCTGTAGAAATGGGTACCTGACGTCTTCTGAAGTTGGGGAAGGATAGGCGGCCAGGCATGATACTGACCGTATCATCTTCTAGTGTGCTGACAGGTCAGGGAAAATATGGGTACTAACACCATATCCCTTTGTGCCTCTAAGGCATGACAGGGTTACTTTTTTTTTTTATTTTACCTTTAAGGCACTTCAGTGAACTTGTCCTGTAAAGATGAGTATCAGGCTCCTTTTGTATTTGAAGAAGATAAAGTGGTCAAGCATTATTCTGACCACATGGACTGCAAACATGCTGACAGTTATAAAATATTGGTACAGACATCATATCCC
Source organism: Achatina immaculata (assembly GCA_009760885.1). Lineage (NCBI taxonomy): Eukaryota > Metazoa > Mollusca > Gastropoda > Stylommatophora > Achatinidae > Lissachatina > Lissachatina immaculata. The sequence goes on from CM019694.1 coordinate 22,872,096, forward strand.
CTATATGCCTCAGTGCTTCGAATTGTTCCCTCGCCCCTTTTTCTCTTTGAAGGTTTTATATATATGTGGCACTGCGTACTCTAAATGATGTGGGGTTCTCCATTATGTTCATTTTGACCCTAAATGGTGCGAGATTCTCCATTATGTTCATTTTGACCCTAAATGATGTGGGATTCTCCATTATGTTCATTTTGACCCTAAATGATGTGGGATTCTCCATTATGTTCATTTTGCAGGCACTGTCTCTGCTCTGGGACATGATGTTTGTTAATCATATGAACACATTTTCTTTCCTTTTGCAGCAGTTTTTGTCAATTTTTTTTTTTTGCTCCAAAGATGAGCTGTGTTAGTTATTTCATATTCTTGTTATTAGTGGGTTTTTGATGTTTTCGATGAATTGTTGATGCCTTACTTGAATGTGATTGCTGCAGGAGAATGAGTGTAACAATTATTACGGCAAAGCTGGTGCCATAAAGTAACGATATATGAAGACCTCTTGTGCAGTTTTATGAAAGGCAGGGAGGTCAGATTAACAGAGGAAAAGAAACAGGAAAGACTCAAAAGCAACAAGCACAACCAATATTTTGACTAAACTTCTTCAGAGGCAGTAGAAAAGATGACAGATAAACATAGAAAAAATGAGAGAAAAAAAATGCTTACATCATATCTGCCAGTATAAAACTGCACAATATGGCTTCTTCCACATTTATTTTTCTTCAGAGATGGAATTTGAACTTTTTACAAGCTTTAATCTGTTTGTGATACATCAGCAGCTCATGACAGCTACAGTGTTTTGGCCTGTTTAAACTTTATAATTGTTAATAATATGATGATGAAGTTTGTTGTTCTGTCATCTTTGAAAGCTAATTTGTCGTATGACAGCTTGTCTTATGTATACATATATTTTTTGCTGTGTCACTTGTGCTGGATTTGTTTGGTGTAAGCATAATAATGATGCACATTTCTTTAGGATTATGTTTCCTTTCCTTGTAAGTAACTTTTCACTTTTTCTTGCTTTTTTATATATTAAAAAAAAAAAAACCGATGATGCTTCAGATTATCTTAAGGGTAGACAGTATCCCAGTCACAGACTTGAGGTACCTGTTGCAGTTGCTGTCATACCAGGTTTCTTCTTTGTTTGTCCTTCAAATGGCATTGGTTGCGTTGTATTGCATTCATGCACCTTTTAACCCAACACATCTGACTTTGGTTCAGTGTATTTTTAGGACTGGATTTGTTTTCCAGCTGTGATCCATGTTCACTTGGTCAGAGTGCTGGGGGGTAGAATAGGGTTAAAGGGTGCTCCCGCTGCCCTTTATTTCATTCCTGCCGCAGTTGCGTGTCCACATTGTGTGTTGAACTTATTTTGTCTTCTTGATGGCTTGAAATATCAGAATTAAGAAATGCCAGTTTTCCAGCCATTGATCATTTTTAAAATGACCTGTTTATATCAGGCATGGGAGTGCTGCAGCTCCTCTTCTGCTTTCAGATGTTTAATCTTCAAACTCTTTCACCAGAGTAAAATCCATATATTTTTTTTTCCAACAGCACGAATGTCAGCAATAGTTCTAGTAACTTAGATTTACAAGGGTTTGAGTTTTCTTGTATATTCTGAAGTCTGGATTACATGTCTGCAAGAATGTTCATTTTGTGTAGATGTGAAAAAAATTGAGTTTTTTTTTTTAGCAGTGTTTTATAATATGATTCATTAATTGCTCTGATGTTAAATCATAATACTGTGTTCACTTGATCAGCAGATACTCATTTTGTTTGACATAACTAGTTTTTCCATTCCTTTTTGTGTTGTGGACAGTAATACTGTGTCATCAGCATATCTAATCTCTGGTATTTCATAACCTCCAATTGTTATGGCATCGTAATATTCTTTGTCTACATCTTCAGTCAGTCCGTAAGAACAGCGAAGAGCAAAACCTCTATCTTAATGCAAAGAAAACTAAATTGATGACAACTGACAAAACTAACAAGGCAGGTGAAATATGTATCAATGAGGAAAAACTGGAAGAAGTGGAGAGCTTCAAGTATCTTGGATCACTACTAACTAGTAATGGAGATACAATGAGGGAAATTAAAAGGATGACATCTGTCGCTCTTCAGAAAGTAAAACAACTAAAGAATCTGTGGAGAGGAGCAGACAGAACCACAAAAATAAGATTTTTAAGGGCATGCATCTTTCCCATCGCAACATATGCCTGTGAGACCTGGACACTTAACAAAACAGCTGAAAAACTCATAAATGTCTTTGAATGTAAATACTACAGAAGAGTTCTTCAAATATCATGGACACAAAAAAGAACAAATATATCCATACTGATCATCATCATCATCAGGTGCCGTGCCGACTGGCGTTGGCTATTATGCTTCTCCAGAGTACACGATCCTTCATGCAGGCCATCAGCTCAGTTGGTATCTCCTCTCACACCATCCTGTCCACTATCATTTCTCTTGGTCTTCCTCTTTATCTTCTTCCTTCTATTTTTCTTGTTGTTATAATATTTTCAATGCCCCCTCTTCTCATTGCATGTCCTATGAAAGTACATTGTCTCTCTCTTATCTTTTTGACAAGATTTTTTGTTTCTCCAGCTCTTCTCATACATTCTTCATTAGTTATTTTTGCTGTCCAGGGGATTCGCAACATTCTTCTAATAAACCACATTTCTGCTGCTTCCAATGATTTTTGTGCAGACTTGCCTGTTGTCCATGATTCACTTCCATATAACAAGATAGGTTCAATATAGCATTATAGGACTCATTTTCTAACATTCATTGATAAGGATGTGTTGGTTAATATGTTTCTCATTCTCTGAAATGCAGTCTTTGCTTGGCCTATTTTGTTCCTAATTTCTGTTCTGCATTTTCCATCTGAAGTTATTACTGCTCCAAGGTATTTGAATTTCTGCACCTGCTTTAGAATATCCATACTACAAGAACTTAATATTGAAGAAGGCTGGCTACTAAAGAGGATTAAAGAGAGAAAACTTAAATATTTTGGACACATTAAACGTCATGATAATCTAGAGAAGACCGTCTTGAAAGGGTACATAATGGGAAAAAGAAAGAGAGGAAGACCAAGGCGAAGATGGATGCAAGACATCAATGATGATCTGCAAAAGAATGCATCAGCAGCAGGCCATCTTGCTCACAACCGAGAGGCCTACAGGAGTGCTGTTTGGGAGGCAAAGTTCCACAAGGGACATGCAAATGATTGAATGAGTGACTCATTTTGTCTTCTCATTACCACAGTTCATAAAGATTTTTGTTTCTTTTTTCATATTGTAGATTCCATGTGACATATTTTCATTAGAGATTCAGTGGTACAGTCAGCTATTGACAGCGTTAATTATTTGTTAATTGTATAATCAAATAACAAAAAATGTGAATAGTTGTTGATTGATGTTCTTTACATCTTTTGGCAATAAAAACTGTAAAATGTGCGTCTTCTGTTGTATGATCCTATATGTGTGTAAAAGTTTGTATATCGGGTGGGAGAGTGGATGACAAGTCCAAGAAACCGCCATGAACTAACCTGGTGGACTTTATCCTGACGAGCCAGACAAAAGAATAGACATATCAGCCTGTGCTCAGGTCAGAACGGGCCTTTTGTGACCTCCATAATTTCCACTCAAGAACTCGTCCAATTTTTGTTTCGTTTCCTTCATAAATTCCCACTTTTAAAAAGTGTGTGTAAGATGGCGGCATACACTGGATATTTGAAAGTGTTTTTCTGCGTTCTATTTGTAGCTTGCTGGGCAGACTCAACGACACCGTGCCGTCATCCTGAATGTAAGTGGCTGTCTCGGTAAATGATGGAGATTTTCCAGCAGTAAACATGGATGTTTAAAAATATATATATACTAAACAAGATAACTGCTTTCGCACTAGTTAGAACACTGAATCGGTTTATGTTGTATACATTTTTGGTTTGTGTAGTTTACTTTTCTAGCTTCTTATTTAGACAATATTTCAGCGGGTCTGGCAGAATGTTCCCCATTGTGACAGAGCTGATATTACCATTAAGTCAATCAGACAGCTGCCAGGTGCGCTGCAGTGACCGTATATAGTTTCACAGTTTTGGCTACCCCGCTCTAGACAAAATAGCCCAACGACAGATATAGATCGATATTTATGCAGCATCCCAGACTATTTGCTTTATAATTCAGTCGACTGCCCCTTCCATTCCAAAATTCAGCTTTCAGTTATTAGCCAGTGAAAATTCTGATAAAATATTTTCCTTCAAATAATTTTACCAGTGAGCGCTAGGGAAAGGAGTATAGAAATAAATCTACAGTGTGGCCAAATTAGTAGTGCGTTGTTTAGTGATGGCTAGGCGGTTGTCATCGTATTGGAGTCTCAGAGATTTGAGTTTTCGTAATTATTTTACTTTTTTTAAGGATTAGCCAAAATTATAGTGATGCACTGAAGTGATCAGTCACAAACTGAGAGCAATGGGACCAACTTCCGCCATTGTTGTCCATCAGTCGGCCTAAATGTGTACCATATTGTAGACAGTTTGCCTCCAAATGTACCTCTGCCGTGTGATGTACATATATAACTGTCAGCAGATAAAGGAAAAAACACAATCAAATTAGGAAACCTTACCCAAGTCACAGCTGTGAATGACAACAACAACAAAAAAGTCTCACATGGATTTTAGATCCATTCAGATCTCAGTTTATATATATACATAAAAAATTAGTGTGGAATCCATAATAATTGCTTTTTAAAAAAATTTCTTGCAAGATTTCAGCTTAACAATAAAAAAAAAAAGACAAACCATATAAAATAATACAACAGAAGCCATATAAAAATTGTTTGAGCCTTGTAAAATAATTATCATATTATTATACATAGAGTAATTGTCTTTTTTTCTCATGGTCTTCCCCTGCATCTATAACTAATTTATCTTCCCTGTTATAATATTCAGAATATAAACAGAATCCACCAGCATGCAGTATTCAATTAAACAGAACCATTCTAAAGCAGGTGCAGAAATTCAAATACCTTGGAGCAGTAATAACTTCAGATGGGAAATGCAAAACAGAAATTAGGAACAGAATAGGCCAAGCAAAGACTGCATTTCAGAGAATGAGAAACATATTAGTTAACACATCCTTATCAATGAATGTTAGAAAACGAGTCCTAAAATGCTATATTGAACCTATCTTGTTATATGGAAGTGAATCATGGACAATAGGCAAATCTGCACAAAAATCATTGGAAGCAGCAGAAATGTGGTTTATTAGAAGAATGTTGCGAATCCCCTGGACAGCAAAAATAACTAATGAAGAATGTATGAGAAGAGCTGGAGAGACAAAAAACCTTGTCAGAAAGATAAGAGAGAGACAATGTACTTTCATAGGACATGCAATGAGAAGAGGGGGCATTGAAAATATTATAACAACAGGAAAAATAGAAGGAAGAAGATAAAGAGGAAGACCAAGAGAAATGATACTGGACAGTCTGACGGGATGGTGTGAGAGGAGATCACCAACTGAACTGATGGCCTGCATGAAGGATCGGGTACTCTGGAGAAGCATAATAGCCAACGCCAGTCGGCACGGCACCTGATGATGATGATGATGTTATAATATTTTCAAACCTTCCCCTTCTCATTACTAAATTGATGACAACTGACAAAACAAATGAGGCAACTGAAATGTGTATATATATATATATACATAAGTCACTGAGGGAAAATTGGAAGAGGTGGTGAGTTTTCAATATCTTGGATCATTACTAACTAATAATGGAGATACAATGAGGGATATTAAAAGGAGGACATCTGTCGCTCTTGAAAAAATAAAACAACTAAAGAAGCTGTGGAGATTGATTGATTGGTTGATCTTTATTTCAAAAGGGTTAAGAATTGGGCATGGCGGCCCGCCTGACATTCTGCCCTTTATCATACATCTTTCATTCTATTCCAGACATTCTACAAATATGCTGTTCATGTAACAAACATAATTAACATTGAAGCTGAGAGACATAAAATAAAATATGTGAGAGAAACAGACAGAACTACAAAAATAAGATTTTTAAGGACATGCATCTTTCCCATTGCCTCATATGTCTGTGAGACCTGGACACTTAACAAAACAGCTGAGAAACACATAAATGGCTTTGAATGTAAATGCTACAGAAGAGTTCTTTAGATATCATGGACACAGAAAAGAGCAAATATATCCATACTACAAGAACTTAATATTGAGGAAGGTTGGCTAGTAAGGAAGATTAAACATAGAAAACTTAAATATTTTAGACATATTAAATGTCATGATAATTTAGAGAAAACCGTCTTGGAAGGGTAGATAATGGGAAAAGGAAAGAGAGGAAGACCAAGGCGAAGATGGTTGTAAGACACCGTTGATGATCTGCAAATGGATGTATCAGCAGCAGGACATCCTGCTTACAACCGAGAGGCCCAAAGGAGAGGTGTTAGGGAGGCGAAGTTCAGCAAGGGACAAACAATTGACTGAGTACTAAACGCAAAGAGAGTGAGAAAATTTTAAATGATAAAACTTTTGACATTCAACGATGTACAAAAATACTAAATACATTTGATGTGTAATTATAATCACAAACATGTGTCACAGAGATATCTCTAGACTAATAGAATTATTTCAGGCACTCTGTAAATTTACTGTGATTGTTAAAGATAGTCCCATAGCAAATGCCGTAGGGGGTGAAGCGTTAGAGACCTCATTATGCTGGGTCATCAGCGTATGAGGTAGGGTGACCAGTTCCTTTCCTCGCTGCCTTTACTTCCCAGATTTTCTCTGGTACCCATTTTACGAGGCTGGGTCGACCTCGGGGCCGTATTGGTCGGAAAAAAAATCCCGCTCAGCTGGGGATTCGAACCCTCGACCATTTGGTTGCTAGACGAGTGCTCTAACCACTACGCTAGCCGTTAGATAAGCCTAAATATACTGTGATTGTTAGATAAGCCTAAAGATGTTGTATTCTGCTGAAGTATTTCACATATAAATGTGTTTGAATGTAAATGCTGTAGAAGAATCCTTCAAATATCATGGAAAGAAAAAAAGAACAGATATATCCATACTACAAGAATTTTAATATTGAAGAAGGCTGGTTGGTAAAGAAGACTAAAGAGAGAACAACTTAAGTATTTCAAACATGTTAAAAATCATGAGAGTTTGAAGAAGACAATCTTGGAAGGGTACATAATGGGGAAAATAAGACGAGGAAGACCAAAGTGAAAATGGCAACAAGAATTGTTGATGATTTGCGAATGGATGCATCAGCAATAGGGCATCTTGCTTATAACTGATAGACCTTCATGAGAGCTGTTAGGGAGGCAGTTCCACAAGGGAAATGTTAATGAATGAATGAAGTATTTCAGAACTGTAAGCTTGGAATTCAGTTGGAATTGTCCTTATTCTGACCTCTGATGTTTTTTGTTTTTTTTTTAAACTCCAGGTGTTTACATTACGTTAAATGAATCCCAGGCAGAGCCATTTGAAATTGCAGTTAAAGCCCCTTTCAAGGATAAGAAAAAACTCTTTGTCCTTTGTTATCCAGGACAGAAGAAGATGTGGTACAGACTATGGGTGAACCCGAAGGTGAGTTACAAATTAGGCCTCTTGGTCAGAAGTGCTTTTGCTTTCAAATCCTTTGCTCTAGAATGCTGTATCTTTGAAGCACAGCTTTGGTAGGTAGTAGGGTTGAAGTAATAAAGTAGTTTTATCAAGATCAGTACAAAGGAGGTCGGGGGGGGGGGGAATGGAAAGGTGAAAGGATGGAGAAAGGAAGTCCAGTACTTGGATGGCAGACAAAGAATTTGTAAACAGGAAACTGGTGCAGAGAGTGCACCAACTATACAGCCTCTTTATTCAGGGGTGGCAAACTTATGAAGATTGTGCCAAAATAGCTAGAAATATCACATGCCACTCCCCTGGGAACAACTGTGTTAAGAACACACTTATATTAATATAGTCTTTGTGAGACAGGGAACATAGATCTGTTTGCGTAGTCTTTGTGAGACAGGGAACATAGATCTGTTTGCTTAAAAACTCTGACCTACTTCTGTAGCCCAGAAACCTGTAGCAATCAACACTGACTGTAATTGTTATTTTTGTAAAATGTAATGCCAGGTTGGTGGACGGATGGGGACATGGAGATGGCTGGCGGGATAGAGGAAAATCTGGTGTGAAACCAGTTAATCCAGGACGTGACAAGCCTATGGGTCTTTACAACAATGGCTGTCAGAACGATGTAAACAAAACAGAGCCAGCAGACTATAGGTAGTGGGAAATGGATATTGAGGCACTCGTCAGAGTGTTTCTGTGAAACTGTCTCAAAGCCGTCTGGCCAGCCAGCGTTGCGTGCTGGATCTGACATGAAGAGGCTTAAGTACAGCCACCAGAGGCTGGAAAACAAAATTTTGGCCAAGCCAGCCTACATCGCTGTCTTCTTGGCAGTCCGAGCAAGGCCGCAGTCTGCCATAGCAATGAAAGGCGCTGAAGTCGGAGGTACCCAGCCAAAAGGTGCATTACAAAAAGCAAGGTACCACGCATCATCGCCAATGTACACACAAAGAAGAAGAAGAATCACATGGCACTTGGTGTTGAATTATGAAATCTTTTTACTTTCACATGGTCAAAAAAATTTGGGATGTGTGCCATGAGTTCACAAATGCCTTTCCTTACTATCAAAACAGTAATTCTTTCTTCTTCTTCCAGTGATCATATCTCAGCTTTAAATATCTGTTTAAAAAAATCTAAAGGAAAGCCATTTGCCATCTTTTAAGACATATTTTAGATAGTTTCTTTAGGATTTTTACACTTTCAATATCAACACTTTGTTATCTGTAAGACTGGGATTATTGTTGTTGTGGCATATCCTTGTTACTTTTAATCAAGTGAACAACTTTCATGATTCATTAACTTTTTTTTTTTTTTTGCATTAAAAAGTCTGCGCCCAAATTCTTATTCAGTGTTTGAGGAAGTTTGGTCATGCTGAGTCTTTTCTAGGTTTGAAGAGTGAGAGACCCAAAGGTTTTTCTTTCATTTCCTCTCCCTCGGGCCAGATCTGTGCTGGGAGGTTTGCATGGGTTGGGCAGGTTTGCAGCATGTGTTCTGGTGTCTGGATCCCAAAACCTTGGGGACACTTTTCTGTGTGTGATATTTTGAGGTGACAGAGGTGGCTTAGAAGTCTGCTGTGTCCCATTCTTAGACGAAAGATTATGGTTTGCTGATGTCTCTGTAGTTGATGAATGGTTGACCCAAATGTTTACTGAAAAATAATTATAGAATCAAACTATATGACTAGTTTGTTTTTTTTTTCAATTTTTGAAAAGCCATATAAACAGCTTATGTTGGGTTAAGATTCAAGTTTTTTTTTTTTTTAAGGAGAGGCAAGAGGGGCAGGACATACATGACTAGGTTATGGTAATGATCACAGAGTATAAGAAATTGAAACTCGCGATCATCAGTATTTAATCATTCACAGAGAAACAAATTGTCCATCTAATCTAGTCTTGGGCTTTCTTGTATAAGCATATAAAACTATACAAGTATATATCTATTTAATTATTTATATCAGCTGGCAACATTTATGTTCTCTGGACTTTTTGTTTCACTAGTTGACCATACAGACTACAGATTTCAAGACTCTGCCCAGCTTTTATTATGGCCAGAATTTAACGGAGGTTGTGGAGAAAGCTACATCAAACAGTTTTTTTATGTGGCCATCCTTCATGCCACTGAAAACTGAGCACGCCTTTGATCCTTTCAATGTTTCTTGCATTGGGATATCCTCATTGGAGAACTACACAGTTTATTTTGTTATCAGAAGTGAGTTTTAATGTCAGTGTTGTAATTTTTTTTTTTTTCCTGTAATAGTTATATCAGTACTGAGGGATGAATCATATAGGGCAGTATTTCCCACCTGGTACCAGCCATGGGGGTCTGTGACAAAAACTCAAGGTCACATATATTTTTTTTTAAAATTTTCACTATGAAGTGTTTAACAAACCAGTTGATACAGATTTGAGATTAAAAATAGGAAACATTGAACCAGATGTGGAAGCAATTGTTCAGAATAAAAAGAGGTATGATTTCTCTCACCACAGTTAGGTCGCTTAGCTGTCACACATTTCATATTCTATCCATTTGTCACACAACAAGTAGTTCCGTAACTACATTATTGTCATTTTGAAAATTCACCAAGTTTGTACTTTGTTTTTTTAAGTGTAGTGTAGCATTTACTTATTAAAGGTTATCCACATTTGCTGAAAAAAATTCTTTTGCATTTAAAGCACATACAGATATGAAACTTTTCCAAAGTCTCTCTCTCTCTCTCTCTGTCTGAACCTTAAGTGCCCAGGACACATGGGGCTTCCGCAAGGGTTTTCCACAAATGCCTGTCCTTCGCCTTTTTTTTCTGCTCGTGCCCAGGTGAGCCCTCTATTGCTCAACATCCTTTCTGTTGTTCTTCTCCATGTCTCTTTTGGTCTACCCTTACTTCTGTTCCCCTGTGGTGTCCATCTTAGTTCTGTTTTTGGTAGTGAGTTGTCAGTCATTCGGAGCACATGTCCCAACCATCGCCAGCGTCTTTCCTCAATAATTGTTGTCATTTCCAAAGTATAGGGGGTAAATTTTGAAACAGCAAGGGGGTCCGCAGGCTTTTGTTAATTGGGACTCACTGATATAGACTGTTAATTGTAACATTTAAAATGGAATGAAAACATACAGCAGTGTCAGAAGAAAACATGTTAAAGAGACCATAAAGATCCTGGCCGACGCAGTGTTAGTAGTTAACGAGCCGCTGGGATGAAACCCTCATTGACCTGTGATGAGCGGTATACCAGATATGTAAGAGCGGATTAACAGTGGGAGTACAGTGAATTTCAAACCTGGGGAATGAAGCAGCAGACATTCTAGCAAACAGTGGCAGGTTACCACCACAGGTACAGGTTTGACAAAGGGGGCTAAATCAATGATAAAAATAACATTTGAGAATAAATGGGTGAAAGTGTGTCATGGCCACCAGAAAAAAATGACGCCGGCTGCCAAATCAGTAAGGAGAAGAAATTAATTGGTTTACCAGTCACAGGAGGTTGAGGTACCATCTCTTCGACAGGCTCAATATCAGCGGAAGTGACGTGTATATTTGGCACTGGTAGGGTGATAGGATAACATATTTTGCAGGGTTAGCCGAAATTACAGTGATGCTCCGAAGTTATTCTCTTACAGACTAAAAACAGTGGGATTGGTTTCTGCAGCTGTTGCCTGTTCTGCATTATTATACGTATATGAGGTACAGGTCCAAGCGAATATGAGCACTAACACCATATCCCAGAATGCCGGTATTTTATGAATTGATGAAAATGAAAAAGCTGATGTTGTACTACAAAACATGAAATAAGGTGATATATAATATATACAGTGGTACCTTGGGTCACGAACTTAATTCGTTCTTTGACTCTGTTCGCAGACTGAAATATTCGCGAACTGAAACAATTTTTTTCATTGAAATTAATGCAAATCCAATTAATCCATTCGCCTGCCCCAGAAACATACTGTTTTTTTTTTACTTTTTTATGGATTTATGTGTGGCAAAAATATATAAAATATACAGTATAACTTTACCTTTGTGGTTGATAGTTGCTGGCACAGGTAGATGGTAGAGAAGGAGGAAGACTACTCTTTCAAAGGAGAGTCCCATTCCATAATGACGTCGGACAACTGTGTAGGTATCCAAACTAACAATAATTTTTCTACTTCTTCTGACACTTGAGACCTTTGCTTCGTCAACATAGTCACTCCTTTAGCCACATCAGCCATCTTTAGCGCATCATTGTTCTTTAAGATTGTACATATTGTAGATTTAGCCATGTCGTACTGCTTGGCGAGATCAGAAACACGAACAGCATTCTCATGTTTAGTTATTATTTTCTTCTTAGTTTCTACTGTAATACACTTAGGTTTCTTTACATCACTGTCACTAACACTTTTCTCTTTCTTGGGACCCATGATGGTTAATTTAATGCAAAAAGCAACCAAAAAAAAAATTGTATCAAGAACAACGCAACAAAAAACAATGTTCACAGTGTTCAAACCTGAGTACACTTGATGCTGTTCACGAGCCAAAAACATGACGCCAAAGCCATGTTTGTGCGTTCATGTGCCGAGGCATTGTTCACGGGTCGAGTCAAAATTTGTTCGGAAATTTTGTTCGTGGCTAGAGGCGTTTGTGACCCGAGGTACCACTGTTTAACTAATAGCGAATAACAGACTATGTGATAGTGGCTAGTGCCCGTATTATCCTTTTATTTCCCATTTGAAAACAGTTTCTGTCTTTCATACGTACATGGGGCCTCAAGGATGTAAAGGTCTGAACTTTGATTAAAGTCCTTTACAGGTCAGAACTTATTGGGGGTGAAGACCAGTCCCCATGGTGGTGGAATCTGGTACTTGTATGAACTCCCTGTAATTACAAGCTGTTGTTCTTTGCAGCTGATGCTGTAGAGATGTTGAGGCACAGCATCATATCAGCATGGGAGCGGGTTATGGCAGCTACTTTTTCAGTCCTGGAGTACAGCTAAAAAGCAGGGGGTATGCAGTGCTTCTTTAGCAGACTCCATCACCATGGGGAGTATGGCGATCCCTGCCCCGTTAGCCAGGCTAGGCTTGTTACTGGGGGTACCACAGAGAGATGGGTCAGGGTCTTGGTCAGCTATGGGTCACTAACCCTGAAAAGAAGTATCACACACCCCCTGGTTTTTATCTCCACTGACAGACTGAAGAAAATAGCTGACATGACCTGCTTCCAAGCCAACATGATTCTGTGCCTCAACATCTCCGCTGCATTGGCTGCAAAGAACACCAGCTCACAGTTTCAGGGAGATTGAAGAAGAAGAGATAAAACTTTTTTTGTGGAGATTAATGTACATATTTGAATGTCTACAATAAAGTTAATCTTTATGAGGGAGAATCAAAAGTAAATGCAACATAACCTTTAATGTTGGTAACTGTGAGGACATCATTGATGATCTGCAAATAGATGCCACAGCAGCAGACCATCTTGCTCACAACCGAGAGGCCTACAGGAGTGTTGTTTGGGAGGCAAAGTTCCGCAAGGGACATGCAAATAAATGAATGAATGAACTGTGAGGAAAGAAATATAACTGTTATATCACGTCTCCGCATAGCGCCGCTGCCGCCCCGCCGCCGCCGCGCCCCCCCCCCCCGCAGGTAGATGTGTTTCTCGTATTGTTCCATTAGCTTCTTCATTACTTGGAAGAAGAAGCTTTTTAGCTGCTCTAGAATCCAAGTCTGCAGCACTTCCATAACCTTATTATCAGCAGTGAACCTGCGACCTCATAGAGCCATTTTAAATGAACTGAAGATGCTGTTTTCACTTCTGTACTGAGTCAACATCCTGTGGTAAATTTCAGTATGTCTCACTCCCTCTACTCAAAGAAATCTCACAAAGTGCATTGTTAAATAATTGTGCAATCCCACATTAGAGAGTCCATGCTTATTGGACTTTGGCTTCAAGGGCAGAAAACCGTGCCACACATGTTCAGACTCCCCATCAGCCATTTCAGACGTATTTTATTGCATCAGCTTTAGTCTGTTGTGGTAACTGCATAATTTTCAGATTACTTTTTGATTTTCCCTCATGTATATATATATTTGTGCGTATGTGAGTGTACATATGTATGTATATGTTTTGTGGTGTCATCTTAGATCCTGAATTCCGGTATGTGGCATATACAGTTATAGGACTTCTAGTTTTCTTCCTTGCACCTTCACTGAGTAGGTATGTTTCTGAATTTCAACATATGAAAGATTTTTCACAAGTGTTTTGTTTAATACTTATATTAAGAGGCATGAGCTTTTCTGGTGCCATGGTACCAGATACCGTTACTTTCTAGCGTGCACTAAGAAATAAATAGGAACCACTTAACATGGATTCACAGAGCAAATGGCGACAGCAGTTAGTAACGACAAAATAACATTAGATGAGAAAGGCATTTCTGAAATCAATAACAGAAATTGACAGCATGTAAAAAAAAAAAAAAAGTGCAAAACATTTTGTGTATTTCATCTCTGTTTGCTGAATATCAGAAGGAGGTCTACAATGCTATTTGGAGGATATCAAACTCTATGGAAGTCAGTCATGAAAAATAAACATATTAATGCAAAGATTACAAAAAGCAGTAGAGATGTAGTTTCTTAGACGAAAGTAAAGAAAACTGCTAATGGTTAAGATGATGAATAAGGAATGTCTAACAAAAGATGGTGCAAAAAAAAAAAAAGAAAGAAAGAAATTGTATTTAGAACTGCAAGAGAAGACAGTCAACATTTATTGGGCATTTAAGGAGAAGTCAAGGATCTTAAAACATAACAGCTGTAGGAAAGATGAATGAAAGGAAAGCCAAGAGATAAGGTCATGGATAGTCTAGTACAATAGCATGATACTGAGCTGATGGAAAATGAAGAATTGAGATAATGGAGAAGCATGACTGCATATAACTGCCAGCATGGCATATGATGATGATGATGATGATTATTGTGAATGCTTCTTTCTCTGCCAACATTTTCCTCATCCTTCTTAGAACAGGGTAGGATTGATCATTTTGCCTGCGACAATGAAAGCCTCTCTGCAGACTCCATCACAGTTAGGCAGGCATCTCTGCCTCATTCATCAGACTGCTGTGACACAATCTGTTGCCAGAGAACACTTTATGGAACTACGGCAGGGTCTTCAGAGGCTGTTCTTCAGCCATCCTAAAAATTATAGTTTATCTGGGGGTGGTGGGAGGGACAAGTGTTAAAATTTGTCCCTTTTCTTCAGGTAAAAATACCAACACTGACTGTTAGTTTTCTAACATAGTATCCTGTACTCTCATAATCCAGTTTAACTGGGGCGGTGGAAAGGATGAACATTAAAGTTTACCTCTTCAGATGACGAAACCTGAGTGGCAAAGTGGTTAGTGCATTTAGTCTCTCAAAGGTGAAGGTCAGTGGTTTTAATCCGGTCAGAGGCATAGTCTCTCAAGATGAAAGTTGACGGCTTGAATCTGGCCAAGGGTGCCCCAGTGACCCAGCAGTGAAAGTGGGTTACTGGCTTTTATTTTCCTGGAGCTGGGGAAGGAGAGACATTCATGCATGAAGCAGACCATATCACCCTCAACTGTGCCAACAGGTCAAGGAAAAAATGGGCACTAACATCAAGTCCCCTAGGTGCCTCCATGGCATAATATGACTGTTGTTGTCTTTACCTTCAGATGTTAACATGACTTTGACCATTAATGTTCTAAGAGGTGGTGGGAAGGATGGGTGTTTCTCCTATAGATGCTAACATAGTTGTGACTGTTAATTTTCCAACATGGTGCCTATTCACTTAAAAGTTACACTTGAACTAAAGTCAGAAGGATTAAGTTTTGGAAGTTTTTCTTCAGATGGTAACATAGTTTTTGACTCTGATCCTGTAACATGACTTCCTGTCCCAACAGAAATACATTCCTGCATTATGGCACGGGTGTGAGTGTGGGAATTCTGGGATCTGTTCTTCTGGCAGTGTTCATCATCAGCAGGTTTCTGCCTGAGGTATGGCCTTTGTTTGTACTTTAACAGAAATTTTACGGATGGATATGGAAAAACTACAGAAGAAGCAGGTGACCATTTTAATATTTGGTGAGAATTAAAAAATCTGCAAGCAGAGATCATTATGTTATGAAATGGCATGATCAGTTAATGGTAATGGAGGGGGGGGGGGAACTGATGGCCAACATAGTAGGCTGTGTTTGTAATGTGGTGGAGCTCAAAGAGAAGATGTTTTTAGGTCTGTTCTGAGAATTAAATAGAGACAAACTGGAGTTTGTTTCTCACTAGATATTATGTCCTGACTGGAGTTTTTCTTTCTCACTAGATATTATGTCCTGGCTGGAGTTTCTTTCTCACTAGATATTATGTCCTGACTGGAGTTTCTTTCTCACTAGATATTATGTCCTGACTGGAGTTTTTCTTTCTCACTAGATATTATGTCCTGACTGGAGTTTCTTTCTCACTAGATATTATGTCCTGACTGGAGTTTCTTTCTCACTAGATATTATGTCCTGGCTGGAGTTTCTTTCTCACTAGATATTATGTCCTGACTGGAGTTTCTTTCTCACTAGATATTATGTCCTGACTGGAGTTTCTTTATAAGAAACTGATCATAGCATCAAAAGCTTGGAGTTCAAATATGAAACTGAAAAACAAAATGTAGTGGCCAGGTTTGAAGAAACTATCTTCTGTCACATAATTTTTACATTTTTTTCAGACATGAAAGTTGTATGTCTTTCTTTCTTTCTCTTCTCATCTTTTATAGTCTGTTTTATCCATTCATATATGTGCACCCATACATACGATGATTCCTTTTACTGTCATTAGCATTCTTACATAAGCAAGCAAAACATCTTTTTTTCTATGAATGTGAGCTGAGGATTCTCTCTTACACAGACAGGCCCTGAACATTCTTTCTTACATAAATATGAGCCAGGCATTTTTCTTTAGTGTATACATAATCATACATTCTCCAACATGATTTTTTCTTACTTACAAGTGTACATTAAAAACATACATGTGTTTCATGCAAGTTTTTAAATTGTGTGATATATATATATATATATCCCTCTCTCTCTCCCATGCATACACATTTCCCCACCTACTTCTTTCATGTAGTCGCACAATAAACACTCATAAATAATGTATTCACTCTCATGAACATACTCATTCTCTCATGTATTTATACAATATTCCTAAACTTGTCTCTCAGACAAACACATTCTCATACATTTTCACAATATTCCTGAATGTGTCTTTCACTGAAATGTTGTCTTTCGTAAATTCACTGATAGGTCATCCAAAACATGTCCCTCTGTCAAGTGTAAACACATTCACACAAAACACGTCACTCTGTCACATGTAAACACATTCACACACACAAAAAAACCTGTCACAGATGAGGCTCTTGCATCAGCAAACAGACGAACAAAACACACACACATACACAGATTCTTTCTCGCTTTCACACAATACCCGCAGATTTGGTGGGCCAGGTTAGAATCAGTTTCATTTCACAAAAGTTTCATTGCCTGCCGTCACCACGGTTTCTCATTTGTGTTACAACATTTGTTCACCATGTTGAAGTCCCCTCCTTCACTCAGGGAGTCTGGAGCACCTGTAGACTTGTTTTCATTTTAAACTCACAGATATGTGTCTCTTACCTACATAGATATTTATATTCACACTTCTGTTCTACGCGTTTCCATGCACACACACATACATGCATTTTTTTCATAATTAAAGTCACGTCAAACCTCCCTGTGTATTCGCCATCATCTTGCCACATTATCTTAATAATTTCACTTATGCAAGTCAAGTAATGTGCAGTAACATTTTTTTTGAAATGCGTATTCTAACAGAAACTGCGGACTCTGGGGTACGTTATTGCTGCAGTCAGTACATCAGCCTCCATGTATCTGTTCCAGTGGCTCTCAGACTCATTCAGTGAAATCATCAACACCCATTGGCAGGTTTGTTCTCAGTCATCCTTGCTCTGTTGATTATTTTATTTACTGTTGATGCTGGAAGATGTTAACTCTTTGAGCACAAACTCTCACAAAAACTTGAGATGCGTGAATTTGTCCCATTACTTGAAATCCTGATTTGTTATTATCTGTTTCAGATAGATCAATACTCGGAAGCTGAACTGAATGAGATAGCAGTTAGCTTTATGTTGCTGGCTGCTTGCGTCAGTGTTGGTAAACGGTAGCTGGCCAAGACCCTATTCTACATCCTGGTGATATCCATGGAAACAGATAGTAGTCTGCCCAAGTGAATAGGTATCACTGTGGGAAGACAAACCTGGTCCTAAAAATGTGTTAAGCTGAAGTCAATTAGGCCCCTAGGCACATAGCAGCCACATAGAACAACCAGTGCTCTTTTGAGGGCAAACAACGAAGAAGAAGATATATACCAATAATACGAATTACCTTGATTACTGTGTTGGATCTACAACATAAACTACCTGGATCGCACAGCTGTTTTGGATCTACAACATAAACTACTGGGATTGCACAGCTTTGTTGGATCTATAACATAAACTACCTAGATTGCACAGATGTGTTGGATATACAACATAAACTACCAGCTTTATCCAAACTGATCTCCAAACATTTGCTTCAATTCACAGTAACATAAGCTATGATGTAGGGTTCACATGATCACCGTTTGACCGTAAAGGTACTTTACTGTGTTCTACCATCTCCCAGGATACTCATGATTTTTACTTGATGATCCCCAGGTTGAGAAGGTTATGTGGAGTCAAGTTCTTATGCTCCAGTTTCTCTGCTTTTTCTAATGCCAGTCTCTGGTTCCTTTGTAAATGGTATACCGTTACTGACTCGTACTTGGTCCAGGAGCCACCTTAGCACAGTGGATTAGTCACTCGCTCACCGAGCAGGCCACTCAATTTCGATTTCTACTCACCACGGTGGTGGTTAAGCTGTGGCTCGCAAAAAAAAAAACCTCCCAAGGTTCACCCAGCCTCAAGAAAAAATGGATGCCAGGGTTAACGCTCTGGGAAGGAAGAGGAATGACGCTGCTAGCTACGGACTTTGCGCTGATGGTGACACTAGTCGGCAGTTTCTGGTCAACTGCTGACTAGGCAACAGAGCACTTGTGGTTTGACCGTGTGCAGTGATGCTGGTTCACAGCTCATGTATCTTTACTTTTCTTACTTGGTCCAAAATTGCTTCCAACTCCACAACTGTAGCTTCTAGCAGCTCCACTGACTAAAATGATAATCCTTGATTCAATGATTGGTGAGTATGATCCTTAAAAATGGCTTATTTCCAATTCAGATTTTTATGCTACTTTTAATTTTAAAAGAAGGAGGGGGTGGGGGGTCAGATTTGTTACTTGTTATAAAGGAATAAGCTTGGGCCAGTTTGGATGGAGGGTTGAAGGAAGACATTGTAAAGATACATAACTTATAGCATCATGCTTCTCACTGGACTAAAAGTGTTTCTTGGCTTATGCATTAGGAAGATGGGGTTGAAGACACTGTCTGATCTGACAGTCAGCAACCCATAGCTGACATGCTAGCATTAGGATTGTCAAACCATAGCTGATATGCTAGCATTAGGATTGTCAAACCATAGCTGATATGCTAGCATAAAGATTGTCAAACCATAGCTTACATGCTAGCATTAGGATTGGCCAACCATAGCTGACATGCAAGCATTAGGATTGGCAAACCATAGCTGACACACTAGTGTTAGGACTGGCAAACCATAGCTGACATGCTAGCATTAGGATTGGCAAACCATAGCTGACACTCTAGTGTTAGAGTTGGCAAAGCATACTGACCTAGACTCTGTCCTGTCTCTTCATTGGTATCCCCCAAGTAACAGGCCTAGTCTATCTAACAGGGATCACTGTAGTCTCCATGGCGGAGGAGTCTGCTAAAGAAACGCTGCACATTCCCTGCTTTTTTTTTTAGTTCCACCCAGAGTCTAAAAAAATAGCCACCATAACCTGCTGCCAAGGCATCACAGTGCTGTGCCACAACATCTTCACCACATCAGCTGAAAAAGAACACTAGCTTGTATTTCCAGACATAGAAGAACAAAAAAAGAAGAAGAAAATGAACTGGGAGAGAGGACAATACATTTTAGATCTGCTGAATCGTGTGTGGATCTGTTCAGTCTTGATCCTTATTAATCGAGGACCAAAGAAATTCTGATTTAAGCTAAAATGCATCTAAATTTAGATTAATTTTGCTGTGGTACCTAATAAGTCTGGATCTAAATTAATTGAAGTGAAATTTCAATTTATGTCACTGCCCTTCAGGAGAAAAACCTGGAAGTCTTGTCCATGTTTCTAATACCTTGAGGTCTTGTCCATGTTTCTAATACCTTGAGGTCTTGTCCATGTTTCTAATACCTTGAGGTCTTGTCCATGTTTCTAATACCTTGAGGTCTTGTCCATGTTTCTAATACCTTGAGGTCATTTCCATGTTTCTAATACCTTGAGGTCTTGTCCATGTTTCTGATACCTTGAAGTTCCATGTTTCTGATAACTTGAATTCTTGTCTGTGTTTCTGATACCTTGAAATCTTGCCCATGTTTCTAATGCCTTGAAGTCTTGTCCATGTTTTTAATGCCTTGAGGTCTTGTCCATGTTGCTAATGCCTTGAAATCTTGCCCATGTTTCTAATGCCTTGAAGTCTTGTCCATGTTTCTAATGCCTTGAGGTCTTGTCCATGTTTCTGATGCCTTGAAGTCTTTCCCATGTTTCTAATGCCTTGAAGTTCCATGTTTCTGATACCTTGAATTCTTGTCCGTGTTTCTGATACCTTGAAATCTTGCCCGTGTTTCTAATGCCTTGAAGTCTTGTCCATGTTTCTGATGCCTTTGCAGAATAATAGAGCACTTTCTGACAGATCTGTGATGAGCTGAGGAGTAATCATCACCAGTCCTTATTTTGCCAAGAGGCCAGAGTTAAACTAACAAACCAGTTGTTGCTTTGTGCAGATCTTGTGGCATAGATATATCAAATTATGAATGAGCTGTAAAAATAAGTGTGTAGACATCTCAACAAGCGCTGCCACTGTAGATAATAAGAGTGTAGACATCTCAACAAGTGCTGCCACCGTAGATAATATGTCAGACCTGACCATGGCAGATGATCATTGATGATCTGCAAATGGATGCATCAGCAGCAGGCCATCTTGCTCACAACCGAGAGGCCTACAGGAGAGCTGTTAGGGAGGCAAAGTTCCGCAAGGGACATGCAAATGAATGAATGACCATGGCAGTCATGTTGTAATGTCACAGCAGCCTGTTTGCTTGGAGATTTATTAAGAGCTCGTTATTGCTTGACCAACTATAAATCACCTTCCCTGTTACTTGTAAATTTTTCTCATCATCAATTTGCAGATACTGATCGGATATGTTCTAGTCACAGGACTGCTCAGTTTTGCCATTGTGTACAAATATGGCCCAATCAGCAACCAACGAACCCTCAACCTTGTCAAGTGGACGCTGCAGCTTATAGGGATGATTATGGTGTATCAGGGAACCCAGATAGCCGATGCTTCTGTTGCTATCATCATTGTAGCCCTGGTGATATACATATTTCCTCCAGGTCTTTTAAGGTTGCTGAAAAAACTCAGGTAAATTCCTCATAATTTGGTACTCAAAAGTGCTTATCTGTTCTAAATTGTTACATCCAGTAATTAATATGAGACTCCAGAATGCAGCTTGCAGACCTGCACTAACTACCCGTACTTAGAAGCCCAGAACTGTGCCAGAAGAAGAGCATGCATGAACTCTTGTTGATGATGGGATTAATGAAGATTGTCAAGATGGCTGAACATTTGAATCCAGGAGAATAAGGTTAATAGTGTGGTATGGTCATTGATATTATGTAATCCATAGAGTGCAGTAGAGTTAGTCATGATGTGGGTCAGGATCTTCCAGTTTATGACAAGTGAACCTCTTTCTAGTTTTTCCAACAGTTCAAACTCTTTTTTAATGGTGTTCATATGACTGTCCAGACTTGTTTTCTTTAGATGGTTGGCCAAATCTCTGGTGTTCAGATGACTGTCCAGATCTGTTGTCTTCAGATAACTATCCATATTTATTGTCCTTAGATGATTGGCCAAATCTGTGGTCTTTACATGATAGTCCAGACATGGTCTTTTCTTCTTCTCCTTCTTCGTTCGCTTCTACCACCAAGACCGCCCTGTGATCCTCGTTAAGTCCCGTGGTCCCCCGTGTGTTCCCCAAAAGGACCACACGAGGTTCAGAGTATCTCAGGGCTTGAGCCTGTATTCTTAGTGGGTCTCAGAAGCAGGATTGTGTGACACCGTGGTTTTCGTTGCACCAGTTTAGTCTAGAGTTGGACTTTCTCACCGGAAGACCTCGACGTGTTTAGAATATCAGTGTATCCCCGCTGGGTGAGAGGTGGTAGCCCACCCAGGCCAGAGTTGGACTTTCTCACCGGAAAACCTCGACATGTTTTGAGATACCCGTGTGAGAGGTGGTTGCCCATCCAGTCCAGTGTTGGACTTTCTCACCGGAAAATCTCAGCGTGATTAGGATACACATACATCCCCGCCAGGTGAGAGGTGGTTGCCTATCTAGACTGCCCTGGTCCAGTGTCTCCGACTTCAGCATTTTGCTGTCGTGGCTGCTACCCTTCCTAGTTGTGACCAGGACGGAGCTTTTGTCCAGGAGGACAAATCCTCACCACTGGTGACTTCCATCCCTGTGTTGAGCCGGTTTAGGCATATTATCCCAGTATGGGCGTCTTTGGGACGTGACCGACCTCTAGAGCAGAGGTACAGTGACATGTGTAGCCTTCAAGTTTCACCCCCGGCATGAGCCGGTTTAAGCATATTTCATCAGTATGGGTGTATATCAGGCGTGACTGACCTCTGGAGCGGAGGTGGTGTGACATGCCTGGCCATCAAGTTTCACCCCTGGTGTGTGCCGGTTTAGTCATATTTCACCAGTGTAGGTGTATTTCGGACGTGGCTGGCCTCTAGAGCAGAAGACATGGTCTTCACAAGAAGTGCTTCACCCATGTTGTACTTTCCCCCTCTTGACTCTGTCGATCAGCTCTAAAAGAGGGACAAAGTCCGTGTGTCTGAAAATCTAGCAAAGACGCAAGGTAGGTAGACTAAAGAAGCCTCACCAACTGCCTAATGGTCCCTCTCTCCAAATTATCATTACATTACCATTAGATAGTACACTAACTGATCTCATTAGCATGACTATCATTTTCTTTGACAGATTTCGTTACTTCCCACCAAAAACTCGTTTGATGACAGAAGAAGAATTTTATGCCGAGGGAGAAGTTGAAACAAGGAACGCCTTGGAAGAGCTGAGGAAGTTCTGTACCAGCCCCGAGTGTAACGCCTGGAGAACAATCAGCAGGTTAAGTTCTCCCAGCAAGTGAGTGTTCTTTATGCTTGGAGTCGTTGTGCCACGTTGAGATGCTGTGTGTGAGATGTGAGAATTCCCAGAAGCATTTAAATGTGGCAAAAACTGGTTGATTTATATGTGGCCCACCAACAACTTGTGAATAAAATTGTGACCATTGGGGCCCTTTAAGTTGGACACACTCTGTTCTCAAGTTCATGTAACTTACACTAACACAGTAGCAAAGTGGTTAGAACACTTACCTCTCATGACAAAGGTCAGTTTGTTGAGCACATTCAGAGCCACCCTGGTAAACCCAGCTGTATAAATGGCGGTTATTGCATTGGGTTTTTTTTTTTAACCGGTACAGTAGTACCCCATCTTTCAGCTTGCATGAAGTACTGTCCAAAATACTATTTTTCTGAATACATTAGGTATCTTATACCTTTTTTTTTTTAAATGTAAAATTAAACACACTTTACAGATATCAGCTGGGATTAAATGTTCATGCAAAATTTTGTTGTCTTCTTTTGTGTGAGGTTTAATCTTTAAAAATGCTCGCATGCTGAACCAGAACAACTGTCTGACTCACCTCTGTAAAAATTGAGCATCATCGGTCTGCTGGCCCGATTATCCTCCAACCGATTTCTTTTTACTAGGTTTTTGATAATATAAATCAGTTACAGCAACTGACAACCTCCAAAAATTTCAGTTTTTCTCTTTTTTCTGTTGACAATTTGCTGGTTAATGCAGTCACTGATAAATAAGTACCTGTGGTAGTTGGGGAGTGAAAGGCATCCAAGCATGATTCAGACCTTACTGTCAACATGTGTGCAAAGTCTAGAAAGATACAAGCGCAAACACTGTGCGCCCTGTTTTACCTCTGTCGTGTAACGGAGTGTTATCTTTACATTAACAGAGCAGGGTGTTATCTTTACATTAACAGAGCAGGGTGTTATCTTTACATTAACAGAGCAGGGTGTTATCTTTACATTAACAGAGCAGGGTGTTATCTTTACATTAACAGAGCAGGGTGTTATCTTTACATTAACAGAGCAGGGTGTTATCTTTACATTAACAGAGCAGGGTGTTATCTTTACATTAACAGAGCAGGGTGTTATCTTTACATTAACAGAGCAGGGTGTTATCTTTACATTAACAGAGCAGGGTGTTATCTTTACATTAACAGAGCAGGGTGTTATCTTTACATTAACAGAGCAGGGTGTTATCTTTACATTAACAGAGCAGGGTGTTATCTTTACATTAACAGAGCAGGGTGTTATCTTTACATTAACGGAGCAGGGTGTTATCTTTACATTAACGGAGCAGGGTGTTATCTTTACATTAACGGAGCAGGGTGTTATCTTTACATTAACGGAGCAGAGTGCTATCTTTACATTAACGGAGCAGGGTGTTATCTTTACATTAACGGAGCATAGTGCTATCTTTACATTAACGGAGCAGAGTGCTATCTTTACATTAACGTAGCAGAGTGCTATCTTTACATTAACGGAGCAGAGTGCTATCTTTACGTGAACAGAGCAGAACATTATCTTTATATTAACAGAGCAGAGTGTTATCTTTACATTAACAGTAAGTTTTCAAATCAGTACTGATATAATGGAAACATTTTCTAATAATTGATTTAATAAAAAAATATAACCACATTGATGTGGTTTTTTTTTCTTAAACAGTTTAACTATTTTTTTAAGTCAGTGCATTTTCCATTAATCAAGAAATGCAGTGATATATTTTTATATGCGCAGGTTTGCTGGCTTTATTGAGGGACGTTCTCACTTATCAGACATGGAACTGGATGAGTATGATGCAACAGCGGATGTTTATCCATTGAGAGTGGAGGATGATAGTGAATCAGAATCTGAAATGTATTACATGCGAAGATGACAAAAGTGATGGGTTTTGTAGAGCATGGAATTGTGATCGTTAAATAGCTTAGCATAGTTTCAGTTATCAGATCAGGGAGAATGCTTGAGAAATTTTGATATTCATTTTTTTTTAGAAATTTTCCTTTTAAATGTCAGTATTTATGAGGTTTTTGTGAATGCTTTATAACGTCAGATCTGGTGTTATTACGGGAAGATAGGCATGTTTAGTTGTGTTTCCTTAATCCATGCTGTTTTTTTGTTTTAGTGGTCAAAATTGTTTCTTTTTTTTTTTAGACCAGGGATTTCAGTCTGATAATTTCAGCTCATTTTTTTATTGCTACCTGTCACAGATGGTACTCCCTTCTGATACGTGTAAAGGGCATACTGCATTCTAAAAGAAGATATGTAGGAATGAGAGATCAACTGAACAGCAGAACCGTTTGATTTCAGAGTCTCTTGAGCCTTGTGAAGACATTAGAAGGAAAGAATGACCAGGCCAGAGGTAATTGTGGAAGCAGAGATGACTGTGTTACGTGCAGGAAGCTGATGTTGCTACGAATCTTTTCACTCCCACTTCTAGTGTTTATCAGCTTTGCCTTGACTCCTGCCACCTGTCTTAGTTGCTTGAGCAGATTATTGTGCTCGTCATCAACAGACTCTGAAAACTTATATATAGTTATGAGGCCTGGCAGATGTGACCTAGTTGAGATTGTCCCACTCTTTCCTTGCAGCAGAGTCAGCCTGCTCAGTAGACCTTTTGTTTTGTCATATTTGTGGTCTTTGAGAGAGACCTTTTGTTTTGTCATATTTGTGGTCTTTGAGAGAGACCTTTTGTTTTGTCATATTTGTGGTCTTTGAGAGAGACCTTTTGTTTTGTCATATTTGTGGTCTTTGAGGGAGACCTTTTGTTTTGTCATATTTGTGGTCTTTGAGAGAGACCTTTTGTTTTGTCATATTTGTGGTCTTTGAGGGAGACCTTTTGTTTTGTCATATTTGTGGTCTTTGAGAGAGACCTTTTGTTTTGTCATATTTGTGGTCTTTGAGAGAGACCTTTTGTTTTGTCATATTTGTGGTCTTTGAGAGAGACCTTTTGTTTTGTCATATTTGTGGTCTTTGAGAGAGACCTTTTGTTTTGTCATATTTGTGGTCTTTGAGGGAGACCATTTGTTTTGTCATATTTGTGGTCTTTGAGAGAGACCTTTTGTTTTGTCATATTTGTGGTCTTTGAGGGAGACCATTTGTTTTGTCATATTTGTGGTCTTTGAGAGAGACCTTTTGTTTTGTCATATTTGTGGTCTTTGAGAGACCTTTTGTGCAGTTATCTGTGTCAAAATACTGGCAGGGAGACGTTGCTGACTTTGCCTTATCTCCTGGCAGCCTAGTATTTACATAAACCAGAACAAGTGTGATGTAGTGTGTTGCATTGTGGGTTGTGAATGATGGCTGACCACATGAGAGACATAGATATACTCTTGAGAGAATGCATGGTACTGAGTCAAGTACAGCTAGGCCTTAGGCAGTTTATATGATCTGTATTATATAAAGTCTTTTATTGGTTTTAATCCTTCGAGTCTCAGCATTCTTTCATGTTTTTATTATCAGCATTAAAACTTGTATAATGTATGTATTACGTGTTTTAGCTCTTTTACGGCTGAATTAATTTCCATGCTCTGTCAGAGTAAATTGTTGATGAGAAACTTTGGTTGAAAGAAACTAGAGGGAAGTTACTCTATAATTTAAAAAACTATGGGTTTGTTAGAAATTTTACTCATACTTTGTCTGAATATGGCTATGAGCATTGATTCACCGAGTTCAAGATCTACCAGCCCTGGCAGTGTAGTTTGGAATGAAAGAGTTAAGAGGTTCTTTCTTTCCTTGTTGCGGAAATAATTTTGCCTGGTTATTTTAACAGAGGAAAGTTTCTTCCCGTCATTTCTGGTATTTTGTTGTTGTTGTGTGACGGTGTGAGGGGAAAGGTTGCTTTATGGGTTTGTAGTGAGGCACCAGGTTGAGGCTGTATGTTGTTGTGTGAGGGGAAAGGTTGCTTTATAGGTTTGTAGTAAGGCACTAGGATGAGGCTGTATATTGTTGTGTGACAGTGTGAGGGAAAAGGTTGCTTTATAGGTTTGTAGTGAGGCACTAGGATGAGGCTGTATGTTGTTGTGTGAGGGGAAAGGTTGCTTTATAGGTTTGTAGTAAGGCACTAGGATGAAGCTGTATGTTGTTGTGTGACAGTGTGAGGGAAAAGGTTGCTTTATAGGTTTGTAGTGAGGCACCAGGATGAGGCTGTATGACAGTGTCCGATGCTGCTGTAGGTTGGCAAGGAAAGTATGGTTCCATCTGATGAGGTTTTGCTAATTGGGTTGTCAGCGTATAAACATGTCACAGCCTGGATGAGTGACAACAATGGATGTTGATACTGTCCGACAGTAACCAGGTTCCGCAAGTCCATGGTGGTACCAGTTGCAGATCTCTCAACGTTTCAGTAGATGATTCAAAGATATTTAATGGTGAACATGATGATGATGGATCTGTGAGTGCAGCTGATGATGACAGCATCCAACAGGTCAAATTACTGGTGGAACATACGAGAATGCAAACACACTGGCAACAAACAACTTCATCCAGTTAGTCAATCACAAGGAGTCAGAAGCAGGAGACATTGTCTTGTCTGTCCTCGGTTCTAAGTCAAATCATTTCTGAAACAAAACTCTACAGCTGTACGAGAGCCAGCAGCAAAGTCTTTCATAACTCTGTCTTCAGTCAGTCATTTGCATGTCCCTTGCGGAACTTTGCCTCCCTAACAGCTCTCCTGCAGGCCTCATGGTTGTAAGCAAGATGGCCTGCTGCTGATGCATCCATTTGCAGATTATCAGCGATGTCTTGCAGCCATCTTCGCCTTGGTCTTCCTCTCTTTCTTTTTCCCATTATGTACGCTTCCAAGACGGTCTTCTCTAGATTATCATGACGTTTAAGGTGTCCAGAATATTTAAGTTTTCTCTCTTTAATCCTGTTTACTAGCCAGCCTTCTTCAGTATTAAGTTCTTGTAGTATGGATATATTTGTTCTCTGTCTTACTCACACAAAATACCCACAGAATTCACCCCTTACAGTTTCCAGTGACCTGAGTTTACCATCGAGGCCCATGAATGAAGTGACTTTCCTATGACACCCAGAAAGTTCTCCAGGCTTCTCAAGTCAGGACTCTGCTTTACTTAAGTTGTAACTTGAATCTGAAAAACAAGGGAAACAGTAACAAAAATCTCATAGTTGCAGTTAATGTGTGGCACCACCACCGAGCATGATATGGAGATTTGCAGTCCTTACACAAATCTAAAGAGGAGTATTGTGATGATAATCGATAATCTGAAGATGTGCACTTATAAAGTATACTCACAACAATATACAGTATTCAACGTTCCAGGTGAGAAGATAATTGCATCATTAATTAACCAACAAAAAGAAACAACGTTGAGCTCATGACCACACCTGTTACTTGGCTCAGTAACCCTGGTTCTTGTGGTTCCAAAGTCCCAGTAAATTTTACAGTTCCTAAGGCCCCTGAGTTTGCTCTCAAGACCTGTGCGAGAAGTCACCTTCCCATGACAACTAGAAGCTTCTCCAGGCTTCTCATGTCAGGGGAGATAAGCTCATCTGACTTGTGTTATAACTTAAAGTCTGAAAGAAAAGGGGGAAACAGCCCTGGAAATCTCAGACTGTTACAAGTGAAGTCATTTCTGGTATGTTTGGTAAGTCCCTCACTTGCAATATGTTCCATAAGTCTTTCTCTTGCCAGGTTGGGAGAAAGATATATTAAATTTTGCAGAACTCAAAATGAGATGTTGTACATAAATACTGCTGCTGTATGTTAAATACTGCCTTGAAGGTTATTTGCTAAGGACACAGCTCTTGTCAGCTGTACATGAAATAAAGAAGCAGGACTGCTTGGCATGGACGACATTTGTCTGAAGTGTCTTGTTCCAGCCCACAGACAAGTATAGCGTTACTGACAAATGAGGGCGTGAAGATGCTGTCCGATTAGGCAGTCAGCGACCCATAGCTGATATGCCAGCGTCAGGGTTAGCGAACCATAGCTGACCAAGACCCTGCCCCACCTCTCTTTTGGCACCCCTAGTAACAGGCATAGCCTGGCTAATGGGGCAGGGATCGCCATAGTTCCCATGGTGGTGGAGTCTGCTAAAGAAGCATTGTACAACCCCTGATTTTTAGCTGTACTCCGGGACTGAAAAAGTAGATGCCATAACCTGGCCCCACGCCGATACAGTGCTGTACCTCAATACCTCTACGCCATCGGCTGCAAAGAACGCCAGCTCACAGCTGCAGGGAAATAGTACAAGTACAAATGAGAAATGAGAGTGTTAAACAGCTAAGAAAGAGAACTAGAAGACCCCCTCCCATCCTAACTTTCACCATCATTGATAACAAGCCAGTACCTGCCATGTGGGCCAGGCTGTCATCACAGCAGCCTGTGTGTGTGTGTGTGAGTGAGGGAGGGAGGTGGGATAGGAACTTGTCCAGGTGTGGTTTGCTAGCCCTAATGCTGGAGTCATCTCTCAAATATAGCATCTTTTTTGTCATATTTACACGTAATTATTTATCAGGAAGGATCAAGCAGAGTTTATGCATTAGTTTTTGAATCTCTGTTTTGGAAGAATGTATTTTTTAGAGATGAGTTTTGTTTCTGTCTCCCTGGTGATTTATGATGTATTTCTTTGAAATGAAATGTATTTCTATTGTTCTTGTTATTAACATCCTTAGTGTTAGTTTTGGTGGGAAAAAAAAAAAACATGCTGGAAACATTGCTTAGATGCCACGATTGTCACGCCCACTTATTAATATTAATTAAGGTGTTCCCACAATTATTTTTAGAAGTTTGACCGCATTTCATTCACTAGGTGGCAGCACAGTACTGCCCTGAATGTTATTTGGGCTTTATACTGTGTATGAGTCGAAACCAGCTTAGCCCATATGAAATACGGGGCTAACAATTTTAGCATGAGAAACCTGGTCCGTGCGACATACAGGGTTAAAGCCAAGGAGATTACAGATGACAGTACTCATTTCTCATGTTATTTGTATTGTTAAAGCGCTTCCCTTTAACTGCAGATCATGCCATGGGCATCCTTAAACTTTGGCATGGAGCTGGATTGTGAGTGGGTTACAGTGACTCACATAAAGTGGTGTTAAGAGGCAGGCTCTGTCACTGTGGGAGCATATTGATCCCTACCACTTTGTAAAAGCTGAAGAAGCAAAGCAGCCTGTCTCTAAGAGCACCGTGAGGAGGTTGGATAGAACCGTGGCCAGTTTTAGTCTGCCAGTCCAGATAAATGCACCCAACAATTAACTTCCTTCTTCTCTGAGCAGCTGCAGAGTTGAGCAGCTTTCTGAGCCACTGAAGCTCGCTGCCGCAGACAAGACATGTCTCCATTCCTCTCTGTTCTTGCCAGTTGTTGATTCCAAGAGCGCGTATATCTTCTTCTAGGTTGTCTCACTATCACTGTCTAGGTCTACCTCATGGTCTATCCCTCTTTCATCACTTCTGTTTAGACCGTCTTTGTTTATCTGTCATCCTCCATTCTCGCTAAATGCTTGAGTCACCTCAGTCTGTTGTTTTTCATAATAGCTGTTATAATTGGAGAATCTGTTGTTTTTCATAATAGCTGTTATAAATGGAGAATCTGTTGTTTTTCATAATAGCTGTTATAAATGGAGAATCTGTTGTTTTTCATAATAGCTGTTATAAATGGAGAATCTGTTGTTTTTCATAATGGCTGTTATAAATGGAGAGTTAAACAATGTGTAGATTTCTTTGTTACTTCTTATCTTCTGTTGTGTTATTGGGTCTCTTACTGGTCCATAAATTCTTCCCTGGATTCTGTTCTCAAATGTTTGTATTTGGTTTTCATCTTGTTCAGTTGTACTCCATGTTTCTGACCCATATAGTACTTTTGATGTACTCTATGTCTTATATATGTTGAGTTTACTGTTGTGGGATGGGATTTTTTGATTGTAACAATTGCCTAAGTGCAAAATCTGTCTTGTTCCCAGCTTGTATTCTAGCCCTTATCTTCATCTCTTATAATGTTGGAGCTGGTGAATATTGTTCCTGCATATTTATAGTAACCTTTCTATTTGGATATGATCTTGATGTTTATCTTTTGATCTTCCTGTTCTCATGTATTCAGTTTTCTTTTGGTTTGCCTTTGGCAACAGTTGGCTTTGTTCCTATAACTAGATCCTCATGCGGAGATCACCATGTATTTTTGTTATGGTCTCCAGTTCATTCTGTATATTCTGTCAGTTTCATGATTCTACCCTTTTTTTTTTTTTTTCACACCGCAAAGATCCTCAAATAAAAAATACTAAGTGATGTTAGTAAAGTATTCTCAGTGAGTGACTTACCCATTTTCATTTTTTTTTTTTTTTTACTTTTAAAGTCAGCTTATACCTTGCATCTTACATCCTTCCTGTGCCATTAAACGTCACACAAGGCTCGCAAGGTAGTTCATCAAGTTTTTTTTTTTGGCAAGCTTTTCAACCTCATCAAGGAATTTCATGCCCAATAATTTGGCCTCTCTCTTGACAGTGGCTTTTTTAGAGTTTCACGTGGCTGACCTCTTCTTCTTTGGCCTGTTGTGTTCCACTTGATGGCTTTGTACCTGGTTAGAGTTGATAGTTCAGTTCCAGATTTTTCTTGCTAGCATTTCTTGTTGATCTCCACGCACATTTTTGTATATAGACCAATCAGTTGTTTGTTTTTTTTCATTTTTACCAAATTATATGATTTATTATATTCAATTCCTGGTATTATATTTTGTGAACAATTTGTCTTCCTTTCATCTGAGGTAGTTGAACACAAAGCCAAGTTTAACTGTGGAACTGCTGTTTTTTATAATGGCTGTTATAAATGGAGAATCTGTTGTTTTTTATAATGGCTGTTATAAATGGAGAGTTAAACAATGTGTAGATTTCTTTGTTACTTCTTATCTTCTATTGTGTTATTGGGTCTCTTACTGGTCCATAAATTCTTCCCTGGCTTCTGTTCTCAAATGTTTGTATTTGGTTTTCATCTTGTTCAGTTGTACTCCATGTTTCTGACCCATATAGTACTTTTGATGTACTCTGTGTCTTATATATGTTGAGTTTACTGTTGTGGGATGGGATTTTTTTATTGTAACAAGTGCCTAAGTGCAAAATCTGTCTTGTTCCCAGCTTGTATTCTAGCCCTTATCTTCATCTCTTATAATGTTGGAGCTGGTGAATATTGTTCCTGCATATTTATAGTAACCTTTCTATTTGGATATGATCTTGATGTTTATCTTTTGATCTTCCTGTTCTCATGTATTCAGTTTTCTTTTGGTTTGCCTTTGGCAACAGTTGGCTTTGTTCCTATAACTAGATCCTCATGCAGAGATCACCATGTATTTTTGTTATGGTCTCCAGTTCATTCTGTATATTCTGTCAGTTTCATGATTCTACCTTTTTTTTTTTTTTTCACACCGCAAAGATCCTCAAACAAAAAATACTAAGTGATGTTAGTAAAGTATTCTCAGTGAGTGACTTACTCATTTTCATTCTTTTTTTTTTTTTTTACTTTTAAAGTCAGCTTATACCTTGCATCTTACATCCTTCCTGTGCCATTAAACGTCACACAAGGCTCACAAGGTAGTTCATCAAGTTTTTTTTTTGGCAAGCTTTTCAACCTCATCAAGGAATTTCATGCCCAATAATTTGGCCTCTCTCTTGACAGTGGCTTTTTTAGAGTTTCACGTGGCTGACCTCTTCTTCTTTGACCTGTTGTGTTCCACTTGATGGCTTTGTACCTGGTTAGAGTTGATAGTTCAGTTCCAGATTTTTCTTGCTAGCATTTCTTGTTGATCTCCACGCACATTTTTGTATATAGACCAATCAGTTGTTTTTTTTTTTCATTTTTACCAAATTATATGATTTATTATATTCAATTCCTGGTATTATATTTTGTGAACAATTTGTCTTCCTTTCATCTGAGGTAGTTGAACACAAAGCCAAGTTTAACTGTGGAACTGCTGTTTTCTTTGTGTATGACCTGTTTGTTTTCATGATCACTCATCAACAACAAATAAATAGAAAACATTGACATGAAAATCTCAAATTTTGTTTGTGTTTTTTTTTTCATTTATTGTCAGATCAATTTTTATTTATGTATTATTTTTACAGAAATCTAAGTCATGTTGCCCAGCTGGGACCTACTTTATGATTGTAATATACAGCAGCTGGGGCATACTTTATGGCAGTAATAGACAGCAGCTGGGGCATACTTTATTGTAGTAATAGACAGCAGCTGGGGCATACTTTATTGTAGTAATAGATAGCAGCTGGGGCATACTTTATTGTAGTAATAGACAGCAGCTGGGGCATACTTTATTGTAGTAATAGACAGCAGCTGGAGCATACTTTATTGTAGTAATAGATAGCAGCTGGGGCATACTTTATTGTAGTAATAGACAGCAGCTGGGGCATACATTATTGTAATAATAGACAGCAGCTGGGGCATACTTTATTGTAGTAATAGACAGCAGCTGGGACCTACTTTATACAGCAGCTGAGGCATACTTTATGATGGTAATAGACAGCAGATGGGACCTACTTTATTGTAGTAATAGACAGCAGCTGGGGCATACTTTATTGTAGTAATAGATAGCAGCTGGGGCATACTTTATTGTAGTAATAGACAGCAGCTGGGGCATACTTTATTGTAGTAATAGACAGCAGCTGGGGCATACTTTATTGTAGTAATAGACAGCAGCTGGGGCATACTTTATTGTAGTAATAGATAGCAGCTGGGGCATACTTTATTGTAGTAACAGACAGCAGCTGGGGCATACTTTATTGTAATAATAGACAGCAGCTGGAGCATACTTTATTGTAGTAATAGACAGCAGCTGGGACCTACTTTATACAGCAGCTGGGGCATACTTTATTGTAATAATAGACAGCAGCTGGGGCATACTTTATTGTAGTAATAGACAGCAGCTGGGGCATACTTTATTGTAGTAATAGACAGCAGCTGGGACCTACTTTATGATAGTAATATACAGCAGCTGGGGCATACTTTATTGTAGTAATAGACAGCAGCTGGGGCATACTTTATGGCAGTAATAGACAGCAGCTGGGGCCTACTTTATTGTAGTAATAGATAGCAGCTGGGGCATACTTTATTGTAGTAACAGACAGCAGCTGGGGCATACTTTATTGTAATAATAGACAGCAGCTGGAGCATACTTTATTGTAGTAATAGACAGCAGCTGGGACCTACTTTATACAGCAGCTGGGGCATACTTTATTGTAATAATAGACAGCAGCTGGGGCATACTTTATTGTAGTAATAGACAGCAGCTGGGGCATACTTTATTGTAGTAATAGACAGCAGCTGGGACCTACTTTATGATAGTAATATACAGCAGCTGGGGCATACTTTATTGTAGTAATAGACAGCAGCTGGGGCATACTTATGATGGTAATAGACAGCAGCTGGGGCCTACTTTATGGTAGTAATAGACAGCAAATGGAACCTACTTTATGGTAGTAATAGACAGCAAATGGAACCTACTTTATGGTAGTAATAAACAGCAAATGGAACCTACTTTATGGTAGTAATAGACAGCAAATGGAACCTACTTTATGGTTGTAATAGACAGCAAATGGAACCTACTTTATGGTTGTAATAGACAGCAAATGGAACCTACTTTATGGTAGTAATAGACAGCAAATGGAACCTACTTTATGGTAGTAATAGACAGCAAATGGAACCTACTTTATGGTAGTAATAGACAGCAAATGGAACCTACTTTATGGTAGTAATAGACAGCAAATGGAACCTACTTTATGGTAGTAACAGACAACAGCTGTGGTTATTAAACCCACTGCTTGTTTTGACCATGAAACTATGCTCTGACTAGCCCTTTATTTCTGTGGGCATTCTTGATTTATTGTACTCCTGGATCTTGGAAAGTCATAAATTCTGAATATAACAGCTTCATCAATACGTCCAGCAATGTTCTGGAGGTCACGAACCCTGGATATAACGGCCTCATCAATACGCCCAGCGATGTTCTGGAGGTCACGAACCCTGGATATAACGGCCTCATCAATACGCCCAGCGATGTTCTGGAGGTCACGAACCCTGGATATAACGGCCTCATCAATACGCCCAGCGATGTTCTGGAGGTCACGAACCCTGGATATAACGGCCTCATCAATACGCCCAGCGATGTTCTGGAGGTCACGAACCCTGGATATAACGGCCTCATCAATACGCCCAGCGATGTTCTGGAAGGTTATGTACCCTGGATATAACGGCCTCATCAATACGCCCAGCAATGTTCTGGAAGGTTACAAACCCTGGATATAACGGCCTCATCAATACGCCCAGCGATGTTCTGTAGGTCACGAACCCTGGATATAACGGCCTCATCAATACGCCCAGCGATGTTCTGGAGGTCACGAACCCTGGATATAACGGCTTCATCAATACGACTGGAAGGTCACGAACCCTGGATATAACGGCTTCATCAATACGACTGGAAGGTCACAAACCCTGGATATAACGGCTTCATCAATACGACTGTAAGGTCACGAACCCTGGATATAATGGCCTCATCAATACGCGATGTCCTTGCAAATTTTTAAACTAATACGAAAGAGAAAGAGGGCACTAGCAAGCAAAGAGACACTCACGTTAGCCGTATACATAACAGCCTCAGATAAGAGCGTGAAATAATCTGTGCAGAAAGATTTTTCTGAAGACAGAGAAGAAGATCAATATTTTGATTGGAAGAAGACTGAGTGGGGTGGGAAGTGAAGATGGGATAGAACTCACAGTGAATTTCTTCTTCTTAATTTCTTTATCGATGTCGTCGCTCGATATATAATTTTAGCATTGATTTTACTATCCTATAGTAATACTTTTTTCATCTCCCATAAATAGTAACATGCTTGTACTATCTCCCTATAACTGCGAGCTGGTGTTCTTTGCAGCCGATGGTGTTGGGGTACAGCATCGTATCGGCGTGGGAGCGGGTTATGGCAGCTATTTTTTCAGTTCCAAAGTGCAGCTGAAAAGCAAGGGGTGTGCAATGCTTCTTTAACAGACTCCACCACCATGGTGATCCACTGTGGCGATCCCTGCCCCGTCAGCCAGGCTAGGCCTGTTCCTATGGGGTACCAACGGAGAGGTGGTACAGATTTTTGGTCAGCCATGGGTCGCTAACCCTGACGCTAGCATATCAGCTATGGGTCGCTGATTGCCTCATCGGACAACCGTCTTCACCCTCATAAATAGTATCATATATAGTAAGAGATAAGCAATGGCAATGTTAAAGCATTCCTTGATGTTTCTGATCCACCTTTCATGAGTTGGTTTGTTGTGTAATCGGATCTGTGGAGTTGTAGCGGTACCAAGTTCTGTTGAATGATGAGATTGTCGGTCTTCTCGTATGAATGAAGAACATACAGCAATCTAATAATTCGGCAAATGGGCCTTTTTCGAGAATCACATACAAAAACAACACAACAGATATAAGTACGAAAAATATATATATGGAAAAAAAGCAAAACACTTAACTCTTTGGTATCCTTGTTGTTTTCGTTGAAATATTGAATTATTGCATTTTCTCATTTATACGCCTTAGTTCATGCCACTCTCGCTCATGCACACTTTTCTCACTTTTCATTAATTTATCTTTTTGTAAAACTGAACCATTCGTCTCCGTTTATCTTTATTACTATAACCAGTTTTAGAGCAGTCGTAAATAGAAAATAAAGGAGCACAACAAAATGAACTTAATAAGTTAAACATCTGAAAGATCTGCGGTAAAAAAAAAATAATGTGTTCTCAGGCAAAACAAATGTCAGACGATAAAAATCGAAGATTTAGGGTTCACTTACATATAGCTGACTCACTTGCTACAGTTAGCTCACTTACATACAGCTGGCTCACTTACACATAGCAGGGCTCACTTACATACAGCTGGCTCACTTGCATACAACAGGGCTCACTTACATACAGCTGGTTCACTTACATACAGCTGGCTCACTTACATACAGCAAGGCTTACTTACATACACCTGGCTCATTTACATACAGCTGGCTCACTTACATACACCTGGCTCACTTACATACACCTGGCTCACTTACATACACCTGGTTAACTTACATACAGCTGGTTCACTTACATACACCTGGCTCACTTACATACACCTGGCTCACTTACATACAGCTGGTTCACTTACATACAGCAGGGCTCACTTACATACACCTAACTCACTTACATACAGCAAGGCTTACTTACATACACCTGGCTCACTTACATATACCTGGCTCACTTACATACAGCAGGGCTCACTTACATACAGCTGGCTCACTTACATACAGCTAACTCCAGTGTGAAAAAAAATCCTATTATTGGCAGCTTGTAGACAGTGAACCTCACATTAAGTTAACTGTTCAATAGGGTAACGCAAGACAGAATCATGTGAACATCCCTCTTACATTTTGAAAGTTTTTGCACAAAGCTATGCCTGAATTAACTCCCTTGAATCTAATATCTTTCTCTACAAGAGACGTGTGATAATACAAGCATGGCAGTGACATGTCAGCGACTAGTAATATAAATCCTTCATTTTCATGACGCCCGACTGCTTCATATTACCTGATGTCGCACTCTGTCTAGAACAGTGTTTCCCAGGCTTGTTCAGGTTGCCCCACCCCCTCTCCCAGACCACATTCTCAACGTGTAACGGAATGATTATTCTATTGCAGAACTGAGGCTTGACACCCGGTTGCTGTGGTAAAAAGTCCTTGACCATAGCTCAGCTGTTTAAGCGGGCACGAAGGAAGAGATATCCCCGTGTTCTGATTGGCTAGTTAAGTAACGGGGTCTGAGCCTGCGGGGTGCACGAAAGGGGAATTCGCTTCGGGATGTTGTAGAGACAGGCTGTATGTGCGTTGTTCTGAGGTTTGCTAGGATTGTTGATTTAATGTGAGTTTTTTTTTTTTTGGTTGGTTGTTTAAAACACCAGAAACTTTGGGAAATAATGGGAAAAAATGGGATTTCCAACACATTTGATACAATTAACATCACTGCTGTATCTAGACCAACAAGCAGCAGTAAGAATAAATGGTGAAACAACAGCTTGGTTTGACATAAAACAAGGGGTCCGTTAAGGTGCACATTGTCGCTTTACTTATTTAACTTGTATACTGAAAATATAATGAGGAATGTTAGAGAAGATGTAGACAAATAATATTACGATGCCATAACAACTGGAGGTTATGAAATACCAGAGATTAGATATGCTGATGAGACAGTGTTACTGTCAACAACACAAAAAGGAATGGAAAAACTAATTATGTCAGTCCGTAAGAACAGTGAAGAGCAAAACCTCTATCTTAATGCGAAGAAAACTAAATTGATGACAACTGACAAAACAAACAAGGCAGCTGAAATATGTATCAATGAGGAAAAACTGGAAGAAGTGGAGAGTTTTGAATATCTTGGATCACTGCGAACTAATAATGGAGATACAATGAGGGAAATTAAAAGGAGGACATCTATTGCTCTTCAGAAAGTAAAAAAACTATAGAATCTGTGGAGAGGAACAGACAGAACTACAAAAATAAGATTTTTAAGGGCATACATCTTTCCCATCGCAACATATGCCTGTGAGACCTGGACACTTAACAAAACAGCTGAGAAACACATATATGCCTTTGAATGTAAATGCTGTAGAAGACTTCTTCAAATATCATGGACACACACAAAAAAAATATATCCATACTACAAGAACTTAATATTGAAGAAGGCTGGCTAGTAAAGAGGATTAAACAGAGAAAACTTAAATATTTTGGACATATTAAACGTCATGATAATCTAGAGAAAACCGTCTTGGAAGGGTACATAATGGGAAAAAGAAAGAGAGGAAAACCAAGGCGAAGATGGCTGCAAGACATCGTTGATGACCTGCAAATGTATGCATCAGCAGCAGGGCATCTTGCTCACAACTGAGAGGCCTACAGGAGTGTTGTTAGGGAGGCAAGGTTCCGCAAGGGACATGCAAATGAATGAATGTCCTTGTTAGGACAAATGTGTGGTTAGGTCAGCATGACGTTTGATAAATTGATTTGTCCTTTTTAGGACAATTATCACGAGTCATTATGTAGTGTTGTGTGTTTGAACTGTCCCATTTTGAACGAGGATGGATTCATTTTCAGCTAGGTATGTTGGAGTATAAAGTTAGCATGTTTTTCGTTGTGTGATAGTGTGAGTATCCCATGGCGATGTTAATCGCCTGGACATCTTTTCCTGTACTCATTGTTCCATCAGTAGTTTTCACTCATCAGATCCATTTACATCATACATCTACAAGTTTGAATTTCCATGGTGAAACTCTTGTAGTATCGTGGTAAACGCTGAATCCCGCGCTGCTTGGATCTATGTCGAGTGCACCAAATGTGCTAGTGTCGAGTTGTCTCTCACTGTAAACTGGCCATGTCCGTGTACTGACTTGTAATGTGTTATGTTTTGTCCTGGGTTTTCGCTTGTTACACGGTGTATAACAACGTAACGTCTCGTTGTCACTTGTGTAGCAGTAAGCCAATAACTGCTCTGTAAACAGTGATGTGATGTATTCAGTCAAATACTTGTTCAGCTGGTGTGTAACACATCTACACACACACAGTATAGCTGAGTAGGCAACACGCCAGATAATAGCAATACGTCCTTAGCTGTGCAGTAATACGTGTTTAAACGCCCCCCCCCCTTTCCATATTCGTTCAATGACCTATTAAACTAGGATGTGCATTACACAACCAAAAACGTCAACTAGCAAACCAGTTTAACGATAAGAAGGAGTACATTTATAACTCACCTACGTGTAATGTGTTGGGTGAGTTTAGTGTAGAGACACGAGTTTCTCAATATCAGGTTGAAAATCTATAAGAAGGGAGGCATTACTGGCCCTGATCTGCTGTTTCAGTGCCCCTCAACGCCCCCCCCCCCCCCTTTTCTTTCTCACCTCTCCCCCCCCCACCCACGTCCTTTCCAACGCCCTCCGGGGAAGGACGTTTTCACTCATTTAGGGGAACACTGGTCTAGAGCAAGCGAAATATTACGTAGCACATAGTCCATGCTCCTAAACATTTTAGATTTAAAGTTAGATATGCTCAACGACACAAGGGAGATGATGTCACTGAAGCAAGGCGTTGTCTGACTGATAAAAAGAACTGTCGTCAAAATCGTCAGCAAACTAATAGAACACGGTGTTGTCAGGCCTGGAGAGAGAAAAAAAAATCATAGACAAGGCACTTTTAGACATGAAAGAAAGAAAAATGACAAGAGAATTACCTGGGACTTGAACCACGGACTTCGGTAATACTAGCAACCGTCCAGCCACGAGAGATCATCCCACTAACAAACTTCGCTATCTTGCGCCCATCGAGTCCAGCCTGAAAAAATGTCAAGTCGGAAAGTCGAGTCCCGAGTCGCATTTCTACATTTTCAAGTCGCGTCTAGAAAGCGACTCGTGTCGCTATCGGGTCCGAGCCGATCGACTCGATTCTACATCCTCGTCGTCCACTGATACTGGACAATAGCTGCAGAAATCTTCGACCTATCGAGGCATCGATATATTTTTTTTTCACAATACTGATATCAATATCGCCAGGACATTTTAACAGGACATCTCTCCATACAGTCACCATAATCAGCATATTTTAAAAAATCTGTTTTTCACATTCCACACGCCCATACTCTAGTTACCTGTTTGTGATTATTAAACTGTCGAGGTTTATTAGTTTAGCTCCATCAATAAAAATATAACCAACAAGTCGCTGTGAACTTGATGTGTGTATGGCTGTAACTGCATCGAGATTCTGGAATAAGAAGAGTGCGTGTTTTCGACAACCTTAATTATTTCATCCTAACAAGCTCCGCCAGTATGGATCAATCCGTATCCCATTAGTCAGGAGCACTGCGAAGGTGGGTCTTGACCTGCTACGGATAACATCTCTTGCGAGAGTGTAAGTTCTGATAGAAATCATACCAGCTCTTACTATACGGATACAAGTTATACCATCTCCTACTATACTGATATACGAGGGGTGATTGATAAGTTCTCGGCATAACGTACAAGGGATTATTTGTGGACAATTTTGGGGAGTTATTTCTCAACATAGTCCCCTTGCAAGTTTATGCACTTAGTCCAGCAATCCTGGAGCACAGGGATCCCTTCTTTGTAAAAGTCAGCATCTTGTGCCAGTAGAAAGCGGTCTACAGCATGAATGACGTCATCATCTGAAGCAAATTTGCGACCACTGAGCTCCTTTTTTGAGTTTGGCAAACAGGTAATAGTCCGAAGGAGCCAAATCTGGGGAATACGGAGGATGTTCAAGAAGCTGGAAGCCGCATTCATGTATGGCAGCCATTGCCACCGCCGACTTGTGAACTGGAGATGAAAGATAACTCCTCTCGTCAATTTTCCTTGACGCTTTTCCTTCAGTTTGATCCACAG
This sequence comes from Achatina immaculata, assembly GCA_009760885.1. NCBI lineage: Eukaryota > Metazoa > Mollusca > Gastropoda > Stylommatophora > Achatinidae > Lissachatina > Lissachatina immaculata. The sequence goes on from CM019694.1 coordinate 22,913,513, forward strand.
TTGCTTCACAAGATTAGCGTAATAGGCCCCGAAGACCGTTCTGCCCTTTTTTAAGATAGTCTACCAATAGCTCACTTTCTGAATCCCAAAAGATGGAAGCCATCATTTTGATTGTAGGCAGAACCACCCTTGCTTTCTTTGGAGGTGGGGATCCATGATGTTTCCACTGCTTTGAATGTTCTTTGGTTTCTGGTTGAAAATTATGAACCCAAGTCTCATCCATAGTCACAAATTGCTGAAGAAACTTTTCAGGATCTGCAGAAAAATGGCCAAGATTGTCTCTTGACATGTTGAGATTCCGTCGTATGTGATCAGCTCCAAGAAGTTTCGGGACCCATCGAGCAGAGACCTTTGTCATTTGAAGATTATTGTGAATAATGGCATGAACACGTTCCTGGGAGATGCCCAACCCAGTAGCAATGTACCGCTCAGTTAGTCGTCGATCCTCCATTAAAGTGTCATGGATTCTGCTGGTGGTTTCATCAGTGGTTACCATTCTTGGTCTTCCTGGATGGGAATCATCTTCCAGACTCTCCTTTCCATGTTTGAATTGAGCTGCTCATTTACTCACTATGCTGTGAGAAGGGGCACTCTCCCCTACAGCCTCCACCATACCCTCTTGGATATCCTTCGATGATAAGCCCTTGATGCAGAGGTAGCGAATGACTGCTCGATGAGAAATTCTATCCATTTTCTCAATTTCTGCCACCCCTTACCACTTCAGTAGCCTGTAAAATAAATTGGTTGCAGTTAATTTCTTGAAACTTGGTGTTGAATTTTACATTAACCTGATCTATAAATGCACCTAATATCAAGTGTGTATTTCAAGAATGTATACCTTATGCCGAGAACTTATCAATCATCCCTAGTCAATCATACCAGCTCATACTAGAGTTTCACGCGATCGACCTCTTTTTCTTCGGCCTGTTGTGTTCCATTTGATAGCTTGTTTAGGAATTCTCTGATTGTCTCTTCTCATCACATGACCGACATATGTCCATCTTCTTTTTCTGATCAACAGGTTGTTGTTTGCTCATTTGTCTGATCTCTGCGTTGTTCTTGAATACATTCCACTTTATACCGAGTATTTTCCTTAAGCATTTGTTTTCGAAAGAGTCTAATTTCTTGTATATTTCTTTAGCTCATACTATACTGTTAGAAATCATACCAGCTCCTGCTATACTGATAAAAATCATACCACCTCCTACTATACATTTTAGAATACATTCATCGCCTTTATCATCTTCAGGATGTGGAATGTTTTGTTGTTTAATTTGTTCTTGATGTTATCTTCCTGGAAATGAGAGGAGACTAAATCTTAGCAACTAACTCCGTGAAGATGTTCAAGCATAGCATGGCGTCGAGATGACTACTTTAAAGACCTGAAGTGGATTCTATGCAGATTTCACCACCGTGGACGACAAACTGCTCCTAGCAGGGAGGAACTTTGTACTAGCTTTATCAACAGAAAAGATAGGGCAAGGGATTTGGTCTCAGCTCTGGTCCATGAGAATCTTTACCACCAGGGTGTTTTTAACTATGAGTATGCTCGGCGACTACCAAGAACTACAAACTTTCAAGCTGGCCTGTGAACTCCGATTGTGTAGAAATGTACTTTTATGAAGGAGTCATAGAATAAAATGACACACAAATAACATTGTTATGACATCTCCTAACATGCTTCTAAGCCAGTCGCTAAACATTTCAATCAACTTAACCACAGAGGCATGTCTGACTTTGTAGTAGCAGCCTTTAAACGAGGTCACTCTGACGTCATTCGAGAACCGTTAGATATAGAAATGTGGCGCACTCGAAATTCAGCTATATTTAGCCATTCCTTTCTTCACAATCGTGAAAGGTTCTTTATCTACTCTTTCCTTACTTGCAACTGGTATTCTAGTACCTTCATTGCACTATATTACAAACCTTCTACCCCAGCTACATTCATCAGTTCCAACCATCTTTTCTCTACACGACAACCATTGTATTCCCCTCTTTACTACCAACCAGTCAAACTGGCATCCCACCTCACAGGTCTTCCATTAAACATTCACAATACTTCACTATGCGCACTCTTGAGATTCAGCTTCATTCACGTCACGGATAAATGCTCCCTTTTATTTTAATCATTGTGTGTGTTTTTTAATTCTTATTTATTATATATAATGCAAGCGAATTTATACAGGAAACTATACTGTAGAGTAGAACAACCAACACAATTCCTTCAGATCATCAGAGGAAGTAACCCCCCCCCCCTCCTCAGACAAGTGTTTCGGCCCTACTCCTGACACTCTAAAGGGGGTGGGTCCTTCTGGTTCATGACTCTCGGAGGTCTTATAAATTGTTGCTTTTTTTTTTCTTTTTCATCTCGGAATTGAACCCGTGATCTTCCAGCTGGCACTGCACTTTGAAGTGCATCTTAGCGGTTTAGCTACGGAGGACCGGTACTGGTTGTGACAAACGAAATTATTTAAGTACTCAATGCTTGTTTCGCATACTCCACAGACAGCATGAGGCCTTCTCTGAAAGGATGTTCAATGCCCTTGCTTGTCCCTTTATGCCCAGTTGCTTACATAGGTCGCATGCTGATGTTGCTACGAATCCTCTTGCTCCCAATTATACAGCTATCACTTTTGCCTTGGCTCCTGTCTCAGTTGCTTGACCAGATCATTGTACTTCTCACATTTGATTAGATGCTGCTCCTCTATTCTTGTTTAGTATGGAACCGTAAGCTCGATCATTATTAATTCCTGTTTTGCTGTGGAGTACACTGCAATTTCCAGTTGCTTTCCTGTGTTCTTAATGGCAGTCGGGTATTCTCTTCTTCCTGGTAGGTCTGCTATCACATCCCAGTCATTTCCACCATCTAGCAGTGATGGTAAGGGAATTTTCCTGATTTCAATATTCGATGTTGTACCAGCGCCTATGAAGTATTTAGGTGGGACCTCAACTCTTTTGGTGTTGTTTCATTTATCTTTTTCCCTGTCTACAATGGCTACTAGTTCCTGCAGCACTCTGTTGTGCCGCCAGGTGTAGCGTCCTTGACCTAATGATACTCTGCATGCTGACAGCACATGTTCCAATGTTTGCCTTTCGTTGCATAGAGGGCACTTTGTGTCTTCTGATAAACCCTATTTGTATAGGTTGTTGGCTGTAGGCATAATGTCATAAGCAGCTCTGATGATGAAGGTGAGTCTCAAGGGTGCCATTTTCCAGATGTCATTCCATGTTAGTGATCTCTGCAGGACTTCCTCCCATGTTGTCCATTGGCCTTGCTTTGCCTGTTGGACTGCCTTCTGGACCCGCTTGTCATCCTCTGAATTCCTTACTTCCCTGATGATCATATCCCTTCTTTCCTTACAGGAGGCCTTTGACTACCATCTGATTTCACCATGACCAAATCCCCTTCTGTTGGTCTGGGTGTATCCTATTACTTCTTTCAGCTCCAGCGTTCCCCTGGCTGCGGTCACTTCCTCACTTACTTTCCATTTTCGTTCAGTTTTAATTTTTGTCCTTTTTTTATTTTGTGACAGTATTACAACTGCATAATTATTCATTAATAAAGCTGTTCCTATTTTTGTAAATGGTCTCACAAAATAAAATTTAAAAAAAAAGAGATGGAAGCAATTTAGGATACGGAGAAGAAATGTTTATGAAGGATACAGAGAAGACAGAGAGAAGAAATGTACTATTTATGAAGGACAGAGAGAAGAAATGTACTATTTATGAAGGACAGAGAGAAGAAATGTACCATTTATGAAGGACAGAAAGAAGAAATGTACCATTTATGAAGGACAGAGAGAAGAAATGTACTATTTATGAAGGACAGAGAAGAAATGTACTATTTATGAAGGACAGAGAGAAGAAATGTACCATTTACGAAGGACAGAGAGAAGAAATGTACCATCTATGAAGAATACAGAGTCAGACAAGAAGAATAAAAGATCTGGAGTTGAAGGTTTGGTGTGCATGTACCACATCTCTGCTTTCAAGTGTCCACTACTCTGCACTACAGTTAGCAACTACACATTTTACATAAAGACAAGACTAAGCAAATCACTGTTTCAAAATTTAATCTCAATTTGTAAAGAGAAAACACTGAATGGTATTCACATACATGTAAAGAAGCAAAAATATAGGAACAAAAGAATAAAAACATTTATACATGGGCAATATATGCAAAAAAAAAATTTTTTTTTAAATTGTATGTTAATGCTGAGTTTAAAAAATCCCAACTCAACATTTAACTTGAAAAAGGAAAGACTCTGGCAAAATGCTTCGCAAAAATTGCGCTAAAAAAAAACTGGTATAAAAAGAGTACTATATATAAATATATATATATATATAGTTTTATATACATTTTTAAAAGCTTTTTAATTTTTTTTTTTTTCAAAATAAACCTCTCCAATGTTAAATCATGATAATGTTAAACCCATTGTGAATTATAAATGAGAACTGATCCAAATAAATGGCAGTGGAACCCAAAATTGGAGCTGGTGGGCACAGTTGAGGAAACAGAGGAGGGAATTATGGGATTTGCAACAATGTTTGCTGACACATAGAGCTACAGGTATTCTTTCCCTTTTCAAAATTCAAAGTTGTTCAGTACCATACGTGGATCTATCTCAACACTCAAAGTTGATCAGTACCATACGTGGATCTATCTCAATACTCAAAGTTGATCAGTACCAAACGTGGATCTATCTCAATACTCAAAGTTGATCAGTACCAACGTGGATCTATCTCAATACTCAAAGTTGTTCAGTACCATACGTGGACCTATCTCATTGCCAGGCTGTTTTTTTTTTTTTCAAATACCTGCTTGAGACTTCCAACAAAAACAGAACTTTCAACTATTGGGATATGGCCACATTTTGGCAAAAAAAAAAAATTATCTTGCAATGATTGTCTGAATAACAAAAGGGACACATATATACATTTTTTTCCATATATGGTACTTGACCTGAAATTCAAAATTCAGTTCAAAAATTCACTACCAGTTTTATTTATCCAGAAAGAATCTGGGCTGAAACTTGAACAAAACATCCAGTCTTATGAGAGCTGAGGGGGGGACAAATGCCCATTAACAAAAATAATTTTGACAAATAAGACAGCTGCTGTCCACGAACAATGACAACTGCTGTCCATGAACAATGACAACTGATGTCTACAAACAGGACAGTTGCTATCCACACAGATGACAACATTATGCAAATACATGTCCCTGTAAGCAAACAAGCATCTGACAACACATGCACCCTTACCCTTACACCACAACTGTCAAAAAAAAAAAATGAACGACCATAAAACAAGACACCACAACTCACATAAACAAATTCTGACCAATTACCAAAACCAAAAAAAAAAGTTCCTTTCATGTCCACAGTCATCAGAACAAGAAATGTTACCATAACACCAACTTAAAATTATGAAATTACAGGTACAATTTTTATGCTGACACAAATTCATCACTGATAAACATGACATTACAAGATACAACTTTCAGTTCAACATTAAGTTATCACTCACAAACATGAAACTACAAGATACAACTATCAGTTCAACATTAAGTTATCACTCACAAACATGAAACTACAAGATACAACTATCAGTTCAACATTAAGTTATCACTCACAAACATGAAACTACAAGATACAACTATCAGTTCAACATTAAGTTATCACTCACAAAGTACACTGTTCATGTTAAAGTACTGAATCATCTCTTCTACAAACATTAAACTTTTCATCACAATTTCTAGCCAACAACTATTATGTCATTACTTTCAAGCATGAAATACAACTTTTTATCCCACAGCAGACAACAGTTTACACTCACTATACACAAAAAATCAAAGGGTATAACCTCTGACCTGGCACAAATGTCAAAACTATCACACATCTCAATACTGACACATCTGGGATTTATCTCTCTCAAACCTCCAACAATTTATGAAGTCATCATCCAAGAAATACATCTTTCAAGCCAACATTCCAAACCCAAGATATACAATTTCCAGACCAACATGCCGACTATGGCATCAATCACAATGTTTGTAAACTCACAAACAAGACAGCATTTCCACTTCACAGAAAAAAAATTTCATGGAAAGAAACAAAGTCCCAAGTCCAGACATGAACATGCATGTTTCATTTAAAAGAAAAATGATGGCAGTGTACAAATACCGTTTTTCAAGAACAAGAAAAATAAAACTTGAGTCCTACTTTAAAAAAAAAAAATGTAAAAGAAACAAAAATCATGGCACGGGGGGGGGGGGGGGGGCAGATTAAATGCAGTTTGACAATGGTGTAACTGAAAATCATGCAAGGCCCCCACAAGAGACTGACCACACCCAGACAATCTAGACCCGGAGTAGGGACTTTTGTTATCATCAGCCCTGGCCATGTCCTTATCAAAGTCTCTCACACTTTGTCTCTCTCTTCCAAGTTCTGCGAGGAAATGTTTAGTTTCCCAGAGCTAGTTTACTGCTAGTGTTGGTTTTCCGCTCCCTGCCATGAGAATCACATGACTTAGGGCACCAGCCAGGTCGGTGAATAAGCTTTATCGCTGGGCAGCAGTCATCATCTCAAACAGAACTGAAGGCTAGCAAGAACAATTACCTTAGTGGCGAGGAAGTCACAGATGGGGGGAGTGGGAGTTATCACAAGGCTCATGGTTTAAAACATGAGAACCACTGTACTGGCGCCCACCAAGTGTACCAGACAATGAAATAAATGAAGAAAGAAGACTTCAGTGACACTGGATGTACCTCAAACATCTCACAATTTCCACTTCTTTCTCTCTAGCTTCTTCTTGCTTCCCTGAGAGAAACCTGGCAGTCAGAACAAAGTCATTAATCTCAGACTTTTTCCTGTCTGTTTTTTCACACAGCCTAAAATCAGGACACTGACCTGAATGTGAAAAATGCTTAACAAATCAACGCCCAGAACTGGCCGATTATTTGGACCAATCAATAAACGATGCTGGTGCCAAGCTATTTTGTATCTTAGCCACGGCTAACTAATTAGTATAAAACTGTGCCCATGAAAGATCAGTACTGTGATTCTGATCAGTGATTTCCAAACTGTTTATACCCTAGGACCACGTTTCCAACCACATATACATCTTACATGTAGTACTGTAATGCCATAAAGCTTAAATTACTTTTATATTTTAAAAAATGACATTTAAGGATGTATGAAAATGGCGGGAGAGAGAAAAAAAAAATCTTGCACAAATAAAACACTAGAGACAATGTACTTTCAAAGGCCATGCAATGAGAAGAGGGGGCACTGAAAAAAACTGTAACAACAGGAAAAACAGAAGGAATAAGAGCCAAAGGAAGGCCAAAAGAAATAATACCGGATAGTCGACGAGATGGTTTGAGAGAAAATCACCAACTGAATTGATGGCCCAAATACTATGAAGAAACACAACAACCAATGCCAGTCAGCACGACACCTGATGATGATGATGTTGACCACATGATAACACAGCATGGACCACATGTTTGAAAACCACTGACTTAGATGACTGTATCTGATCTATTGGTTTCAATGGTTCTGCCTATCTAATGATGGTGAACCTGACACTGGTACCAGCTATAATGATACACTTGCAAAAGAGCATCTTAACTCAAACTTCTGCAGATGTGATGTGTAAGAAAAGAAAAAAATAACATGCACCCACACAATGGAGGCAAATCACATATATAATCCTCTGTGGCAGTGTTTCCCAACATGGGGCATATGTCCCACATGGTGGGGGAGGAATTTGAATATATTTATATTATACTTTGTCTGAACTTGGCTGACTATTTTGGTGGGGGTGGTGGTGGTGTGTGTGTGTGTGTGTGGGGGGGGGGGGTAAAATCTTCGAAGGGTTGAGGTGGGGTATGATCCAAAAAAAAAAAAAAAAGCTGCTAATGTCCACATTTCTTCTGCAATACCATGAAGTCAGGGGAAACAATTCCAGCAAAATTAAACATCTTCTGAGCAAGGTTATGCCCCTTACACACTATAAATGCTTCTTGAACAATGGCATATTTTGTTTCCGCTTCAAACTTTTTTAATAAATGATTATAAACATGTTCAGGATGAAAGTTTAACATCATCTGGCTAGGTACATGTACACAGTTTTGCATGGTTCACCTTCACAAATGACAGAGGAAAGAGCACAGGGGACATAAACAGTAGAAACAGATGAGCATGTAGAAATGAAAAATAAACAGAAATGATCAAATATTCTGGCAAAATACCTCTGCCAAGAACAACAGAAGTGACAAAACAAGAGATAAACACAACTTGACAAAAACAACAAAAAAAAAAAAAGATGTAAACTTAACCATCAGAAATGTTTCTAGTATACCAGTCTAGACACCAGACTGAAGGTAATATGTATGAAACAGAAGAAGGCGACCGAGAAATGGGAAAATAGAAATGTCAGAGAACTCCACTGGTGAACAACAAAGAGCCTCAAACTACAGATGACAAAAAAGCATCGGCTTCAATATCCCACTTGGCAGCCACCCATAAAGTACCATCATACAACTCTACAACAGAACACTCATATGCCAAGTAATGATAGCATCGAAAAAGAAAGCCCGACTATCACAAACATTTCTCCCCAATCATCCAGGTCAAACAACATAATAAAATGATGGCTTTTGGGTGAACAAATCTGGTTCTGAGTGACAGCAACGAGTACAAGAAGAAGCATTAATGCCACGTCTGTCTGCTGACTGAATTTGAGCACAAATTTCTTACCGTTAAAGCGGGTTATGTTAACACTAGGGCTTTACACTACCACATAAATCCATCATATATCAGCATTACAGGACAACTACTGACAATGGCATTCTGAAATTTTGTTCTGAGAGGCAAACATTTATTAAATGCTACAAAATTTTGTGAAACTTCTGACATTCATTCCACCTTCCCTCCCCCGCCACCTTAAAAATAGACTTAAATAACTCTGGAATGTTGAGTTCCTTAATGAAAAACAAAATGTCAATAAAGTTAGAATTAAAGCTGTTTCACCGACAGACACATTTAAAGATGAAGATTAAAATACATGGGAAAATTTTGAAACATTTCCACCTCATTCCAGTTTCTGCCATCTTTCTGTAAGAAGACACAAACAATACATGCTTTATCTGTTTAATATAATGCAACATGCACTGATTGTTACCATGTGTGATTACAGGTCCAGTGTGATAAAAGAAATAAATGTGTTTTAATGCATGCATAGTTTAGACAAAAACACTCTTTTCAGCCTCAAAAACTGCAATAGCTGCACAATAATACCATGACCTATGATTATTTCTGTGATGTATAAACATCCACCTCAAGTGTTAAGAATTTAGAGAACATGCAGAATCTAACTTTTCAATCAACTCTTTCAATTCAAAACAAATCTTAGGCATCAGAATCAATATTTTTACCAATCACTGAGCAAGGAGATAAAACTGTTACTTGACAACACAGTTCACTCCATTAAGAGATACAACTGTTATGTGACAACACAGTTTACTTAAGAGATACAACTGTTATGTGACAACACAGTTCACTCCATTATGAGATATAACTGTTATGTGACAACACAGTTCATTCCATTAGGAGATACAACTGTTATGTGACAACACAGTTCACTCCATTAAGAGATATACAGCTGTTATGTGACAACACAGTTCACTCCATTAAGAGATATACAGCTGTTATGTGACAACACAGTTCACTCTTTTAGGACATACAACCATTATGTGACAACACAGCTGCTGCTGTACTTTGGGAGGCTCATCAGCTCTGATCATTAATGAGGATATGAACATGGCTGACTTGTTGGCTACATTTATACCATAATGCTGTTAATATATAACACGGCTCTTGTTTAATCACTCACACAAGCAAACGCCCGACCACTGCAGTAAAGATAGTGGAAACTAAGTGATGCAGGCTGTAAAACTGCTGCTATGAAGTAAATCTTTGAGACTACACCAAGAAATGTGGTGTGAATATGCATGCGGGGCATGATGAGCTCAGGATTTCAAGATTTGCCCAAACTTATCATAGTAAATACTGTATTGTATGTATATTATTTATTATGTTTTTTCATGCAAGTAAAATGAACATAGATCATAAAACGTCAATAATTTTATTTCTCTGGAGAGCATTACATAAGTTTCATTTATATGGTTTCAAACAAAGCTAAATTCATGTACATGCTCAAGCCAAAACAAAAAGAAAATAATTGTGCCTTACATCTGGCTTTTTTGTGGGAAAAAAAAATGAGTGGTATTACATAACTAATGGAAAAACTTTTCAGTTTTCGGAGTTTTTCTGATAACTGTGTCACAAGAAGAAATGATCAGATCAAGCTCTGCTCTTATTCCTTTACATCTGCCTTGAATCAAGACACATCAATGCCCTATCAGTATCTGCAAGGCCTTATCAATATTTGCAATATTCTGAGCTTAATAATTCACTTCCTCCAGGACTTCAATCATGCAAAAAACAAAACCAAAAAAAAAAAAAAAATACAACTCAAAGAGAAGTAAATCAAAGAAGTGAAGATAAGAATATCGAGCAGAGATACAGACAAAGAACATCTTACACAAGTTCTATAAATCACAAAAATTAGAGATGAAAGTACTAAAATATTGCCACATACAAATATAAACAGAGATCAACAAACAATTCTAATGACTGCTTCAGAAAGAGGCTCACGCAGAAAATAAACGAAGTGGACTGATTAGCGTGGACCTGACAAAGCAGTTTCTTGAAATGACAAAACCCTTGTCCCACCATTTTTCTCACTAGTTATCAAATGTTTCAACAAAAAAAAAAAAGTATGATTTTTTTCTCTTTAAAACTAAATCCACTCAATGCAAGTGGTAAAACCCGAGTTCTTATCATGCTATGTAAAATCCACCGTTTTAATCTTTTGTAAGGACCATGAAAAGAATATATGATTAAACTGTAATTTTAAAAAAAGAGAAAAATGCCTCCTATAGTGTCATATGTCATTTAAATTATTGTGCCAAACAGGGTTCACAAAATATTATAATTGAAGTTCCTAACACTCCTAAAAAAAAAACAAACCAAAAAAACTCCCGTTGCCACAAGTACATGTTATGCAGAATACAATAATAATACTTGTACGATTTAGCAAACTAAGTTGAACTAAATTACATCTTAGCCACAATGTCTTCTTTGTTATATTGTCTGTGTTCGGTGAATATGTTTTTGGCTTTGAACCAAAGAAAAGCTCTCGCAGTCTCAATACTTCATCAAGAAACACAGCCAGGCGTACCTATTTGGACATCATCTGAAAAACACGGAACTACTGTATCGCTTCCTCTCAGCAAGCTGGACTCACCAACAGATGAAGGCTGGTTCACCACAGAAAAATCCACTAATTCCTCATTGCTACTAGATAAGGAGTTTGTGTCTGAGTTACAGACCAAGTCACACGCGCAAACTTTGTCCAGACTTCCGCTGGTCACTTCTGAACAAGAATCCCCATGTTTCTGCTGCTGCTGTTCTGCCTCTGCCACTTTTTTCTGCAATGCAGCGATCTTCTCTTCCAAGTTCATGTAATGCTTGACCAGTTCCTCCTTTGACAAACTCTGTAAACTTTCCGCATGAGCTGTGATGAAGAAGTCTGCAAATTCTTTATCCTTCTTTTCAAAAGTAATTGTCTCGTGGTTGGACTCAACGGGTGTCGAGGGTACGGAATGAATTTTGGTGCCCTCCGGTGAACATGGATTCAGAACTGAGTTGCTGCAAGATTTATGAATGTCTGCTGGGGAATTCGCACAATGCTCGTCAATGAGAAACTGAGTTGAGTTGAACGGTGCTGCCGGGATAGTCATAAACTGGGTACCGTCTTCATGCCGAATGACAGCTGCTGCATCGTCCTTCTCTTGAATTTCTAAAGTTTTTCGCTTACGTTGGAATTCAACGTCGTTTTTGGATGGGTACGGTTGAAATCCCTTGTGCTTGTGGCGGCTGCCCCCTTTGTGTCGTCTGCTACCATGACTACCGTGTCGTCTTGTTCTTCGACTGCGGATGCTTCCTGGCTGACTCTGATGACAGTTCGGTGCAAGATCACCACGGCTATTGTTATCGGTGTCGTCCGCTTCGAAGGACTTGTCACTGCCGCTGGAATATTCGTCACAATCTCCAAAATCCCTCTCGGATTTGCTTTCTTCTCTCTCAGCCACCATCGCTATGTCCATCAAAGACTCAGCCATTGAATATTCCACTACCAACGCACAAATAAGTTCCACCGTCAAAGTGTGTAATATGTGTGACTAAATCTAAACTGCAGAAATGATGACGCCTGAACACAATAAAGCAGTGGTCGTCTAGAAATCCTGTTTGCATCATATACATAAAACGTTCGCCAACCGCGACTTCGTAGGACTGATCTGTGTGTCAGCAACCGGCAGAATAAATAACTACACTGAGCGGAAGAACATCCGACATAAAGTAAAATCCATTAATGTTTTCTTGAATGTAAAAAAATAATCAAATAGCTAATTTGCTCGTTGTGACATGTCAATTACATAATTTTAACACACAATTTTATAAACTAATATTGTTTAAAGTGTATTTGATGAATGATTGTGGCGGAGTAATTTATTGATTCCGTGTCACGAAAGGGAAGCTACTCCTATAAATATCTACATGAACATAACAAACATAATTGTAAAATAAAAAAATGCTTATTTAGCAAGTGATGTGTTCTGTTTTTCGTTTAATTTGTATTTTTCTCATAAGTTCATGGCTTTAAAGTACAGAAAGTTATCAACAGTCTACACAGTTTAGTCGCAAACTTTAACCATTTCAAAGTGATACCCGCTTCCATAGTTTTACAACCTCAAAAATGAAAATGTTCATAAACCATATTAGCTAATCTTTGAAATCATGTGTTTATTTATAATCATGCATCTAAATAAAGTTTGTTACACATACTGTGAAGTTGAATTAGAGGAAGGGGAATGCCGCTGGATGACTGCAGGTAACAGTCATGAGATGTAAACACTAAAATAAAAAAAACGGCTTACCACTTAGATACAAATTCCCTGTGAAAATTTTAGGCAAAGTCTAGTTTCTGAAAAGACAGTTTCGGTGGCTGAATGAATTTGAGAGCTTCATATAGAAATGGCACCGGCTGAATTTTCTAAAATGGCATTTCTAACAAGATATAATGCTGCATACAGCTCAACTGCAGTGTAGTGTTTATTATCATTGTCCGAAAACAAGAAGTGTGAAACAGTGTGGCTGTTTTGCTTGTTTTGCTTGTTTTGCTCGTTTCTCTTGTTTTTGTTTTGTACGACGTCCTTGTAGCTGCGAATTTTAAAAAAAATTGAAAACTAATACTTCTGTGAAAATGTTTTAAAACATTGTGTCGGATAGGGAGATGGTCATTATGGTTTTGTTTTCTTTCTGGAGCGGATATATATATATATATAACTTCTTGGAGGGCCTAGCTACTAGATAATCATCATTAGCAGCAGCAGCCGTGCCGGTAGGCGTTGGTGGTCATACTTCTTCAGGAAAAAAAAATAATTGGTCCTTGATTTTCAATCATATCAGTTGTTATTGTTAAATGTTCTCTGTTTGTCATCTTAACTGGCCATTGATAATCTTAACATTCCTCTAAGAAACCGCATCTCTGCTGTCTCTAGTGATGTTATCTGTTGGTTCCATAGAGTAAGCTGCAGGAAATGAACGTAAACTCCTACCCCACAGACTTGTGACAGCGGGTTAATAAGAGCAGTATGTCGAGATCAAGGAGCTTCTTCATTGGCTTTGAGCCTCTGAAGCAGGGAAAAACTGATGTTGTTTCATCAGGTTAAAGAAAATGTAGTTTTGTTCATGCCTTTTAAGGATAATGTTGATATGATTGTTAGTGCCTATAGTTTCCTTCACCTGTGTCACGTTCCTGAGGGAAGTGCTCATAGTTTCCTTCACCTGTGTCACGTCACTGAGGCAAGTGCCCATAGTTTTCTTCACCCGTGTCACGTCACTGAGGCAAGTGCCAATAGTTTCCTTCACCCGTGTCACGTCACTGAGGCAAATGCCTATAGTTTCCTTCACCTGTGTCACGTCACTGAGGCAAGTGCCCATAGTCTCCTTCACCTGTGTCACGTCACTGAGGCAAGAGCCCATAGTCTCCTTCACCTGTGTCACGTCACTGAGGCAAGAGCCCATAGTCTCCTTCACCTGTGTCACGTCACTGAGGCAAGTGCCCATAGTCTCCTTCACCTGTGTCACGTCACTGAGGCAAGAGCCCATAGTCTCCTTCACCTGTGTCACGTCACTGAGGCAAGAGCCCATAGTCTCCTTCACCTGTGTCACGTCACTGAGGCATATAATGGATATGGTATTAGTGCCAACACTTCCGGTCGCCCACCTAAGGTACCACCACACCAAAAAGCCCCCCCCCTCCCCAGGTCCACTCAGCCTCTAAACAAAAGAAATAAATAAATTAGGCACCAGAGAAATCTGGGAAGGCCTGATACTGACCACATCACTCTTTCATGTGCCCAAGGTCATGGAAAATACAGGGCCTAAAACCGTATCCCCCAATATATGGCATGAAAACGGGGATTCCCACCCACCTTACATCACCTAAGCACGTCAAAAGTTTAACAGGCTGAAACTTATGCCGGAGATGGGTTGGGAGGGGGGGGGCTTCTCTGACAGTCTGTGAAGTTGTGTTGCTGTTTCACTGTCTCCAACAGAAAGCTCCTCGTCTATATGTATTTGTATACATTGCGAAGTATTTCCGTATGAATTGAAACGGATAAGGGAAAAGACAAAGATTCGAGAAAGCTATACTATGTACATTCCTCTTTATGAAAGTTCAGATGCATTCAACATATATCGAGTTTGACATCCATACTTAAACCAGCAACATAGGAACCAAAAGACGTATAACGAATGCCCAACGTCCACTTCTCCAGAGCACACTACACACTTATCAGGGCCGATAACTGAGACATAATTTTGACTTGATGATGTAATCATGAACATGCGATACCTCGGTTAAAATTAGCCATTACCACAGGCATTGGTGAAAATAAAGTATTACCTGGGCCAGACTGGGTCTGAAATAAAGTACCTTTGTTCAGTGAAGAGAGAATAAATAATTATCTAAAATGGGTGAACAGGTTTTCAGTTATTACTGTCGTATTTTGTTTATTGATATACTGATACGGAGGAGGACAGATAAATGAACAGATATTTTATTCACTACAGATGGACGGACAGACGGACGGACGGACGGACGGACGGATGGATGGGTGGATAGATGGATGGATGGATGGATGGGTGGACGGACGGACGGACGGGCGGACGGGCGGGCGGGTGGATGGATGGATGGATGGATGGATGGATGGGTGGACGGACGGACGGATGGATGGATGGATGGATGGATGGATGGATGGGCGTGTGTGTATTTATGAGTGATAGATTAATTAAAATTATCTAGGATTTCATGAAGTTAGAAAAGGGTAGTGGAACTTCAAAAGAAATAGGAAATACAAACATTACCACATGATTTATATTTATATATTTAATCTGTCGGGGGAGGGGGCTTGGATCGCTACACCGCCGCCACCCCCCCCCCCCCGGTGGGGGTGAGTCTGCTGAAGAAGCATTGCATCTCCCTGTCTTTTTTTTTAAAGCTGACTCTAGTTTTGTAAAAAAAAAAAACAACAACAAACAAACAAACAATGTCCACTGTAACCCAGTTATCTATCCCACCTACCTACTCAGTCACTGCCCACCCACCTACTACCGTCCATCCATCCATCTATCCATCCATCCGTCCATCCATCCATCCATTGACACGGCTGTAGAGAGCATCCTAATCACAGTTCCAGAGGGACGGAACAAGTAATCTTTCCCGACTGTCAGTCTCTCTTGCTGTAGTGTCAGCCACATTTCATTCTTGCGATATTTGAGGTCAGAACGTTGGTAGATAAGTATGGCAGCGATTTAGACGAGAAGGAAGGCGGCAGGAAAGTGGAGAAAGGAGCGATGATGTGATGGTGTGAAAGAGGAAAAAAAAAGAAGAGTGTGTTGGAAATGAAGATTAGCATGTCGACAGAGATTGAGAAAAGGCAGTAGAAGCAGTAGTAACAATATTAGTAAATATCTTAGTAGTAGTAGTAGTGGTGGTAGTAGTAGTAGCAGTAGTAGTAGTAGTGGTGGTGGTAGTAGTAGTAGTAGTAGCAGCAGTCGTAGTGGTAATAGTAGTAGTAGTGGTTGTAGTAGTAGTAGTAGTAGTAGTAGTAGCAGCAGTCGCAGTGGTAGTAATAGTAGTAGTGGTGGTGGTGGTGGTGGTAGTAGTAGTTGATCTAGTAGTAGCAGTAGCAGAAATAGAAAACCTTGGCGATGATGATGATGTGTTGAATTTGTCCTGTAAAACAAGAAATGCCAGAAAAGTTGTAGTTTATTTTTGATGAACTATCGCAAATTGGAATTCAGCATTCACAAACTGAAAAGTCTTTCCCTTCGACAGCCTTTTCGTAAATCGAGAGATGAGTGGATTTCTTTCATATTCTTGGAACCAAATTTTAACTACTACTACTAATAATAATAATAATAACAACAATAATAATAACAACAATAATAATAAACTGAGCTTCCTGTTAGAATTACAAAACAGATATTAGCTTGTGGCTGTTGGTAGTTGGGTCATCTATATCAGAAACAGTAATAATTCTAGATGTGTAGAGACGATGTCCATGTCAGCTTACACAACATAAAGCGATGATTGCTTTGACGATAATGCCAGCAAAGGCAGCAGTAACAGCAGTTAATACCACGAGGTTTATAATCAAGACGTTAAGAGCTAAGAAATGGACGACACGTAAGGTCAAGGCTGACACACAGGTCGCCGTGTAATCGTTGTGTAAACGTCGCTCCGAAGCGAGGCCGGTATAAATGTTTTTATTCCGCGGCCTTTGCTGTCCCGGAACGTTGTAAACGTTGAGACTGAACGCACCGACTCCGATCTCGTGTTGTTTTGGTTAACGTAGGTTGTACGTTCAACTAGAGCGGGCCTTTGCTGTATTCCGGAACAGGTGAAGTATTTTTAGAGTGGGGGAGGGAGGGATGGTGCGAGGAGTATAAGGAGCGGAGAGAGAGAGAGAGCGAGAGCGAGAGATAGTGGTTCTTTTGTTTCATATGTTGTTGGATCAAACGTGTTGCTCTTGTGTAAAGTGATAGGTGCAGGGAGACTACAGAAACCTTCAATATCCCATTATGTGGAGGAAATCCTCGAGCCCTTTCATGACGTCTTTTTGTCCCCTTCAACACTGAAAGGTATATGAAGTAGGAGGCACGTAAAATGATAGAAACTTGTCATAATTTTTCAGGGTTTTTTTGTGTGTCTGAATCGTATGTTAAGTTTAATTGAAGTAAGGAAGATGACAAATCAGCGAGGCTGTAGTTATATGTTTCTTCGAAGACTCCACTTACAACGCGTACCAAACAATGCCTTGCTCATCACGCTGTTATGACACCGTGGAACTTTATGAGAAGAAAGAATCCTTCTCTGGCTACAATTCTCTATTCATGTAGTCTGAACAGCTGGCGAGCTGCCACCTCTGAGAAGGGAAAAGAGAGTACATCGAAAGATTACACGATAGCGATATCAGCCATAACTTCCACTTCTCCAGCTGTTGTACCACCTGTGCAGCAGCGAATAAAGACTGATTATGAGTACCTCATTTTGGTCGAAGGAGTACCTCATTTTGGTCGAAGGTCAGAGTAGAGGATTATCCCTTGTCCAATGCAGGCCCTTACATTTATTCAGCCATTGAAGTAGGAAGTTTGTGTTGTGGAAATAGTTGAAGTATGTGGTTGTTCCCTGGATCTAGGTCAGTTATTTATAACTCCATGACGGCTGACCAGCGCCGTACGGAGATGTTAATTAAGTAAGGAGTAAACTTCTCTCCCAGTGTCCACCTATATTCTTTTTGTAACAAATACTGGACTAGCACAATAACATTTTGCGCCCTATGCACACCTAGCTACCTGCACCCCGCAGGGCCGTGTTAACAGCACTGTACGCCCTAGGCACTCCCAGCTACCTGCACCCCGTAGGGCCGTGTTAACAGCACTGTACCCCGCAGGGCCGTGTTAACAGCACTATACGCCC
This sequence comes from Achatina immaculata, assembly GCA_009760885.1. Taxonomy (NCBI): domain Eukaryota; kingdom Metazoa; phylum Mollusca; class Gastropoda; order Stylommatophora; family Achatinidae; genus Lissachatina; species Lissachatina immaculata. The sequence goes on from CM019694.1 coordinate 22,931,693, forward strand.
TAGGCACTCCCAGCTACCTGCACCCCGCAGGGCCGTGTTAACAGTACTGTACGCCCTGGTCAAAGCATTGCACTGGGGCTCCAGCCTACAATGGCTGTTGTGTAATCCGCACAAAAAAAGTTACACTGACAATATTTGAATCGTGGGGCCCATGAGACTGTGCTCATGAGTTAAGATGGTACCGCCGCCCGCACCTATCCTCCCTCCCTCCAAAACACCTTCCACACTACGAGGAGAAGCACAAATATAAAAATTGTAACCAATATATATATATATATATATTGCAGCCATTATGAAATTGTAGTCCTAAAATATCTGCGCCCCGCTAAGATCTTTGCCCTCGACGACTGTCTAAATTGACCTAATGATAGTCCCAGGGTTGGGCAGGTAGAGGAAAGTATTATCGGCAGCTGACAACCTCCATAAATTAATATAGCGTTGGAATATCAACAACAGATGTCTCTATAGTGTGCTACTAGAAGGATTTTACGGGGTGGGGGGAACTGAGATGATGGATGGAGTGTGTGAGTGGGAGGAATGAAAAAAAAATACTACAGAGAAAATGAGATTCGAGAATGAAAGGATTTATTTAGTATTTCAGAAGGAAATCAGTCATTGTACATACAACAGAAATGTACCGAGAGTAGATAACAAGTTAAAGGTCAAGGTCAATGAATTTGCATATCGTGGCAGTAGACTAATGGAAGACGGAGACAACACAACTAACATCAAGAGCAGGCTTACTAGAGCAAACCAGGCTTTTGCAATACTGCAGACTATATGGAAATCATAAAAAAATAAGCATGTAAACGAAAATCAGGATATTTAAGAGTAATGTTCCAAATGTACTACTCTATGGAAGTGATTGTTGGAAAATCACCAAAACTGTAGAAAACAAGCTGAATTCTTTTCAGACAAAATGTTTACGAAGAAGTAGAATAATATTTTGGCCAAACACCGTAAGAAATAACATCTTGTTAGGAGAAATGCAGTTGAAGCCACTGACAGCAATTATTGAGCAAACACTTACTGGAGATGGTTGGGACATGTGCTCCGAATGACTGTCGACTCAACACCAAAAATAGCACTGAGATAGATACCACAGGGGAACAGAAGTAAGGGCAGACCAAAAGAGACATGGAGAAGAACAACAGAGAGGATGTTGAGCAATAGAGGTCTCACCTGGGCGAGAGCGGAAAAAAAGGCAAAGGACAAGAAGCGGAAACCCCATGTGCATTGTGCACTTAATGTTCAGAGATTTCTCTCTCTCTCTCTCTCTCTCTCCTCTCTCTCTCTCTCTCTCTCTCTCTTCTATCTCTCTGTGTATGTGTTTACACAGCCGAGTCACGTGGGAGCACAGGACTCTTGATCGTATGTGCTTCACACAATACTTCCAACGGATCATTAGCCAAGTGAGATCACGTTAGATCGTCTGTTATACGAGTGGTTTGCCATGGCATCACAAAATATGAACATGTCAGTCATTGTGGTTTGCTTTGGCATCACAAAAAATGAACATGTCAGTCATTGTGGTTTGCTTTGGCATCACAAAAAAATGAACATGTCAGTCATTGTGGTTTGCCTCGGCATCACAAAAAAAAAATGAACATGTCAGTCATTTGCATGTCCTAGTTCTCAGTGTTCTGGTTCCTTCCACGACACAACATTAGTTCTCAGTGTTTTGGTTCCTTCCACGACACGATACTAATTCTCAGTGTTTTGGTTCCTTCCACGACACGATACTGGTTCTGAATGTTTTGGATCCTTCCACGACACGACACTAGTTCTCACTGTTTTGGCTCCTTCCACGACACGATACTGGCTCTTAATATTTTGGTACCTTCCACGACACGACATCGGCTCTCAGTGTGTTGGTTCCTTCCACGACACGATACTGGTTCTGAATGTTTTGGTTCCTTTCACGACACGACGCTGGTTCTCAGTATTTTGGTTTCTGCTACAATAAAATACCTGCTCTTGTTCAGAATGTTTTTATGATTGACCAGCTTTTCTTTCCCTCTGTACAATGATGATGATGATGAGACGGTAGATAACAATGAAAGAAGATGATTGTGGCATTCATACAGACCATGGTGCACGCAAGAAAATAGTCAATTTCTTGACGGAAGAAGACCAAGACAGAGACGCAGACCAGAGCAGAGGAAGAAGGATATTTATAAGTCATCCATGAGAGATTTATCCTGTCAGTCACAAAGAATGAGAAGAGGTCACGTGACGAATGACCTTACCCTTGGGCGTAGCGGGATCCGAAGAAAAAACGAGGGCCTAGCGTAAGGATACTGTGCAACATAAACATTTTTAAAAAAATTATTGGCATCAGTTATGCAAATATAATATTGGAAGAATCGCCGAGGAAAGAGGCTGCTTATCAGAATGATGGTAGAGAAGCTTCGCGAAAGGTAATAATTAACTTTCAGAACTGTCTAGCACGAAACGTCCTATTATAATTGCATACTTTCTTGTCTTGTCGTATCTGCCCGTAACTGCGAGCTGGTTGTTCTTTTGCAGCCGATGCTGTGGATGTGTTGAGATACAGTATCGTATCGGCGTGGTAGCAGGTTATGGCAGCTATTTTTTTCAGTCTCGCAGTACATCTAAAGAGCAGGAGTTGTGCAGTGGTTCTTTAGCAGACTCCACCAGCATGGGGACTGTGGCGATCCCTGCTTCCGTTAGGCAGGCTCGGCCTGTTAATGGGGGTACCAGCGTTGAGGTGGGACAGGGTCTTAGTCAGCTATGGTTCGCTAACCCTGGCGCTAGCATATCAGCTATGGTTCGCTAACCCTGGCGCTAGAATATCAGCTATGGTTGGCTAACCCTGGCGCTAGCATATCAGCTATGGTTGGCTAACCCTGGCGCTAGCATATCAGCTATGGTTCGCTAACCCTGGCGCTAGCATATCAGCTATGGTTCGCTAACCCTGGCGCTAGCATATCAGCTATGGTTGGCTAACCCTGGCGCTAGCATATCAGCTATGGTTGGCTAACCCTGACGCTAGCATATCAGCTATGGTTCGCTAACCCTGACGCTAGCATATCAGCTATGGTTCGCTAACCCTGACGCTAGCATATCATCTAGAGGTCGCTGATTGCCTCATCGGACAGCGTCTTCACCCTCTTATGTGCATAAGAAGATAGCAGGATGTTCCCCCACCCCCCCCCCAGTGAACAAGGTCAGCTTTATCATAAATTTTATAAGAAGATAGCAGGATGTCCCCCCAATGAACAAGGTCAGCTTTCTCATAGATTTATAAAAAGATAGCACGATGTCTCCCCAGTAAACAAGGTCAGCTTTCTCATAGATTTTATAAGAAGATAGCAGGATGTCCCCCCCCCCCCCAGTGAACAAGGTCAGCATTCTCATAGATTGTATAAGAAGATAGCAGGATGTTCCTCTCCCCCCCCCCCCAGTAAACAAGGTCAGCATTCTCATAGATTTTATAAGAAGATAGCAGGATGTTCCCCCCCCAATGAACAAGGTCAGCTTTCTCATAGATTTTATAAGAAGATAGCAGGATGTTCCCCCCCCCCCCTCCCAGTGAACAAGGTCAGCATTCTCATAGATTTTATAAGAAGATAGAAGGATGTTTCCCCCCCCCCCTCCCAGTGAACAAGGTCAGCTTTCTCATAGATTTTATAAGTTGATAGCAGGATGTCCCCCCAGTAAACAAGGTCACACTTCTCAAGGACTTTACTACAACGTGCACAGTTTTGGCCTGTCTTGCTAGTCAGGCTGTTGTGGCACCCAGTTTCCAGTTACCGCAGTGACCAAGAAATGGAGAACATTGGCTGTCTCTGCTTTTTCAGTTCCGGCGTCCACTTGTAACGTCTATTTATGTTTATTTAGCCTCCATAGAACTGCAGATTCGCGCTTTTCAATCAACATGGTAGTTAAGTAGGTAGGTAGGTAGGTAGGTAGGCAGGTAGGCAGTTAGGCAGGCAGGTAGGTGGGTAGTTAAGTAGGTAGGTAGGTAGGTGGGTAGTTAAGTAGGTAGGTAGGTAGGTAGGTAGGTATGTAGGTAGGCAGGCAGGCAGTTAGGCAGGCAGGTAGGTAGGTAGGTAAGTAGGTAGGTAGGTAGTTAGGCAGGCGGGTAGGTAGGTAGGTAAGTATTATGCAGACAAGCAAGTAAGCACGTAGGTAGAAGTTTCAATTCGTATAGTCTCTCCCCCCCCCCCCCCCCATGCTCTCCTATCCAGACTAAAATAAAACACATCGTGTGTGTGTGTGAGGTGAAGGTAATCCAGCAGAGCTCATAGAAACGCCAGCACAGTCGGGAACAGCTCACATAAAACGACATCACCACCACCACTTTTACGATTTCGACCCAAGGCCGTTAAGTCTGGGCTTGTGTCCTGGTTTGGTATGGGCTTATCTGGAATTGGTTTTTTTTCCCCTTCCTCAAGCTAAAGAACATTGTTTATTATCGATAAAAGAGAAGGTTCCCAAAAGGAGTGATTTAAAAATAATAAAGAAGAGTGAATTAAGTTTTTACTAAAATTATGATATATTGCACAGTACTAACATATAGGAGCTGAAATGAATTGCTGGTGTTTTGATATATTGTATAGTACTAACATATAGGAGCTGAAATGGTGTTCTGGTGTTTTGATATATTGTATAGTACTAACATATAGGAGCTGAAATGGTGTTCTGGTGTTTTGATATATTGTATAGTACTAACATATAGGAGCTGAAATGGTGTTCTGGTGTTTTGATATATTGTATAGTACTAACATATAGGAGCTGAAATGAATTGCTGGTGTTTTGATATATTGTATAGTACTAACATATAGGAGCTGAAATGGGGTACTAGTGGTTTTTACTTCTAAAACAGATGCAGGACCCTATTGGTGTGCCTTCAGGACCCTATTTGTGTGCCGTAGATGGAAGTAAAGAAGCTCGTTTTGGCAGGTCCGGTGGAGTACGGTTATCTAAGACTCTAATTTCCTTCCTCAAGATGTTCCTTGGATACAGTCTGTGCCAGAGCAGCCTGTTGAGTGAAATGTGGGTTACCGACTTCATCATCTGTAGGGAGAAGGATCAAACAATACATTCAGAACAAGAACGCCATGATGTCATGGTAACATTTGTGATGGGCAAGGGCCTTATGACTGGGATGTACTGGGTTCCAGACTAAGCATGTAAGCAGATGGGGCAGATTTCAAGACTTAAACAGATGTTCATATGTGTACAGTTGTGGTTGAAAATGAGAAACACATATATGTGAAATCAGAAATGGTGTGATTCATCCGCTTCTTTCGTCACCCCGCCCCCTCAACCCCACCCCGAACTTTGAACTGGATTCTGTATTTCTGTCAGTGTCTATTCCAGATGTTGTTGGCGTGAAGTCGCTATGTCAACGGCCAGAAAACTAAAGTGAAGACGTTCCTCTGCTGTCAGGGCTAGGAAAAACACGGTCCTGCCTTCACCTTGTGCTACCTTCACCTTGTGCTGATAGCGTGACATCTTTTCTGTGCTTGCCTGGCCTCGTTTCCGCTTCTCGTTTTATCAGCTCAGCGAAAGTAAACAAGGTGTAACATTCAGACTTTGCAGGAGACATGGCAGATTGAGCACGAGACATGACATACTAAGCACGATATATGACAGACTAAGCACGATATATGACAGACTAAGCACGATATATGACAGACTAAGCATGATATATGACATACTAAGCACGATATATGACAGACTAAGCACGATATATGACAAAGCACGATATATGACAGACTGAGCACGATATATGACGGACAAAGCACGATATATGACAGACTAAGCACGATATATGACGGACAAAGCACGATATATGACAGACTAAGCACGATATATGACAGACTAAGCACGATATATGACGGACAAAGCACGATATATGACAGACTAAGCACGATATATGACGGACAAAGCACGATATATGACGGACTAAGCACGATATATGACAGACTAAGCACGATATATGACAGACTAAGCACGATATATGACAGACTAAGCACGATATATGACAGACTAAGCACGATATATGACGGACTAAGCACGATATATGACAGACTAAGCACGATATATGACAGACTAAGCACGATATATGACAGACTAAGCACGATATATGACAGACTAAGCACGATATATGACAGACTGAGCACGAGGCATGACAGACTGAGCAGTTATCCCAGGAGTGCAGTAACTCAGAACTTAATGGAGACAGCTGTCAGCGCGTTCGTAGCCAACCACTGGCGCCAGGGTTAGCGAAGCACCAACTAAACAAGATTCTGTTCTACCTCCAAGCAGTGTCTCCCCTACTTTTATAAATGGACCACAGTCTGAAAAGGGATCATAAAGGAATGTAAAACCAGGCCCCCAAGTAAACCATACCGAACACGGATGTTTCAAGCCGAAAGGTGCAGATATCACAAACTGGATGTAAAGCATAACATAACCAATACACCTTTTTTTTTTAGGGCGAATACAGAAAAAGATGTCTCTACAACAAACTCAGAAATAAAACTACCGATCAGTGTATACATAGGACTTGTAAAATGACAGCAGAGCACTTATTCTTGAACACTTCAGTAACGAAGATAGGAGAAAGCTAATATAGCTTGTTCTAGTGCAGTGATGTAACAGACTTGATGTGGGATGCAGAAGATCTTAAAAGTGCTGTTGGTGTTACTGAACATATTCATGTTAACTGAAGATCAATGCAAAGAAATTAAGTAAAGTTCTGTATCTGGGTAGGGGCCGGCTAGCGTAGTGGTTAGAGCACTCGTCTAGCAACCAAATGGTCGAGGGTTCGAATCCCCAGCTGAGCGGGATTTTTTTTTCCGACCAATACGGCCCCGAGGTCGACCCAGCCTCGCAAAATGGGTACCAGAGAAAATCTGGGAAGTAAAGGCAGCGAGGAAAGGAACTGGTCACCCTACCTCATACGCTGATGACCCAGCATAATGAGGTCTCTAACGCTTCACCCCCTACGGCATTTGAAATGCTATGGGACTATCTTTACTTTTTTTTATCTGGGTGCCCAAAGGTCAGACTTATCAAAGATTTCATAAAGCGAGCATTCATTTTTTTGTGATGCTTCATGAGCGAGTGGTCAGACTGTTGTCATCTCGTAGCTTAAACTGTTGCTTGTCCGTGTGAAGTTTGAAACTCAGGTCTCAGTCATTTAGATGTGAATTTTTCTCCTTACCTTAGAAACAGACAGACAGACAATTTCTGGTGCCGGTCATGTCTTCCCTCCCACATTTTGCTGTAGAAAAGTCTCGTTGTTTCCAACTATTGATTAATAATTTGCGGTAACAAAGAGCTGGGAACATCAAGGCGTATGTCGGATAAAGATATGAAGAAGTAAAGAGCATGTGGCATTGGGGGTGGGTGGAAAGAGGAGCCTCGAAGATTCACAAAAGAGCACAGAGATCGAGAAGTGCAACAGTCTTCTAAGCAACTCTCAGAATCCGGACCCCGCACTCCAGTACGCAGCAGCGGTGCCACGGTATTGTGCGCCACGTGCAAACCTAGTAAATCTGCGTAAACCTGTGTCTTTTAAAAAGTCAGTATTACGCCCCTCTGAAGTATAAACGATGTCGACTGTCAGTGGTACATGAAACCATAAATTCAGAGAGGACAAGTAACTTACTGTAAACGCTTGATGTATACAAGGGCAGATAATTTACTGTAAACGCTTGATGTAAGGGCAGGTAACTTACTGTAAACGCTTGATGTAAGGGCGGGTAACTTACTGTAACCGCTTGATGTATATAAAGGCAAGTAACTTATTGTAAAAGCTTGATGCATATCTAAAATATTGTTTTGTGGTCCAGCAGTTTCACCAGCGGAACAAGATCTTTTTTATTATGGAGGAGAAGGAGTATGGGACGTTTGTTTTATGACTTTGCTTTGACAGCAAGGGGTGGAAGGGGGTGGTGGTGAAGACCCTGTCCGATTAGGCAATCTAGCGACCCATAGCTGATGTGCTAGCGTCGGGGTTAGCGAACCATAGCTGATGTGCTAGCGCCAGGGTTAGCGAACCATAGCTGATGTGCTAGCATCAGGGTTTAGCGAACTATAGGTGATGTGCTAGCATCAGGGTTAGCGAACCATAGCTTATATGCTGACGTCAGGGTTAGTGAACCATATCTGATGTGCTAGCGTCAGGGCTAGCGAACCATAGCTGATGTGCTAGCGTCAGGGTCAGCGAACCATAGGTGATGTGCTAGCATCAGGGTTTAGCGAACTATAAGTGATGTGCTAGCATCAGGGTTAGCGAACCATAGCTTATATGTTGACGTCAGGGTTAGTGAACCATAGCTGATGTGCTAGCGTCAGGGTTAGCGAACCATAGCTGATGTGCTAGCGTCAGGGTTAGCGAACCATAGCTGATATGCTAGCATCAGGGTTTAGCGAACTATAGGTGATGTGCTAGCATCAGGGTTAGCGAACCATAGCTTATATGCTGACGTCAGGGTTAGTGAACCATAGCTGATCAAGACCCTGTCCCACCTCTTGTTAGAAACAGGCCTAGCCTGGCTAACGAGGCAGGGATCGCCATAGTCCCCTGGTGGTGGACTCTGCTAAAGAAGCATTGTACAACCCCGTGCTTTTTAGTTGTACTCTGGTACTGAAAAAGTAGCTGCCATAGCCCACTCCCACGCCGATACGATGCTGCATCTCAACATCTCTACAGTATCGGCTGCAAAGAACAATCAGCTCGCAGTTACAGAGAGATAGAAGACAAGACCAGACAAGAGAGCATGGGAAGTCATTATAGCGCACCCGCCACCATCAGTTGAGGTATCTCTGCCATGACATCGTCTGCTGGCAACTTCACATTTAGAAGGAGATCCTGTGTTTGTTTTTGTTGCTTCTAGGACAAAGGCGTAAGTAAGATGAAGAAGATGGGAGCGTGATTTGAATGGGTGCCTTTTGGAGTGGCTTAAAGTAGGAAAATTCACATTTTGCAAAACCAAGCGCCACAGCTGCACTGCTCCAACCTCAGCTCTGCGCAGTTGTTAAAATTATAATCCTTGTCCTTGACTCCAAAGACATTCGTTTAACCAGTTCTGCTTATATTTATCTCCGCTGACAGCCATTGTACCTCTTCCCCCCCCCCCCCCCCGCTTTACTGCCAAGCATTCGAGCTAGCACACAGCCATCAAGTTTTTATATACAGTTTTAAAAAATACGATGTTGCGATTTATACTGAAGTTTGCTGATCAGACAAGGGTAAATTGCCTGAAACGTTCACTTGGATATCAACATCATGTGCTGACCTGAATTGTACTCAGCAGATGATTCATGAGCACACAAAAGCGACACTAGTCAAACCAGCATTTTTTACATTAACTCATGACAGGTTCACGAGAATCACGTGAAACTTACTGAACACAAAACTCACTGACCATGTTATTGAATGCCCATAAAAGATTGACGCTGCTCTAATCAATTCATTTGAAAATTCAGTGCGCAAGTGTGGCTCATCTCACTACAGAACAACGACTCGTCATTGGACGTTTAGAGACTGGTCAGTCACAAAGTGTAGTGGCCAGACAATTTAATGTGGTTAGAAGCACCATTAGTCGCCTTTGGAGATGATTTCAAGAAACTGGCTTAGTTGCAGACCGGCCGCGCAGTGGACGACCGATAGTCACAATTCCTGCCGAAGACCGCTTCATACGGCTGCGTCACCTCAGAAATCGATTTTCATCTGCTTCCTCAACAGTCCAGTCAATGACAGCAGCTCATCGAATTTCAGATCAAACGGTCAGGAACCGGCTGCACAACGTCAGTCTTTGGGCTAGAAGATCATACAGAGGTCCTATTCTTATGGACCGGCATCGCCAGAACCGAATGTAGTGGGCGAGCCAGTATCGTCAATGGACCGTTGCGAATGATTGGAGAAGGGTTTGGTTTAGTGATGAATCATTCTTTCTGCTCCAGCAACACGATAGACGGAGAAGAGTTTACGGCGAGTCCATGAGCGCTACGCCCAGAACTGCGTGGATGAATCTCCTGCACATGGTGGTGGAAGTGTACTGGTGTGAGGGATGATCAACTTCATGGAAAGAAGTGACCTGGTGCAAACTGAAGGACGCCTGAATGCCCAATGATACGTCGCTGAAATTCTTTGTCCTCACGTCCTTCCACTTCTGGCTGCACCAGGGTCGATTTTTCAGCAGGATAATGCTCGACCTCATGTGACACAACTCACCACCCAGTTCCTCGCCGACAACAACGTTCAGACCATTCCGTGGCCATCCATGTCATCAGACATGAACCCAATAGAACACTTATGGGATGAACTCAACAGACAAGTCCGACAGCGAGACGTGGCGCCAACCAATCTCCGACAGTTGTCTCTTGCACTGCAGGAAGAGTGGGCAGCCATCTCACAACAACAGATCCAACGGCTAATCAGATCCATGTCAAGGAGATGTCTTTCCCTGATACAGGCCAGAGGAGGCCACACGCCTTACTGAAAGGAGGCCTCAGTCGCAAAGAATAAAAGTCCAAACCAAATTTAATGAACATCATTTAATTGTTAAAGTCTTGAAGTTTCTTCATCCCAAGAGTGAAACATTAATTCCGTAAAATAAAATGTTGATAGGTTCTAAGGACTGTTATTGCCGGAGATGGGGTGGAGAATTCGCTCTCCACTCCAGCGGCGTGCGACTCAAACAGCCTCTGGCAGTCAAGTCCAGCTCCTGGCCTTCCCGTGGCAGAACTGTTTAAACTGACAGGAGAAGGGGCGAAGGCGAATATCTGGCGCCTGAAAACCAGACACTTAGGGTAGATGAGTGGCACGTTTGGTAGCTCATCTACCTCTGCTGGTGAGATTCTTCAGCTGCCGTGCGTGGAGCGGTGCTCCTCCCGGCCAATGAAGAAAAGTGCAAATGGGTTGCCGCGCGGCACCACTGTGGAAAAGGTGGTAGAAGGGATAAAGCGAAGCAAACAGTCAAATCACAGCACCTTTGGTCTGGAGGTCGGCCACGCCTTAAGTGTACTCATATCGGGTGAAATTTTTGAACTGGCTTAACCTAGAGGTTAAGACACTGCTGGCGAGACTTTTCGGATGCCACGTGTGGAGTGAATCTCCTCCCGACCAAGGAAGAAAATGCGGAAAAGCAATCAGGGTTGCTGTGTGGCGTCGATGTGAAAAGGTGAAGGAAAAAGATAAAGTGAAGTTTAATCGGTATGTCCAGTAGTATCGCTGCGAGAGCTACACATACCACGGCACCGCTGCTCTAGAGGCCGGCCACGTCCAAAATACACATACACTGGTGAAATATGCCTAAACCGGCATGCACCAGGGGTGACACTTGTTGGCTAGGCATGTCATGCCACCTCCGTTCTAGAGGTCGGTCAAGCCCGATATACACCCATACTGGTGAAATATGCCTAAACCAGCTCACTCCAGGGGTGAAACTTGAAGTCTACGCATGCCATGGCACCTCTGCTCTAGAGGTCGGTCACGTCCCAAACACGCCCATACTGGGATAATATGCCTAAACCGGCTCAACCCAGGGGTGAAACTTACTAGTGGCGAGGATTCATCCTCCTGGACAAAAGCTCTGTCCTGATCACAACTAGGAAGGGTAGCGGCCACGACCACAAAATGCTGAAGTCGGAGACACTGGACCAGGGCAGTCTAGATAGGCAACCACCTCTCACCCGGCGGGGATGTATGCATATCCTAATCGCGCTGAGGTTTTCCAGTGAAAAAGTCCAACACTGGACTGGATGGGCAACCACCTCTCACCCGGCGATGATACATGGGTATCTTAAAACACGTCGAGGTTTTCCGGTGAGAAAGTCCAACTCTGGCCTAGGTGGGCTAACATCTCCCACCCGGCGGGGATATACTGATATCCAAAACACGTCGAGGTCTTCCGGTGAGAAAGTCCAACTCTGGCCTGGGTGGGCTACTACCTCTCATCCAGCGGGGATATACTGATATCCAAAACACGTCGAGGTCTTCCGGTGAGAAAGTCCAACTCTGGCCTGGGTGGGCTACCACCTCTCATCCAGCGGGGATATACTGATATCCAAAACACATCGAGGTCTTCCGGTGAGACAATCCAACCCTAGACTAAACTGGTGCAACGAAAACCACGGTGTCACGCAATCCCGCTTCTGGGACCCACCAAGAATACAGGCTCAAGCCCTGCGATACTCTGAACCCCATGTGGTCCTCTCGGGGATCCCTGTGGTCCTTTCGGGGACCACAGGACTTAACGTGGACCACAGGCGTAGATTCAGTAGGATCGCGGGGCGGTCTTGGTGGTAGAAGCGAATGAAGAAGAAGAAGAAGAAAATATTGATACAAGTTTGAAATTTGGTGTCCATTATGACTACAGTAGTGTTGCGTTTTTTTTAAAACAGTATTTGAACTTCCACAGCCTTGCGCGAAATAAAGCTGTTCATACCTTTATACCTGGGGGGGGGGGGGAGGACACTAGTCCGATGTGGCAATCAGCGACCAACATCTGATGTGCTAGAGTCAGTTGGAGAAACATAGCTGACCAAGACCCTTCCCCGCTTCTCAGTTGGTAACAGGTCTAGCCTGGCTAAGGGGGTAGAAATCACACTGGCTAAGGGGGTAGAAATCACACTTGTTAAGGGGGTAGAAATCACACTTGTTAAGGGGGTAGAAATCACACTTGTTAAGGGGGTAGAAATCACACTGGCTAAGGGGATAGAAATCACACTGGCTAAGGGGGTAGAAATCACACTTGTTAAGGGGGTAGAAATCACACTGGCTAAGGGGGTAGAAATCACACTGGCTAAGGGGATAGAAATCACACTGGCTAAGGGGGTAGAAATCACACTGGCTAAGGGGGTAGAAATCACACTGGCTAAGGGGGTAGAAATCACCATAGTCCCCTTGGCGGTGGGGTCTGCTAAAGAGTTATTCCACGCCCACTGCTAGTTAGCTGGACTCAGGGCCAGAAAAATAAAATAGCCACCGTAACCTTCTCCTTGTCCGATACGAGCTGTGCCTCAATATCTTCGCTGCATCGGCTGCGAAGAACGTCATCTCGCAGTTCCAGAGAGATAGAAGAAGAAGAAGAAGAAGAAGAAGAAAGAAGAACAAGAAGACGACGAAGAAGAAATCTAATTATTATTTACATCTTTGCTCGTGGATCAACAAAAAAAAAAAAAAACGAGTAGAAAATCAATCACTGCCTGGAGATTGTTAATCCTAGATTGTCTGCCTGCTTTGTTTGCTCTGCCTGCTTTGTTTGGTGTTTCGACCGCGTCTGTAATTTTGGTACGTAACCTCTAATTTTCTTTCTTTGAATGACTTCTAGGATTTATTTATTTTGGAAAATTCATTTAGCATATTATGCCATTCACATTTCTCCGAAGCTGTTAATTATTAAAGGAAACACCAACCTGACACTTAATGCTGGCGTCTTGTTCTAATAGGATCCCAAAGATTGTATATGTCACCCAGTGCTTTCCTAAAGATTGTATGTCTGTTGCTCAATGTTTTGCTGATCCGAATTCTAAAAAAAGGGGGGAGGGGGTAAACTTTCGTTGCGTTGTCGGAGCAGGCTGAAGTTGGCATGCCTGGTATGTTACAAGAGAAGCGGTAGATGAGCAAATAACTAGCGCTGATCAAGCTGGGATGTGTGTAGATCAATAAGGTGGCGAGTTGGCGGGGGTTTAAACACGTGTGCGCTTTCAGTATTTGTGTGCCATCACGTGAGCGCGCATGCGCACATTCCCGCGAACTATTAAAAAAACTTCTGCTTATCATTTTTTTTTTAATTTGGAAAGCGGGTTGGAGAGAGAGAGAGAGAGAGAGAGGGAGAGAGAGAGAGAGAGTGAGGTGGAAAAACATTTTTAAAGGGACAAAGAAAAAACGGAAGGAATGTTAAAAAGTGGAGATACCTTGTTACAAGTGTGCTTGTTATTTTGCTCTGAAGTGGGTGAAGGACGGAAATGCAAGATGGCTATAACAAGAGGATGAGAGGGAAACGAATGGACGGTGTGAGAGTTTGATAAGACTGATCAGAACGAGTCAGATGGATGGTGTGAGAGTTTGATAAGAGTGATCAGAACGAGTCAGATGGACGGTGCGAGAGTTTGATAAGACTGATCAGAACGAGTCAGATAGACGGTGTGAGAGTTTGATAAGACTGATCAGAACGAGCCAGACAACGATTTGAAAAGGATGCACAAAGGATCTGAGAGCTACTGTTGGGATGAGATGGCAGCTTCTCTCACCAGTTAATGGTGGTTTCGAATGATAATGGACGAAGGCAGCGATGATATCTCGTTCGTCATGTTTGCTGTGTGGCATAGACTGTTGCCAGGTCGTACTTCTGGAAAATGAGGCTTTGATTTTGCTTTGCCAGCCTTGACGTCTGTGCGGTTCTATAATCAGAGAGAGAGAGAGAGAGAAAGAGAGAGAAAGCGAGAGAAAGAGAGATGAAGAAAAGAGGGTTGATGAAGACCAGACTTTCTATAGATGGCAGACAGTAGAAGATAAAACGAAGATAAGAATTTCTATGGAAGACGGGCAGTGGAAGATAAGAAGTTATATGGAAGACAGGCAGTGGAAGATAAGAAGTTCTATGGAAGACAGGCAGTGGAAGATAAGAAGTTCTATGGAAGACAGGCAGTGGAAGATAAGAAGTTCTATGGAAGACAGGCAGTGGAAGATAAAAGGACGACAAGAGTTTCATTGGAAGGCAGTGGAAGATAAAAGGGGCTGATATAAACTGATGGAAGAAGAAAGATGGAGAGAAAGAATGAAGACTTGTGTAGGAAAGAACGGAAGGGAGAAACATGCAAAGAAAAGTGGTAGGGACAGATGGATGGATGGATGAATGGAAGGAAGGAAGGAACATACTGCATTTTCACCTGGGCAGGGTTTGTGTATGTGTGTTTTGTGTGTGAGGGTGGGGAGGAGGCGGTTATGTAAAGAAATTACTGAGAGACAGTTTGGTGACTTGTGCCATAGGGAGCATAACCTGAAGCACTTTCTGGAGAGCAAAAGAGCAGCAGGAAAAGCGGATGAAGGAGAAGGAGGGAGTGAGATTTTTTTTTAAAAAGCCGGTCTGCACATTATCCACAACACGCAGTTATCGATCCTTGTCTACACAAAGCCGACAAAAAGGGCGGTGCAGGGTTGCCAACACTATCGAGAAGCCGCTTGTTATGAGCGGATCATTACCTTGTCTGATCTCCGCATAGATAAGAGAAGCTAGGCTGTATTAGCTCGCTCTCACTCGCAGCTTCTTGATCTAATGAATGGTACATTTTAGACAAGCTGTCCTTTTCTCGGCAGCGGCAGCTATTGTTCTTTTTATCGTGAGACTCGAATATGTTTTCTCTGATTGTTCGCTTTGTTTTCTATTACAACATAAAACATCCAGAATGTTTCAGTTGTTTGGTACTTGTTACTTCTTTTATTTCGAGACACTTGCTTGCGAGGAAGGGAAAGCTTATGCAGCATCAAAGAGAAAGGCACATGATTAAAGCAAGCGGATAAATTCAAGTATTTGGGAACAATAATAACACAAGACGGAAGATGGGAAACAAATAAGAAGCAGAATAGCACAGGGCAAGTCAGCATTTATGAAAACGAAAACATGCTATGCGGTAAAGCTCTGTCGATAACTACAAAATAAGAGCCATTCGGTGTTACATCGAACACGTATTGCTACATAGATGCGAAGCATGTACAGGAACCAAGAGCACTCAAACTCTACTGGAAGAAGTGGAGATGTGGTTCATAAGAAGAATGATAGGACAGCCAAGATAACAAACTATGTGATTCTAAGTGAGGCTGGACAACAGAAAGAAATTATGGCAAGATTCAGAGCACGATAATTCAGATTTGTAGGACATGTTTGAGAAGAGGCAGACTGGAACACGTAGTGACAACAGGACAGAGGAAGACAAATAAACAAGATATTTGACAGCAGACTAAAAGAGTGACACGGAGCACGGTCCAATATATATATATATATATATAATATATATATATATATATATATCTTAATAAAAAGAGGAAAGGATGGACGGCTGTGGAAATCAATGACGACCAACGCCTGATTGGCATGAACAAGAGAGAGAGAGAGAGAGAGAGAGAGAGCATACTGGGATCTTTTTTTTCCACATTTCTACAGCTGATGCCGTCTTTTTCTTCTTTTTTTTTCCGTTTTAAATCTAGAGTCTCTCTGGAAAGTGACTACATTTTGTTTACTATAAATAGCACACGCCTTTAATCGGATTACGGGTTATAGTACCTTCCATTTTCCCTTCTCGTTTGAGGTTTCTGTGTCATGCACGCGGAACGGCGAGTTTGAACTTCCCTTGGCATACGGGACAGTTGTCAGAGATAAGAGCTGTATCTGGTGCTAAACAATGGTGGTTTTCCCCCCTTGTATAGTCTATCCATATTCTTCATTTACTGCTTCTCTTTTCCTCAGTCTTTTTCCTGCTTCTAGTACGAGATCTCGTTACGAGTTCGTCTCCTATCTTTGTTTTGGTGTGTTTATTTATATATATAGTCTTTGCTTCAGTATAGGTTTTCCCAATGTTTGTTCCTTTACTAGAGTTATCTTGAGTTCAGTACTAGTCTCCGCTCTCTCTCTCTCACACACATCCTCTCTCCATCCTTGTTTCTCTACTCTTATTCCACTCTTTCTCCTCACCCTTGTTTCAGCACTAGTATTCAAGTCTCTTTATTCCCCCCTCTCTGTTTCATTACTACTTTTGTTTCCTCTCCCTCAATCTTTATTTCAGTTACCAACTGTTTTACTCCAGTCTCCATGTCAGTGATAGCTCCCCCCATTTTTGTGTCACTCTTTGTTTTGTGAATCACGTTTCAATGACAAGAATTCTTATCTGTGTTTCAATACAGCATTTTCCAAATCTCTATTCCAGTATGGTGTTTCCCGAATCTCAGTTTCGTTACAGCATTTTCCCCAGTTCTGTATTCTAATGCCACGGAGAAGAACAGAGAGAATTTTGAGCATTAGAGGGCTCACTTGGGCAAGAGCTGGGGGGGGGGGGGAGGCAAAGGACGGGCATTTGTGGAAAACCCTTGTGGAAGTCCAATGTGCTTTGAGCGCTTAAGGTTCAGAAAGAGAGAGAGAGAGAGAGAGAGAGAGTGAGTAAGTGAGAGAGAAAGAGAGAGAGAGAAAGAGTGAGTGAGAGAGAAAGAGAGAGTGAGTGAGAGAGAAAGAGAGAGCGAGTGAGAGAGAAAAAGAGAGAGTGAGTGAGAGAGAAAGAGAGAGAGTGAGTGAGTGAGAAAGAGAGGGAGAAAGAGAGAGAGTGAGTGAGAAAGAAAGAGAGAAAGAGAGAGAGAGAAAGAGAGAGTGAGAAAGAGAGAGGGTGAAAGAGAGAGGAAGAGAGAGAGAGAGAGAATTCTAATTCTGTTTTCTAATACGGCATTTTCCCAATCTCGTTTTCAGAGCGATATATTTCTATCCTGTCTCACAACCGTCTCCCTTTCAAGGTGTTTCGGTCTAGCAGGAAAGACTGCTAGCATGTTATTTCCACACATTTCTAAGACGATAAGTGCTACCTACAAGTGTGATCATAAAGTCCTTCTCTGAGGAAAAAGCATACCTTTAAAGAAAAAAAATGTATATAAACATGAACAGTGTGGCATTGCGTAGGTAGATTCTTTGCAGAGATAACGCTACAATCATCACGATCAAAATGGCGTCTAAGAAGAAGAAACTCCAGTGTGGTTTTGTAGTATCACGAAACAAATTCACCGCAGATTCAGAAATGAGTAAGGACGAGATCTGCCAGATGTTAAAAGCATAGAAGGTTGGGTATGTTAAAAAAAAAGTGGCTCTTTTGGTGACCTTAAAAGGATCATTTAACGAAGCAACAGAGCACAGTGTTGTATGGATAACACCTCGACTACACACAGCAACGTGTTCTATTACTTTACCGTACGAATATCTTGTGGTTTTCCTATTCGTAACAATTGTGATTCTTTAATACCCGTAACAACGTAACATTTAAATATAAATCCAATGGGAGTTTTGGCAAACAAAAGACACAAAAGGGCCACCAAATACGACAGAATAAACAAATATATATGGACATACAGACTTGATAAAAATGAATTATTTTACATATGAAGAATTTATGACAAACAAAAAATGTGTATACAGTATCATAATAGTAAATATTTTTACATATGTAACAAACAGTAAATATATGCACGTATCTAGAAGACTACACATCATCATCATCATCTGGTGCCACCCCGATAGGCGCTGACAGCCATGCTTTTCCATTATTATAGATTAGATATACTCTGGCGAGTTTTTCACATAGTCATGCAGTGTCTGTAATTTTATACATAACATATAAACTTCTCATCTGTTATGACACTATTTTATGATTGTTCTCATTTATTCTCACAGCCAAGTCATAAATATCCTTTGGTTTATTTCATGTCTTAAACAATCATTCTATTTCAGTGAAAACTCCAAGGTTTATGGACATTTCACTTATGGCCGTGTTTCTATAAGCTCACAATCTTTCCATCTCCTTCATTCTTTGTATGCAGATGTGGGAGAACAGATAAAAAAGAGAGACAGAGGTCGGGGGGGGGGGGGGGGAAGGTTAAATTTTTGAGTATTTTCCCGTCCTGATATGTATTTTACTGTACTACGCCTGCCTCTCTGCTGTGTTGTTTTATATTAAGTGTCTTCAGTATGTTTTATTTTGTTCTTCTTGCCGTTTTTTTTTTGGTACTTTCTTTTTTGTGCTACATCTGCCTCTCATTTATTTTGTTGTGTTCTTCCTTTCAGCTCGTATATATTTTGTAATGTTCTACCTTCCTCATATATTTTAGTGCTTTTTTACCTACACATTTTGTTGTGTTCTATCTTCCTCATATTTTTAGGTGTTCTTTTTTACTTACACATTTTGTTGTGTTCTACCTTCCTCATATTTTTAGTGCTTTTTTTTTTTACTTACACATTTTGTTGTGTTCTACCTTCCTCATATTTTTAGTGGTGTTTTTTTACTTACAACTTTTGTTGTGTTCTACGTTCCTCTTATATTTTTAGTGGTGTTTTTTTACTTACACATTTTGTTGTGTTCTGTCTTCCTCTGATATTTTTTTGGTGTTTTTTTTTTTACTCACACATTTTGTTGTGTTCTACCTTCCTCTTATATATTTTAGTACTTTTTTACTTACACATTTTGTTGCATTCTACTACTGTCCTCTCGTGCCATTAAACGTCACGTAGGGCTCGCAAATTGTTTCTCCACTTTTTGGTGAGTTTGTTGCGAGTGTCCATAACAAGTTCATTATTTCCCCTATCTAGAGGCATCTCTAACTAGGTCCCAGGATAAGGTTGTTAGCTTTATGCCCAACTCCCAATACAGGAGGGTTTGGATCTCGTGACAAGGGACCAATATATTTTGGTGCATTTTTACTTCACATTTTGTTGTCTTCCTCATGCCTCTTGTATATTTCATGATATTCTTCCTGCGATCATTTTACATTCTCCATTTTTCATATACTGTATACTTTTGTAGTGTTATATCTGCCTCCTGTATATTTTGTTAGGTTCTTCCTATCTTTTGTATATTTTGTTCCAGCCTCCCCCCCCCCCACTGTGTATATTTTTTGTGTACCTTTTGTGTTACCTTATGTGTTTTCTGTGCCTTTTGTGTATCATGTTGTGTTCTTTCTTTTGTGTATCATGTTGTGTTCTTTCTTTTGTGTATCACATTGTGTTCTTTCTTTTGTGTATCATGTTGTGTTCTTTCTTTTGTGTATCACGCTGTGTTCTTTCTTTTGTGTATCACGCTGTGTTCTTTCTTTTGTGTATCATGCTGTGTTCTTTTTTTTGTGTATCACGCTGTGTTCTTTCTTTTGTGTATCACGCTGTGTTCTTTCTTTTGTGTATCACGCTGTGTTCTTTCTTTTGCACATTTTGTTGTCCCCCCCCCCTCCTCCCCCCCCCCAACACTTCTTGCATATTTTATTTTATTGTCACATTTTTATCTCCTGCATATTTTGTTATATTATTACAGCTTTTTTTTTTTTTACATTTTGTTGTACTCTTTTCCTGCTTTTTTTTGTGTGTGCTTACTTTGCTGTGTTATTCCTGCTTATTTCTGGATACATTTTGTTGCTATTACCTCCTCTAACAGAAACAGAAGGTGGTGGTAGTGGTGCCAGATCTCCCAGCTGTTGTGAGCCAGCAGCTCTTGGCAACTGATGCCACAGAAAGGACTTCCTCTTTCAGATGTTCTGTCTTGGAATATATACAGTTTTTTTGTTTAAACTGTAGGGTATCTTCAAAGCAGTTTTATTCATAGTTCATCTAGTCCAGGACAAACAGAAACAGATATCTTCATCTACATTGGCAGCACGCCGACACCCGATGAAGGAACAAATAAAGACATAAAGAATAGAATAAATAAAGCAAGAATGGCTCTCATTAATCTTAGAAACATCTGAAAGTCCTCCCAGTACAGCATTAGAACCAGAATAAAACTGTACCAGAGCTGTATGCTATCTATAACCCTCAATGAAGCAGGATGCTGGAGAACAACTGAAAAGGAAACGGGAAGATTATCATCATTCCACAAGATTTTCAATATTTACTGGCCATAGACAATAAATAATAGAAATCTGCTTGCCCAGTGTGAACAAGAATACATGCACTTTAATAACAGCAAAAAAAAAAAAACCCAAAACTCCCCCCCCCCTCCAAAACCTGGAAATGGATTGGTCATGTGCTCTGAAACAACACTGGTAAAGCAACCATGAAACTGACACCCAAGAGAGAGATGCTGACCAAAGGCTAGCTGGCGGAGAACTGTAGAAGTTGAAATGAGCAGTGCAGCATAGATGGGTCACAATGTAAAGACTGGCCACAGGCTGAGAGAAGTGGAGAGAATTGCTGTTCCTTGCAAGATGCCATCAGTCGTACTGCATGGTGACTGATTAGCTGATCACTCACTAAAGAGATGGATGGAATTACCTCCTATATATTTTCTTCTGTCCTTCCTACATCTTGTATATGTTGTTTTATTCTTTCTACCACCTGTATATTTTGCTCTATTCTTTCTACCTCCTGTATATGTTGTTTTATTCTTTCTACCACCTGTATATTTTGCTCTATTCTTTCTACCTCCTGTATATGTTGTTCTGTTCTTCCTTCATTCATTTGCATGTCCCTTGTGGAACTTTGCCTCCCTAACAGCACTCTTGTAGGCCTCTCGGTTGTGAGCAAGATGGCCTGCTGCTGATGCATTCATATACTTTGTGTCCTTCCTACTTCCTGTATTTTGTTCTATTCTTCTCACTTCTTGTGTATGTTATTCTATTCTTTCTACTACCTGTATATTTTGCTCTGTTCTTTCTAACTTCTGCATATGTTGTTTTGTTCCTCCTACTTCCTGTATAGTCTGCTCTATTCTTCCTATTTCTTGTATATGTTGTTCTGTTCCTTCTATCGAGTGTATATTTTGTTCTGTTCTTCCTATCTCCTGTATATTCTGCTGTGTTCTGGCTTGCTAAACGCTTTGTTGTGTTCACATTATCCTGGATGTCAAATTTAATTTTAGGCTGAGAGTTACGAAAAAGATATTTGCACATGGGACTCTAGTAAAATAAACTGTATGGATGTACTGCACACGGAAAAGATGGCATATTTCAATACACCTGGGATATTTTAAAAGACCAAAGACAGTGAACCTTTTGAGAATGCACTCTAGAATTGGCTATATTTTAAAAAAAAACAAAAAAACCAGTGTTCTTCCAGGAAATTTGCATGGCATGTCATTATATTGATCACACACCTTTAACTTGATTTAATTTGACAAATGTGCAATAAAAATGAAAAGTAAAAGTAAAATTCCAATTTCCATCCTGTCAAGGCATATTGGAGATATGGTGTTAGGCCTGTATTTGCAAGACCTGAAAATGTGATGTAGTCAATATCATGCCTAGCCACATTTACCCTGCCAGATTTTTCTGGTATCAATTTTAGAACCTGGGTAAACCCCAGGGCCTTTTTGGTGTGTGCCAGAAAAAAATCCCACCACTGGGGCTTGAACCTGACACCACCTTATTAATAAGACAAGCACCTAACCACCTCGCTAACCAGACAGAAATGAAATAGAAGACATTAATTTTTATAAAAGACATTAATTTTTAAAATGCTAAATTGATGCGTTATATTCCAGTCGGTGTAGAGAGGACTGATAATGATGAAACTAAAGGTATATACTTATAATAATAATATTTTTCATAAAGAAAAAAACAACTTGTATTTAATATCAAATATCAAGTCCATCTTTCATACATTAAAACAGAACTATCAGTGAGACTTCTGTTGTTGTATCATGGATGACAAATACTGTATATCAGGTTTATACTTTGTAACTTTCAAAGCTATGCATGCAGCACTAGTTTCATCTGTAAGGCTGCTTCTATGAGCTGACTTTGTTAAGTTCATGACAGAGATCAAGGACTCACATGCATATGTGGACGAAAAAATTGTTAGTAATGCCAGTGCAAGGTTTTTCAAACAGATAAAAGTATCAGGAAGGGAATTCCAAACTTTTAAAACCTCATTTTCTGCAATTTTCTTAGCTAGTTCTGACACTAATCGTGCCCTTTCAATATTTTCCAATTCAGCTCTGAGGTCGATAAATTTCTGCCTCCAAATTGAGCTGCTCTGAAACTCAATCAGTTGCATCTCAAAATCATCCAGGTCAATCCAGTGAAACATGTCAAGTTTCAGTTTCGCTAGTTTTGCAATGTCTGCAAATTTAATGAATTTTGCCGTTTCTTCTAGTTCTCTGAATCTGACGAATCTTGAAGAAAATTGTTCAGTGGTTGATTCAATGACATTCAGACATAGCATTCGAAGTCTCTGATCTTCTTTCTCATAAGTTTCAAGACCAGGGATGTGTTTCTTCAGGTTTGGAAAATATCTAAAGCTGCCGGCGCTGATGTCGCGCTTAAAAACTCCGAGCTTGACTTCAAATGCTTTTACGGTATCGAACATAACGTCAAGAGTCTTACCGCAGCCTTGCAGTTTCATGTTCAAGTCACTAAAATGTGAGCAGAAATCAGCAAAAAACATCAGCTTACAAATCCACATAATGTCAGACATTTCTTCACAAGAAAAGTTTTGCTCAGTCAGAAAGTCACGGATTTTGTCCAAAAATTCAACAAATCGATTGAGAACAGACCTTTGGCTCAGCCAATGAACACTGTTGTGCGTAAGCAATCCACTATACACTGAATGCACTTCATTCAGCAGATTTTGAAACTGTCCCATTTTCAACGTACATGATGAAATGAAATGAACAACTTTGGTTACAGTTTGCATTATATCTTCAAGTTCCTTTAGACCCAGTTGTGCACACAAAGCTCCCTCGTGTATGATGCAATGAAATGGTAAGAGTGAGTGACCAACATGTTTTTCAAATACACTGACAAAATCTGTTTCTACACCAATCATATTTGGCGTACCATCAGCTGTGACAGAAACTATTTTTGAAACATCAATATGTCGATCTGTCAATTCATTTATAACTGTTTTACATATTTCAGGTCTTGTGGTACACACTGGTAATGTCACTATATTAATCATTTCCTCACAGACTTCATCACCCCTACAAAATCTAGCAAAAATGGCTAACCTGGCTAATGCTGTACTGTCAGTGCTTTCATCAAGACACAAAGAAAAAAATTTGCATGATGTTAAATCTCTGGTTAACTGTTCTGCTGTATGCCTTTCCAGCTTCAGTATTCTATCTTTAACCGTGTTTCTACTGACAGGTAAATCTTTAATTCGTTGAATAATTTTCTCCTTTTCCGAAAAACTGTCAAAAAGAAACGGTGCCGCCTCCAGCCATGCTTCTTTTATATACTCCCCATCGCTGAGCGGTTTTCCATGTTTGGCGATAACTTTCGATACTTCAAAACTGGCAGCAACTAAGCTGGAGTTACTGGAAGCAAGTTTAACCAGGGCATCTAACTGGACCTTTCTCTTGCTCAGTTCTTGAGAAATGTATTCTTTCTGTTCATGCTCACTTTTGATGCTGAGATGTTTGTGAACAGTTTCATAATGACGCTTTACAGAAGAAGTTCTGCAAACAACCGTTTCTGAACACAAAACGCATAATGCTTTATTATCCTTTTTAATCATCCCAAATCTCTCACTCCAGTATTCTTGAAATTCTCTGCCACTCCCCACTTCATGTGAGCGTTTTTGTTTCTTTGCTGGAGTGGTCGACATTCTGTAAATGGCAAATAACATTTATAATATTTACAGTAAAAGCCAAGGAAAAGCTAACGGCGGTCTCTAAACTTTTCTAACAAGTGTACTCATACATAATATCACGACAATCTTACCGCTGACACGAAGAACGTATTTCAAAACAACAGCAATACAGACAACAAAACACACAGCTTCACTGATGAAGACCTGACACAGATGACAAATGGTCTGAAGATTTTAATCCCAGATAAACATAGAGTGATATAAAATTATATTTAACCCTATAACATCTTACCCGCAGAATGTAAATATTCAAGACGCTTAATTTAATCGTACAACTTTGTTACAATTTTGTCACCTCATCGCGTCTCGCTTACTTCCGTTATAACCTTCCAGGAAGTACTAGGGTGACCAACTCGGAGTTTTCGAAAGCTCTGGTTGGAAAGATAAAAGCTACTAAACAGTGTCAAATACTAAATTTAAATTTAAAAAAAAACGAACAAAAAAAAGCTCAGGGTCTAACAATACACTGGTGCAACTTTTCAACGAGCTTTTCCAAACTTTATATTATTTAGGACTTCGAAGTCTAAACCCGTCATTGCTGACAACAAATTGCATTGCTCTGGATTTCAATGTCAGCTACCCTAGCAAACTAAGCAACATTTACAGTAATTAAAACAAAATATTTGATATCATCATCTTCAATTTTACGAAACCACTATTTATATTAATAATTATTTCATATAATCATTATTTATAAAGCCAGGAAATTCTAAAGAACAATTTTTTTATAAATAGGAAACTACGAGGTTTTGGTACGGTAAAGTAAGAGAACAAATATAGGGGTGCTAGTTGGCTAAGTCGATAGTACGCTGTTCTCTCGTGGCTAGACGGCTGCTCGTCCTACCGGAGTCCGTGTTCGAATCCCAGGTAATTCTCTTGTGATTTTTCTTTCTCTCACGTCTCACTAAAGTGCTTTGTCTACGATTTTTTCGAGGTTTAATCCAGGAAATTCTAAAATGCTATATGCACTTTCTTTGTTTATTCTCAGTTAGAAGGGGAATAATAAAGCTGAATACAAAGAGTGGACGAACACCGATGCATGTACAGTGATGTATGAGCACAGATGCATGAACAGCGATGTATGAACAACTATGTATAAGCACTGATGTATGAACACACAATAATTAGCGTATGAGTATATAACAATACACGAAGCACTGCAGTAAAGCTGTGATACCAGAACGTATAAACTAGGAAAAATGTAGGAACAGCTTTATTACTAAACGACTACAAAGTTGTAATGTTTCGGCGTGAGCCTTAATCATACAAAAACATACAGGACGAAGAAATAGAGAAAGGAGATAAAGTATAGATTCACACGAATACTAAAAAAAAAAAATAATAATTAAAAAATTAAATAGAGTATTTAGGTGTAAATTGTAAGGTGTGGATTGTCCGGCGGTGTGTGTCAGGAATGGATTTAACAGAACGTGGAGACTGTGATATGTGGTCGGTGGGTTTCAATTGGGGGTGGTGGATGGGGAACCGGGGAGGGGAGAGAGAGTGATACAATGTTGACCTAGCCAGGAGAAGTT
This sequence comes from Achatina immaculata, assembly GCA_009760885.1. NCBI lineage: Eukaryota > Metazoa > Mollusca > Gastropoda > Stylommatophora > Achatinidae > Lissachatina > Lissachatina immaculata. The sequence continues at coordinate 22,957,542 of CM019694.1, forward strand.
GAAATATATGATTAGGGAAGAGGGGTTGCAACGTGATGCTGTGAGAAGGTTTGACAAGTAAGGAGTGGAGCTTAGTGGAGAGGTACTATAATGATTGAAGAGAATGTTAAGTGTAGCTGAACAGCGAGTTTAACCCATGTGGCTCCAGCGTCCCATAATTTTGAATGCAGCGGTTCTCAAGCACCAGGCGTAACAGGCAACGCCAGTCGACACGACACCTGATGATGATGATGACGATGTTCAGTAGAGGCAGTTCGAGGGCGAACGCTGCGAGGCATATCTTGGATGTTCGTGTTTCCATCTTTGAAATATTTCACCCACCTCCTAACACTACTAGCACCCACACACACACACGTCTCCATAAGCAAGTTGAAGTCTTTGGTGAATTTCAGCAGCGGGGATTTCCTCTTTAACGAGGAACTCAATAGCACGTTGACGAAACAAAACTTCAGCACCCGCCATTTTGTTTATCATCCGCGTGGTCACGTGACACATGATGGTGAGGCCGTGACCTCTACATGAAGTGCAAAGGATGCAGTTAAGGTGATGCATTTACTCTATCTATATATTCTGATTTTTTTAAAAAATTGCTCACGACTTTCGGTATGACCCTCATATGAACACTATGTATGCAAAATGATGAATGAAACTCTTCGATAGCTGCTTAATTGATCTGCAACGACAGTTCTCTAACGATTGCATGTACCTTTTAAGATGAATCTTTCTCAATTCTCACGTTCTGTCTTGAATAGTCGAAGTGAGAAACTATTCTTCTGTCAGACCGCAACGGATAATTCGAAGTTTGTAAATATTACTCTGAGTGAGTGAGTGAGTGAGTGAGTGAGTGAGTGAGTGAGTGAGTGAGTGAGTGAGTGAGTGAGTGAGTGAGTGAGTGATGAGTGAGTGAGTGAGTGAGTGAGTGAGTGATGAGTGAGTGAGTGAGTGAGTGAGTGAGTGAGTGTGAGTGAGTGAGTGAGTGAGTGAGTGAGTGAGTGAGTGTGAGTGAGTGAGTGAGTGAGTGGTGAGTGAGTGAGTGATGAGTGAGTGAGTGAGTGAGTGAGTGAGTGAGTGTGAGTGAGTGGTGAGTGAGTGATGATGAGTGAGTGAGTGAGTGAGTGAGTGAGTGAGTGATGTGAGTGAGTGAGTGAGTGAGTGAGTGAGTGAGTGAGTGAGTGAGTGAGTGAGTGAGTGAGTGAGTGAGTGAGTGAGTGAGTGAGTGAGTGAGTGAGTGAGTGAGTGAGTGAGTGAGTGAGTGAGTGAGTGAGTGAGTGAGTGAGTGTGAGTGAGTGAGTGAGTGGTGAGTGAGTGAGTGATGAGTGAGTGAGTGAGTGAGTGAGTGAGTGAGTGCGTGAGTGAGTGAGTGAGTGAGTGAGTGAGTGAGTGATGAGTGAGTGAGTGAGTGAGTGAGTGAGAGTGAGTGAGTGAGTGAGTGATGAGTGAGTGAGTGAGTGAGTGAGTGAGTGCGTGATGAGTGAGGTGAGTGAGTGAGTGAGTGAGTGAGTGAGTGAGTGAGTGAGTGAGTGAGTGAGTGAGTGAGTGAGTGAGTGAGTGAGTGAGTGAGTGAGTGAGTGAGTGAGTGAGTGAGTGAGTGAGTGAGTGAGTGAGTGAGTGAGTGAGTGAGTGAGTGAGTGAGTGAGTGAGTGAGTGAGTGAGTGAGTGAGTGGTGAGTGAGTGAGTGAGTGATGAGTGGTGAGTGAGTGAGTGAGTGAGTGAGTGAGTGAGTGAGTGAGTGAGTGAGTGAGTGAGTGAGTGAGTGAGTGAGTGATGTATGTCATTTCTACAACGCTGAGAACCGTCGCAAGTTTGAAACGGATTTCTGAGTTTTTGACAAAGAAATTATTCAGCGCCAAAAGCACTGCAAAATTAATATTATGTTAGCTCTGAAGAGCACTCAATTTATACAAAATAGCTTTTAAAAACGCGGTGACGCTGCGGACAAAAATTTCACACGGGTAAGTGGTTGATAAACAATAATAATTTTTTTAATAATGATTGAAAGATTGGTCACCCTGCTCAGTTAGCCGTGCGTGAACCCAACTTTGAATGCTTCATTAACAGCCCTAAAGACATGACAGAAAAAAAAATGCCATGCGCTGGGCTAAGTTTGGACAATCTTGTGGCTTCGGGTCTAAATTAAAATGCGGGGTTTTTTTTTTAACTGAAAAAAAGAACCTATTTTTACTTCTCATGCAAGTTCACTTATTAGTCATTTAGGACAACAATAACAACGTTTGTGATACGTAATTTAGTAGATGTAGTGACTCAAGATTAGAACTGTAGTTCTATACCTGGCCTGTGTATTTTGTAACGTGAAAATATTTGGGGGCTTTCGCGAGCCCTCCCATTCTCTCTCTCTCTCTCCCCAACCCAAAACTGTATGCGTGCCACTTAGAGCAAGTGTGCCACGGGTTCGCCCGTCTGTGCTGTGCTAGTGCAGGCGGTTGGGGGAAACGTACGAGAGAGATTAAAAATAATAACGTGTGAAAAGGGGAAGGGGTGGCGCTTTGCAGATGTGTAGTGGTCTAAAATGCATTGAGTGGAATGGAAACGTGTTTTCACCAAAGCAGAGGAGGGGGGGGGTGCGCTTGTTTTCTTTACGGCACCTGCCGAGCTCTTGTCCCAGGCAGCGAGTTCACGCGTGTACGGAAATCATTACATGTAAACACTGTGAGCCAGCAAGAAGAAGAAGAAGAATGTAAGAAAGATAATAAGAATCATCGACATGGCAGCAACGATATCTCGAAATGAGTGGTACACGTAGCTGCGGCTGTATCTGTAGCTGTAGCAGTGATACAGATGATCGTGGCTACAGTAGCAACAGATGCGGTAAAACAGTAATTGAAACAACTACTATTATTACTTATTACTATTGTTGCTGGTTACTTTTACTGCTACCGCTATCATTACCACCACGGCTACTACTGCAACAACAACAACTACTACTGCAACAACAACTACTACTACTGCAACAACAACTACTACTGCAACAACAACAACTACTACTGCAACAACAACTACTACTGCAACAACAACAACTACTACTGCAACAACAACTACTACTACTGCAACAACAACAACAACTACTACAACAACTACTACTGCAACAACAACAACTACTACTGCAACAACAACAACTACTGCAACAACAACAACAACTACTGCAACAACAACAACAACTACTGCAACAACAACTACTACTGCAACAACAACAACAACTACTGCAACAACAACAACTACTGCAACAACAACAACAACTACTGCAACAACAACTACTACTGCAACAACAACAACAACAACTACTGCAACAACAACAACTACTGCAACAACAACAACAACTACTGCAACAACAACTACTGCAACAACAACAACTACTGCAACAACAACAACTACTACTGCAACAACAACTACTGCAACAACAACAACTACTGCAACAACAACAACAACTACTGCAACAACAACTACTACTGCAACAACAACAACAACAACTACTGCAACAACAACAACTACTGCAACAACAACAACAACTACTGCAACAACAACAACTACTACTGCAACAACAACAACTACTACTGCAACAACAACAACAACTACTGCAACAACAACTACTGCTGCAACAACAACAACTACTACTGCAACAACAACTACTACTGCAACAACAACAACTACTACTGCAACAACAACAACTACTACTGCAACAACAACAACAACAACAACTACTGCAACAACAACAACAACTACTGCAACAACAACAACTACTGCAACAACAACAACAACTGATGTTGCTTCCACTGCATATTAGACCCATAACGTAGAACTCACTGGAGTGACGTTGGTGCGACCATCCCCAACCCAGCGCGTCACAGGTGGCAGATGGTGGAAGTCCTCTAGATACGGAGGATCCATGTGAATAAGATTCACCCAAATAAGCAGGCGCAGACAGACTGGCGATAGCCTCAGAGAGCGAGGTGGGATGGTAGGTGGCTCTACTACTCCTATAAAGTGCCTTATGTGCTCAGTGAAGGGAATACCAGGCGGGTACGAGGCGCCTTAAAACCTCTCGCTCCCGCTGCCTTGCGGGTAGGACAGGGAGTCCAGAGGCCAGCAGAGAGTCCGTACACAAACCGACAGAAGACAACGGGAAACTACTGTTGTAGCTCCCAAGAATAGTTATTCTTATACAGAACAATGTACTTTCTCATAGGACATGCAATGAGAAGATGGGGGGAGGGGGCATTGAAAATATTGTCAACAGGAAAAATAGAGGGAAGAAGAGGCAGGGGAAGACCGAGAGAAATGATACTGGACAGTCTGACGAGATTGCATGATAGGAGATCAACTGAGCTAATGGCCTGTATGAAGGATCGGGTACTCTGGAGAAACATAATAGCCAACACCAGTCGGCACGGCACCTGATGATGATGATGTGTCGCGAAATATGCCTTTATTGTTTTACAGTACATAGAACATTGTTGAAGTATTTTCTGACCCAACGAATCCTTACTGTGAGGCGTACTATGTTTCCTTTATGTTGTCATGCTCGGAGTATTTCTTTTGTTTATTCCGTTAGCGGTTCTAGTGGTCTGGTTATATCACCATTCTGGCTCTATGCACTGGACTTTATGATGCATGTCCTCTAGGTTTTATGCTCCATACCAGTAAGAATATACTTTTCCTGTGTTCGGGGCGGCTTTTTGCCGGACTGCTCCGCGAGGAGCTCTAGTTTAAACTTCTGCTTTGTTAGTCCATGCTTTGTTAGTCCATGCTTTGTTAGTCCACGCTTTGTTAGTCCACGCTTTGTTAGTCCATGCTTTGTTAGTCCATGCTTTGGTCCAACTCTAAAGAGCAGACTACAGAAACCTTGAAGAAAAACCTTCTCTTAAAACTTTGGTGATTTCCTTCCCAGTTCTGTGAGTCTGTGGAAGATAAGAGAACGAACGAACGAACATAATTTTCAAAGGGTTAAGAATTGGGCACACAAGCCCGTCTGACATTCTGTCCTTCATCATACAGCTTTCACTCAGTCACAGTCAGTCAGCATTTGTTAATGAGGATAATAATCATGAAGACACATAAATAAATAATAAAACTATCTCATGTCCATACACTCTACACTCTGATTTATGCAACAACATGAAATAAAATTGCATTCTTACATTCATTCAAAACTAACAAATTTATATAAAAAAAACCAGTATTAAAAATTACAACATTCAAGCCATACTTTAAACTATACTCACGGAAAAAAGTAAGTGTGCAATGCTTTAAAAAACACCATGAACGTGCTCAGATGATGACTGAAATAAAATATGGCACACATTATGTTTGATTATCCAATAGCAGATAAAATGATAACATTCAGGTCAGTCACATGTCACAAAAGAGTAAAAAAAAAACCTCACCTAATGTTGCTCACCACCCCAAGAACAGAAAATCAGGGTTTCAATATCGTGTGTGTCCTCCTCGGGCAGTTATCACTGCTTGACACCGCTTTCTCATCGAACCAGTGACACGTTGTATCAATTGTTGAGGCATGTTATTCCATTCCTCTTGCAACGCTTGGGCTAATTCTTGGCGGTTTCCAGGACGATTGTGTCGTCTTCTCAACCTGCGGTCCAGTTCATCCCAAATGTGCTCGATAGGTGACAGGTCCGGTGAAACTGCTGGCCGTGGCAAGACAGTAATCTGATGCTGTTGAAAGTAGTCCCTGACCACACGTGCGACATGTGGACGAGCGTTATCCTGCTGCAGTATCAGGTCTTGTCCATTAGCATCCAGAAAAGGCATTACGTGGCGTGTAATGATTTCGTCCCTATATCGTAAACCTGTAAGGTTGCCATTGAGGAAGACTAGGTTTGTTCGGCCAGCATAGGAAATTCCTCCCCAAACCATTACACTGCCTCCTCTTCTCATATCCACCTCTAGCACACATTCGCAAAGCGTTCTCCTCTTCGCCTGTACACTAAAGCACGCCCATCATGGCCTTGCAGATAGAATCTGAACTCATCAGTGAATAGGATCCGTCTCCATTGATGATAAGGCCATGCCACATGGTGCCTGGCCCAGTTCAAACGGGTTTGTCTGTGGCGAACTGTCAGTACTGGTCTAACTGCAGGCCTATGAGGTAAGAGATTTACCTCTCTGAGTCTGTTCCTCACTGTCCTGCCCGACACACGTCTTACACCTGGAATGTTGCAGGCAGTCCATGTTGCCTGGAGAAACCTGTTACGAAGGTGCATGGGGTGGATGTAGCGGTCTTGTGCAAGGGTGGTAACTCGTGGTCTGCCGCTTCTATGGCGGTCAGCAACGGAACCATTTTGGTTAAAACGACTTTGAGGCGTGATATTGTGTTTCTGTGAACATTGAAATATTGCGATACTGCTGCTACTGTTGATCCAGCAATTAACATCCCAACAGCTATTTCTCGCTGATGTTCATTCAATCTTGCAGCTATTTCTCGCTGATGTTCATTCAATCTTGGCATGATGAAAAAAGATGTTTATGTTGGAATTCCACTATTCTTTCTTCAACGATTACGTGAAGAGATCTCTGAGAACAGAATTACACACTTACTCTTATTTTATCCGTGGTCAGTAACCAATCATGGATCACGCACGTGATTTCACTGGGGCTGTGGTTATCTCCCCATGAATAGTGCGATCAACTTCGTGCAGCACGGGGAAGTGGACAACACTCAGACAAAACTTCGTGCCAAATCTAATTTCATTTCACTCATGACAACGTGATTGGCGCGCTTGACACCACTACACACTTACTTTTTTCCGTGAGTACTTTAAACTATGCTTAGGGAGACATACAGTCCATACCAAACAGATATTGACAAAGTTTAAAGTTATAAGAACGAATATTACTTATAAGTTTTACATGAATTGGTAGGGCATACCAAAGGTTGGCAGCTGAGTAAGAGAAGCTTTTGTTTAAACATGTCAAACCTTGGTTTTGGGATAGATGAGAAAGGATGACTACGGTAATATTGACTCTAGTAATAAAAGTAGATGGAGTTGTATGGTTCAGTTTTACAAAGAAAAGACAGAAAGAGTTAGGACAGTGGGCAGAAACAAGAATGACAAAAAGCAAGATGAGCACATACAAATGAAGAATATACAACAATCCAATATTTCGAGAAAAGACTTTTTCAAATATAACATACAAAAATAACACAGTAGATTTTAAAAAAACGAAAAATACATGAAAAATATATACATCTTTATAGGAGGAGACCAAATAAGATAAGTATATTTTTTATGTTTTTATCTGTTGTGTTGTGGGTTTTTTTTTTATGTGATCCTTGGAAAAAGAATTTTGTCGAAAAATTGTATTGTTGTATGTTCTTCATTTTTATGTGCTCATTTTGCTTTCTGCCATTCAAATTTCTGCCCACTTTTATATATACGAGCATATACATATACATATATATATACATATAATTGAACTGCACACCTCTTACTATAATTCTGTAATACTATTCTCTAACTCTACTGCTGCTGTCATTCTCATCACACTTACATCTGCTACTGCTGCTGCTCTCATCACACTTACATCTGCTACTGCTGCTGCTCTCATCACACTTACATCTGCTACTGCTGCTGGTCTCATCACACTTACATCTGCTACTGCCGCTGCTCTCATCACACTTACATCTGTTACTGCTGCTGCTCTCATCGCACTTCTGCTACTGCTGATGCTCTCATCGCACTTACATCTGCTACTGCTGCTGCTCTCATCACACATAAATCTGCTACTGCTGCTGCTCTCATCATACTTACACCTGCTACTGCTGCTGCTCTCATCACACTTACATCTGCTACTGGTGCTGCTCTCATCACACTTACATCTGCTACTGGTGCTACTCTCATCACACTTACATCTGTTACTGCTATCGCTGCTCTCATTACACATACATCTGCTGCTGCTGCTACTCTCATCATACTTATACCTGCTACTACTGCCGCTGCCCTCATCACACTTACATCTGCTACTGCTGCCGCTGCTCTCATCACACTTACATCTGCTACTGCTGCTGCCCTCATCACATTTACTCTGCTGCTGCTGCTCTCATCACACTTACTCTGCTGCTGCTCTCATCACACTTACTCTGCTGCTGCTCTCATCACACTTACTCTGCTGCTGCTGCTCTCATCACACTTACTCTGCTGCTGCCCTCATCACATTTACTCTGCTGCTGCTGCTCTGATCACACTTACTCTGCTACTGCTCTCATCACACTTACTCTGCTGCATCTGCTCTCATCACATTTACTCTGCTGCTGCTGCTGCTCTCATAACACTTACTCTGTTGCTGCTGCTGTCATCACACTTATTCTGCTGCTGCTCTCATCACACTTACTCTGCTGCTGTCATCACACTTACTCTGTTGCTGCTGCTGCTGCTCTCATCACACTTACACTGCTGCATCTGCTGTCATCACACTTACTCTGCTGCTGCTGCTCTCATCACACTTACTCTGTTGTTGTTGCTGCTGCTCTTATCACACCTACTCTGCTGCTCTCATCACACTTACTCTGTTGTTGCTGCTGCTGCTCTCATCACACTTACTCTGCTGCTGCTCTCAGCACACTTACTCTGCTGCTGCTCTCAGCACACTTACTCTGCTGCTGCTCTCATCACACTTACTCTGCTGCTGCTCTCAGCACACTTAATCTGCTGCTGCTCTCAGCACACTTACTCTGCTGCTCTCATCACACTTACTCTGCTGCTCTCATCACACTTACTCTGCTGCTGCTCTCAGCACACTTACTCTGCTGCTGCTCTCATCACACTTACTCTGCTGCTCTCAGCACACTTACTCTGCTGCTGCTCTCAGCACACTTACTCTGCTGCTGCTCTCAGCACACTTACTCTGCTGCTCTCATCACACTTACTCTGCTGCTCTCAGCACTTACTCTGCTGCTCTCATCACACTTACTCTGCTGCTGCTCATCACACTTAATCTGCTGCTGCTCTCAGCACACTTACTCTGCTGCTCTCAGCACTTACTCTGCTGCTCTCATCACACTTACTCTGCTGCTGCTCTCAGCACACTTACTCTGCTGCTGCTCTCAGCACACTTACTCTGCTGCTCTCATCACACTACTCTGCTGCTCTCATCACACTTACTCTGCTGCTCTCATCACACTTACTCTGCTGCTCTCATCACACTTACTCTGCTGCTCTCATCACACTTACTCTGCTGCTCTCAGCACACTTACTCTGCTGCTCTCAGCACACTTACTCTGCTGCTGCTCTCAGCACACTTACTCTGCTGCTGCTCTCATCACACTTACTCTGCTGCTGCTCTCAGCACACTTACTCTGCTGCTGCTCTCATCACACTTACTCTGCTGCTGCTCTCAGCACACTTACTCTGCTGCTGCTCTCAGCACACTTACTCTGCTGCTGCTCTCATCACACTTACTCTGCTGCTCTCATCACACTTACTCTGCTGCTGCTCTCATCACACTTACTCTGCTGCTGCTCTCATCACACTTACTCTGCTGCTGCTCTCATCACACTTACTCTGCTGCTGCTCTCAGCACACTTACTCTGCTGCTGCTCTCAGCACACTTACTCTGCTGCTGCTCTCATCACACTTACTCTGCTGCTGCTCTCAGCACACTTACTCTGCTGCTGCTCTCATCACACTTACTCTGCTGCTGCTCTCATCACACTTACTCTGCTGCTGCTCTCAGCACACTTACTCTGCTGCTGCTACTCTCATCACACTTAATCTGCTGCATCTGCTCTAATCACACTTACTCTGCCGCTGCTCTCAACACAATTACATCTGCTAATGGAAATGCTGTTGTGACTACCATTCCACGCCTATCACCACTTCTGAATCTATCACAACATCAGTTAGATGTAAATGACAGTCTATTTACCACCACAAATATCAACAATAACAACAAAGCTTTCCTATACAGATTTATCCAAAAAAAAAAAAAGCTACTAGTGAACACGTGATTTGTTATCTTTTGCCGCATCACATGTTTTCTATTATTCCTATCAACGAAGGTCAAGGTCAGATCACATCGGTGTGTAATCAGAAAACGAGCAAAAGAAAAAGCGGCCACTAGTTACACGAGGTGGAGAAAGTAATGTGTTGTGAGGTTTCATTAATGATCCCGAAAGCAAGAATGTCGTTTTATCAGGAGTAAAATGTGCCAGAGGATAACAGAGGATGGACAATGCGAAACGGAAATTAAAAGAATAGGAATGACTCAAAAGAAGGAAGAAGATCCTAACATCAAAACAAAAATCACAGCAACTGAGATTACGTATGGTAAAATGCTACACACACTCAGTACTCCTTTATTGTGTAGAAGCCTGTACCTTGAATAAGACATCATCATCATGTGCCGTGCCGACTGGCGTTGGCTATTATGCTTCTCCAGAGCACCAGATCCTTCATGCAGGCCATCAGTTCAGTTGGTGATCTCCTCTCACACCATCCCGTCAGACTGTCCAGTATCATTGATCTTCTTCCTTCTATTTTTCCTGTTGTTATAATATTTTCAATGCCCCCTCTTCTCATTGCATGTCCTATGAAAGTACATTGTCTCTCTCTTATCTTTTTGACAAGGTTTTTTGTCTCTCCAGCTCTTCTCATAATTCTTCATTAGTTATTTTTGCTGTCCAGGAGATTCGCAACATTCTTCTAATAAACCACATTTCTGCTGCTTCCAATGATTTTTTTGCAGACTTGCCTATTGTCCATGATTCACTTCCATATAATAAGATAGGTTCAATATAACATTTTAGGACTCGTTTTCTAACATTCATTGATAAAGATGTGTTAGCTAATATGTTTCTCATTCTCTGAAATGCAGTCTTTGCTTGGCCTATTCTGTTCCTAATTTCTGTTCTGCATTTCCCATCTGAAGTTATTACTGCTCCAAGGTATTTGAATTTCTGCATCTGCTTTAGAATAGTTCCGTTTAATTTAATACTGCATGTTTGCGGATTCTGTTTCTTAGATATAACCATAGTCTCTGTCTTTTTGATGTTCAAAGTAAAGCCTTTCTGTTCACTTTCTTTGGCGACTTTATCCAAGAGATTTTGCAGGTCTTATTGGTTCTCAGATATCAGTACTGTGTCGTCAGCATACCGAAGGTTGTTAATATTGTATCATCCAATTTTTATGCCTGGTTCTGTGATGATTGTTCTTAGAATATTCTCGCTGTACAGAGAAAAAAGGTCTGGAGATAGTACACATCCTTGTCGCACCCCTTGTTTTATCGGTTGATATTTTCCAATCCTATTTTCAATGTAGCATAGCCTTGTAAGTAATGATTATAGTTATTATAATTATTATTATTATTATTATTATTATTGACATGATCAGGAATAAAGAATGTATTGGGGGACAAAGAAGGTATAGTTAGAGGAGCGAGGAACGGATACTCGGTACTTCAAAGACCTGATCAAAGGTAAAACCGTATCGACAGATCTGATAGATCGTGAGAGTGGTCCAGTTCTAGAGGTGCGACTTCGCGCGCACATGCAGTAGCCCAGGGGGAACAATTGACCAGTAGATCAAAGACTGAACAGAGAACGGACTAGGTCCCGAAGCAGGTAACATGAAAGAGATGGTGGACTTGTTAATGGGAGGGCCGGCGGAGAGCAGATAGGGGTTCTGATAGAGGAGGAGGCAGAGAGAGATTTTGATAGAGGAGGACCAAAAGGTCCTAAACAAGTAGTCTAATAGAAGAACATAACAGATAGAGAAGTAGAGTTAGATTGAACTAGTGTAGCAAGAGATCGTACAGTAATTGTTACCAAGAGCTTTTGTATTACTGAATATTGTGAACGCTGCTTAAATACTGCTTGTAGAATTATGAGAATTTTGATATTGTGATTTTGTGAGATTTCGTGCTACTATGATGAAAATAATGAAATGTGTATAATCTTGCCTATGCCTATTATTACAAGTGAGTTATCAGCTATACGTATTGATCATATTGATGTTAGATTGTCAAATTAAAATGAATACGTCAGGATAATGCTTGTCACAATACACGATTTCTGTGAACTGTTTATGAGACTTGATCTATTGAAATGTTTGAGAATGATCGACGTGTGATTAAAGAGAAACGCTTGAATAATATGATAACAAAAATCACAGCAGCTGAGATTACGTATGGTAAAATGCTACACACACTCAGTACTCCTTTATTGTGTAGAAGCCTGTACCTTGAATAAGACATCATCATCATGTGCCGTGCCGACTGGCGTTGGCTATTATGCTTCTCCAGAGCACCAGATCCTTCATGCAGGCCATCAGTTCAGTTGGTGATCTCCTCTCACACCATCCCGTCAGACTGTCCAGTATCATTGATCTTCTTCCTTCTATTTTTCCTGTTGTTATAATATTTTCAATGCCCCCTCTTCTCATTGCATGTCCTATGAAAGTACATTGTCTCTCTCTTATCTTTTTGACAAGGTTTTTTTGTCTCTCCAGCTCTTCTCATAATTCTTCATTAGTTATTTTTGCTGTCCAGGGGATTCGCAACATTCTTCTAATAAACCACATTTCTGCTGCTTCCAATGATTTTTGTGCAGACTTGCCTGTTGTCCATGATTCACTTCCATATAACAAGATAGGTTCAATATAGCATTATAGGACTCATTTTCTAACATTCATTGATAAGGATGTGTTGGTTAATATGTTTCTCATTCTCTGAAATGCAGTCTTTGCTTGGCCTATTTTGTTCCTAATTTCTGTTCTGCATTTCCCATCTGAAGTTACTACTGCTCCAAGGTATTTGAATTTCTGCACCTGCTTTAGAATAGTTCCGTTTAATTTAATACTGCATGTTTGCGGATTCTGTTTCTTAGATATAACCATAGTCTCTGTCTTTTTGATGTTCAAAGTAAAGCCTTTCTGTTCACTTTCTTTGGCGACTTTATCCAAGAGATTTTGCAGGTCTTGTTGGTTCTCAGATATCAGTACTGTGTCGTCAGCATACCGAAGGTTGTTAATATTGTATCATCCAATTTTTATGCCTGGTTCTGTGATGATTGTTCTTAGAATATTCTCGCTGTACAGAGAAAAAAGGTCTGGAGATAGTACACATCCTTGTCGCACCCCTTGTTTTATCGGTTGATATTTTCCAATCCTATTTTCAACTCGAACTGCTGCTTCTTGCTGCCAGTATAGATGTTTTACAATCCTCAGGTCTTTGCCGTCTATATTGATGTCTTCAAGCATTTTAATAATTTCATTATGTTTCACCTTGTCAAATGCCTTGGTGTAATCAATGAAGCATAAGTAGAGATCTTTCTGTAGTTCTAAAGCTCTTTCTGTTAGTGTTCGTAAAGCATAAATGGCATTGTGTGTTCCCTTTCCTTCAACAAATCCAAACTGTTCATCTGCTGTTTCCATTTTAATATTTTTGCTTGTTCTTCTCATAATTATTCTCAGAAGTAACTTCGTTATGTGACATGAGAGGCTGATAGTCCGGTGGTCGTCACATTCCTTTGCTCCTGGTTTCTTTGGTAGTGCTATAAACGTGGATTTAATCAGGTCACTGGGAATATAACCACTGTTGTAAATGTCATTCAGTATCTTGGTTATTATTTTTATTCCTGTCTCCTCTAGTGCCTCTATTTCTTCTGTTGTTATATTATCATCCCCAGTCGCTTTTCCTTTCTTCATGTGTTTGATGGCATCTATGATTTCATCTTCAAGTATTGGTAGTCCCTCACAGTTTTCAGTATCTGGTGTTAATTCTGGTCTTTCTCCTCCATACAGCTCACCGATATACTCTGTCCACAATGTCTTCTTTTCCCATTAACATTTTACCTTCTTTCGATTTCAGGCATCCTGTGGTATATTTTGTTTTCCTGCCTGTGAGTTCATTAATTCGTTTGTGCATGTTTTTGCTGTCTTTAATATGAGAGTCCTCTATCTGTCTGCACTGTTCATTTAACCATACTTCTTTTGCTTCTCTGCATTTGCGTCTTATTTCTTTATTTATCTTGCTATATTTTTCCTCGTTATTTTTACTCCTCCTCCTTTTGTCCATCAGTCCTAAGATGTCGTCTGTCATCCATTTATTTTTAGAGGCTTCTTTTTTTGGTGGTATTATCTCCTTAATAGTTTGGTGGATAGAATCTCTTAACATTTCCCATTGTTCATCTATACTATTTATCTTTTGCTATTGCATTGTATCTATTTGTTATAATAACTTTGTATTGTTCTCACAGTTCTTGGTCATTTTTAAGAAGTTCTGTATTCAATTTGATGTTTCTCACTTTTCTGCCTGCTTTCTTTAGTTTTATTCTAACTTTTCCACAGAGTGAATCATGGTCACTATTGCAGTCAGCTCCTGGCATGGTTTTTGTTGTCAGTAATGCATTGCGGAATCGTTTGTTGATTAATATGTAGTCTATCTGGTTAAAAGTCTTTTTGTCTGGGCTGCACCACGTTGCCAGTCTTCGAGGATGTTGTTTAAACCAGGTGTTTCCTACAACCATGCTATGTATTCTTGCCCATTCAATTAATTTATAACCTCTGTCATTCCTCTCTCCCAGTCCATAGTCACCAACGATGACTGAAGTTCTTCCTTTACCAACTTTGGCATTAAATCTCCCATGACTATGGTAACTTCATGTGACTTTGTGTGTTTTAGTGCTGTCTCTATGTCATTATAAAATAGCTGTACATCTTCTTCAGAACTTTCAGATGTTGGAGCGTACTCTTGTATAATATTTATGTTTATTGGTTGTCCTTTCAGTTGGGCTAGCAGGACTCGGTCCGAGATGTTCAAATATCCTACAATTGTCCTTGATGTTTGTTCATCAAATATAATTCATACTCCTCGTTCATGTTTCTCACGTCCTGAGTATATTATTGTATATTTATCTGAGTTTATCTTCCCTGCACCTGTCCATCTAACTTCACTCATTCCTAATATTTTGATCTTCATCCTTTCCATTTCCATCTTTACATTTTCTAATTTTCCAGCCTGGAATAAAGTTCTAACATTCCAATAAGACAGCAGAAAAGAGAATTGAGGCCTTTGAAATGTGGGTATATAGAAGAATAGGGCGTATCTCATGGACAGAAAAGAAAACAAAGAAGCGAGCGCTAAATCAACTAGAAGTGGAAAAGACAAATACTGGAAATCATAAAACAAGACAATTAAGATTCTTTGGGCAGGTCGCGGGGCAAACTGTATTTAAGACCCTTTCTTGAGGGCAAGATCGAAGTGAAGAGGACGATAACGACGTAGATGGGTGGATAATATCAAGAGATGAACAAAAACCAGCTTGGCCGGGTGTACTATGAAGGCAAGAAACAGACCTTCATTGCAGCCAACCTTCCGTGGGGAGACGGCACAAGATGATGATAATGATGCTGAAAATGTGTCAGATCATTGTCAGTGAAGACGACTGTGCGATTATCAGAACGAGTGAGCAAGTAGAGAAGATGGTCAAGTGTTTATCTTCCACCTGTTCAGTGCAGTTAGGCTGCTGCGTTTCATCAGCCTTGCTGCCCGCTACGGTGGTGTAGTTTACTGAGAATATGTGCTTGTCATACCCACACGGAGATATCAGACAAACCAGATGAACCCGCTGTTGCATTTATGAGATTGACAAAAGATGGACTGGGTTCGGTAGTCAGCGTGTTGAACAAAGGATCATAAGACGTCTGATCTCAGCCCTATCTTTCAAGTGTATGTCTGGGGATAGGTTACCTAATATTATATCGAGTTAGTCAGTGAAGCTGGAGACTGCAGAAGAATGCTGAAGACACCATGGACAGCGAGGAGATCAAACGAAGAGGTCCTGACAGAGACAGGAGAGAGAGAGAGAGAGAGAGAGAGAGAGAGAGAGAGAGAGAGAGAGAAGCAATAACAAAATTCAAGAAGTGACAATCCGGATTCATAGAGCACGCCACGAGAGCAGGTGGATTGAAATACAAGATCCGACAATTAAGTAATGAGACTAAGTACATTATAAAATAAAATAAACAGCAGCTGAAGATATAACCTGTATTTTATTCAAAGTAAGCCTCTTGTGCATTGAAAGAGCGAGTGGCACGTTCTAAAAAAACACTAGAACGACCTCTGGAGTTCTTCTGTTGGTATGGCACTTAAACTCGATGTTACGGCCCTTTGGATGTCATTAGTATAGTCAAATAAGCGTCCTTTCAATTGTAACTTGACTTCTGGGCATAGAAAATAATCGCAGGAGAAAATATGGGAAACAGGGTGGATGGCTGAGAACACACACTTGTTTTTGAGCCAAAAATTCCTGTACAACTACCGCCCGGTGAGCCGGTGCATTATCACGAAGAAGTAAAAAACTGCCAGGTGTTGAATACTCGGGTCGGACTCGGAGAATCCTTTTCAATAGGCGTTTCAAAGTACTTAAATAAACTTTGGCAGTGGCAGTCTGTCCCTCTAGAATAAATTCTTTGTGAGTAACTCCTTTGCTGTCGTAGAACCACACCAACATTGTCTTCACTTTCGACTTTTGAAGACGAATTTTTTTGCCTTTTGGTGATGATGATGATTTCCACTGAGCAGTTTGGCGTTTAGCTGTGGGATCATAGCGGAAAATCCATGTTTCATACTCAGCAACAATCAAATTTAAGAAATCTTTATTTCTGCGACACGTTTTGATGATGTCTTTTGCGTACTCAACACGCTGATGTTTTTGGTCACCAGACAACGCATGTGGTACAAACCGGCAAGCAAATTTTTTCTTGCCTAAATCTTCCATTACAGTTTTATGAATGATCTCTCGGTTGACATTAAATTCATCTGCCATCATCCTCACAGTCAAACAACGATCTTCTTGTATCCGTTCTCTGATTTTTGCAATGAGTTCCTCATTACGAACAGAAATTAGGCTTCCACATCTAGTTGGATTTGTAATCGTTTACAAACCACTTTTGAATCGTTAATATAACCTGAATATCTGTGCACGAGATAAACAATTATCCCCATAAACTTCGCATCAATTCAACTGTCTCAATGGCACTTTTTCCCAGTTTTAAACAGAATTTAATGTTAGCTTTTTGCTCCGCGCTGATTACATGACAATCCAGCTCTAACTAGGTCACCAAAATGGCGGCTTGTTTGTCGTCTGCTTATTAGGCGGCGATGAAAAGTTACCAGATCATAGATGAAGGTTGCCTCTTTAAATTCCATGCTTTGCTTCATAGATGGCATCCTGTCTTGGGCATAATAAAATCAGCCTCATTACTTAAATGAAATACCTTGTATTTCATAGCAACAGGGATGATATAGGGCAAAAGAGACTGAGGCAGACAAAGAGAGAAGATGATAGGTGGACCGATGAAGTGGCATGGAGAAAGAACACCAGTCTGCCTCATAATTAACACCAGAATAGAGGAAGCATGACCACAAATGGCTCTCGGCATGGAAGTGGATAGATAGTCAGTGAAGCGGGCGATGAATATGAAGAATGCATCTGACTGGTAGTTCGGTCTCTTTGACCAAACCACGATTAGTGAATTGTGAGTAGAAATCTGGAGAGATCTGTACTTAGCATTTGGCGTGCAGCAATAAGGACTTCAAGTGAACCAGTGAGAAGTGCAGAATGTAAGTAACAACTTACA
This sequence comes from Achatina immaculata, assembly GCA_009760885.1. Classification (NCBI taxonomy): domain Eukaryota; kingdom Metazoa; phylum Mollusca; class Gastropoda; order Stylommatophora; family Achatinidae; genus Lissachatina; species Lissachatina immaculata. The sequence continues at coordinate 22,975,151 of CM019694.1, forward strand.
ATGTTAAAATTGTATGAAGCAAATCACCCAGCCCTATCAAGAAGTCTGTTTGTTCTCTCAGCATTGAGGAAGGTGGCAGGACACAGTAAGAGAAAAACTTTCTCCACCTTCACTGAGTTTGGCAATCAGGATCAGTAGAGACAGAGATTCATTCTTCAATTCATCTTATGTTATGATTTGAATCATTATAGGTTCAAAGGTTCAAAATCAGACTCGGGCATCATTGCATTAAGGAAAGCACGCCAAAGCTTCCGTGCGACAGGATGTGTGCTAATAGTTGAAATCAAGTGTTGGTTCTTTCCAGTGCGTTTTCTGCTACATTATCATGAATCAGTATATGAAGCCTAAAAGTTGTACTCCTACTATGAGTGTTTATCAGAACTCTCAGGCACCTGTCGAGCCGATGGATAAATAAATTTTGTTCAGAAGCTCATAAAAAAGGTCTTGTCGATGACCTTGTGAACTTATGGAAAAAAAGGCCGAAGGAGCCAGTGAAATATGACGGATATGACAGTGAAATGTGATGTATTAACATGACAGTGAAATGTGATGTATTAACATGACAGTGAAATGTGATGTATTAACATGACAGTTATGAGATAGGAACTGTAATAATATAAATAAGAAAAGACTCCAATTCCAGAGTACATCATACAACTCTGCCCTCTCTACCACATCATACAACTCTGCCCTCTCTACCACATCATACAACTCTGCCCTCTCTACCACATCATACAACTCTGCCCTCTCTACCACATTACACAACTCTGCCCTCTCTACCACATTACACAACTCTGTCCTGTCTACCACATCATACAACTCTGCCCTCTCTACCACATCATACAACTCTGCCCTCTCTACCACATCATACAACTCTGCCCTCTCTACCACATCATACAACTCTGCCCTCTCTACCACATTACACAACTCTGCCCTCTCTACCACATTACACAACTCTGTCCTGTCTACCACATCATACATCTCTGCCCTCTCTATCACATCCGACAATTCTGCCCTCTCTATCACATCCGACAATTCTGCCCTCTCTACCACATCAGACAATTCTGCCCTCTCTACCGCATTATACAACTCTGCCCTCTCTACTACAGCATATAACTCTGCCCTCTCTACCACACCATACAACTCTGCCCTCTCTACCACACCATACAACAACTCTGCCCTCTCTACCACACCATACAACTCTGCACTCTCTACCACACCATACAACTCTGCCCTCTCTACCACACCATACAACTCTGCCCTCTCTACCACACCATACAACTCTGCCCTCTCTATCACACCATACAACTCTGCCCTCTCTACCACACCATATAACTCTGCCCTCTCTACCAAGAACCTCGAACCAAGCTCTGACCACGGGAAGTAACACAGAAAAAACAAACTTCGAGACACAAATCATGACCTCCAAGAGGCTGCACAGTTTATCTAGACAATAAACATAGATATCTGAGGCTCAAATGAGAGAGGGATTAGAAGAAGAAGAAGAAGAAGAGGAAGGAGAATGAGAATGAGAAGAAGAAGGAAAATGAGAAGAAGAAGAAGAAGAAGCATGAACAACAGAAGAACTTTATACGTGAGACATGGCCAGAGAACAAAAGCTTTGGGGCTCCTACCAGGATCTGGAGAGGACTGCGGGCTTTGCCATATCGACAGGGATCAGGATCTGAAGTGATCAACAACCTCGAACGCAGAAGAAGAAGATTAATTTCCACGTAGCTGCTGGTGATGATATGCAGAGTACTTCTAAAGTGACGGCAGACCTGTCTGTTATCTTGTAACATGTTACAGGGGTGAACTGTACTTAGCTGTGTAAAGAATAGACTTTTGGGCCTGATTGCGGGACGAAGATCCTGTGTGATCTGGAAGTCAGCGACCCACAGCTGAAATGCTGACGTCAGGGTTGGCGAATCATAGCTAGTCAAGACCCTGTCCCACCTTTCCGTTGGTACTCCCAGCAATAGGCCTAGCCTGGCTATTGGGGCAGGAATTGCCTTAGTCCTCATAGCGGTGGAATTTGCCAAGGAAGCATTGCACAACCCCCTCCCCCCGCCTCCTTGCATTTTAGTTCCATTCATCATCATCATCATGTGCCGTGCCGACTGGCGTTGGCTATTATGCTTCTCCAGAGTATCCGATCCTTCATGCAGGCCATCAGCTCAGTTGGTGATCTTCTCTCACACCATCCTGTCAGACTGTCCAGTATCATTTCTCTTGGTCTTCCTCTTGATTTTCTTCCTTCTATTTTTCCTGTTGTTATAATATTTTCAATGCCCCCTCTTCTCATTGCATGTCCTATGAAAGTACATTGTCTCTCTCTTATCTTTTTGACAAAGTTTTTTGTCTCTCCAGCTCTTCTCATACATTCTTCATTAGTTATTTTTGCTGTCCAGGGGATTCGCAACATTCTTCTAATAAACCACATTTCTGCTGCTTCCAATGATTTTTGTGCAGACTTGCCTATTGTCCATGATTCACTTCCATATAACAAGATAGGAGTTCCATTCAGAGACTGAAAAAAAGGTCGCCATAACCTGCTCCCAAGCTCAGCATCTTCACCGCATCGGCTGCAGAGAATATCATCTCGCAGTTGCAGGAAGATGGAAGAAGAAAGCCTGTCCCAGAATGCGGCTGCAGGTCGGGGCGTGACTGTAGCTGTCTTGACGGCAGGTAAAGGTTAAGAAAGTTCCATAGCAAATGCCGTAGGAGATGAAGCGTTAGAGACCACCAGCGTATGAGGTAGGGTGGCCAGTTCCTTTCCTCGCTGCCTTTCCTTCCCAGATTTTATCATTTTACGAGGCGGGATCGACCTCGGGGCCATATTGGTCGGAAAAAAAATTCCCCTCAGCTGGGGAATCGCACCCTCAACCATTCGGTTGCTAGACGAATGCTCTAACCACTACGCTAGACAGTCTTGGCGGTAGATGCTTATTTTATAGCACATCCTTGTGGAAGACTGAGGGAAGAATGTGGTGGAGTGTATAAACTTACATGTGTTTTCGGACCTGCCCACAAGGTCTAACCCCTTAAATCTATTTAAATACTCATGGCGCTTCCTACTCATATGTCCAGGCAATACGATTCTGTATATAGTCATATTTAGACAATATAAAAACTGATAAAACAGTAATTCGAAATAGCAGTTATGTGGACTTTGAGAAAGATGCAACACACAGGCTAGTGCAGGAACACCCCAATGGTTTTCAAAATAAACTAAATAGGCATCACTTTGTTCCAATGAATCTTTAATACTGTTCTAATAGTCTATAAAGAAAGGAAGTTTATCTTGAATATAAAATTAGTAGCTTTTACACCTTGTACTTAAAATTTATTTCTTTAAAATGGTCTTCAACAAGTTACGCACAGCAGCAATGCTCATACGCACAGTGTGTGCAGCAGCCATGTCTTGCTGAAACCTGATCCTTGGGGGTCCAAGAAATTTATCATGTCTGTGTAGCGTTTGGCATTCACTGGTCACTGCATTCCCATAACGATCTTCAAAGATATACAGCCCATTTAACAAGAACGATGACAAGCACACCAAGTTAATTTCAGACCATGCAAAGGCCGCTGATGAAGCTCATGGGAGCTTTCAACTGCTAAGCAGCGGCAGTTCTGCTTGTTTCATCAAGATGGAAATATGCTTCATCAGAAATAAACAAATTGTCCAACATTATAGGGTAGTTTTGCAACAGATTTAACACAGTTATACAGCTTTCAAGTCTTTGTTGTTTGCATGGATTTGTAGTCATGCTACTTGAGTTTTGTAGGAATTAATGTAGTCATGCTAACTGAGTTTTGTAGGAGTGACTGTGGGCATGCTACCTGAGTTTTGTAGGAATGAATGTAGTCATGCTACCTGAGTTTTGTAGGAATGGCTGTAGGCATGATACCTGAGTTTTGCAGGAATGGATGTTGTCATGCTACCTGAGTTTTGTAGGAATGGATGTTGTCATGCTACCTGAGTTTTGTAGGAATGGATGTTGTCATGCTACCTGAGTTTTGTAGGAATGGATGTTGTCATGCTACCTGAGTTTTGTAGGAATGGATGTTGTCATGCTACCTGAGTTTTGTAGAAATGGCTGTAGGCATGATACCTGAGTTTTGCAGGAATGGATGTTGTGATGCTACTTGAGTTTTGTAGGAATGGATGTTGTCATGCTACCTGAGTTTTGTAGGAATAGCTGTAGGCATGATACCTGAGTTTTGTAGGAATGAATGTTGTCATGCTACCTGAGTTTTGTAGGAATGGCTGTAGGCATGATACCTGAGTTTTGTAGGAATGGATGTTGTGATGCTACTTGAGTTTTGTAGGAATGGATGTTGTGATGCTACTTGAGTTTTGTAGGAATGGATGTTGTGATGCTACTTGAGTTTTGTAGGAATGGATGTTGTCATGCTACCTGAGATATGAAGGAATGAAAATGTAACTTCATAAGTAACCTGGAAACACTCCGTCTTAACAGGTTCTGAGTCACAGCACGCGTCGTACTGGACCTACTTGGACTTGGATGACTGCATTTGACACTCGAGCGGTATTTTCCTTTGTTCAAACAGATCTACGTCGACCTGGTGGCTTTGTGTCAACAACAGAACCTTCTTCTCGAAACTTCGATACCCACATAAGAACACTGATGCTTGATGTCGATTGAACTGCCTACGAAACTCGATAAGCAGCCGTTACTGACTTTGTTTGAATAAGCCGCTCAACGCTGCATGGCAAACTCCAAGATGGAGGCTATCACGTAGCACCACGTTGACAGCCTACAGCGCCAAGAATTCTCATTTCAGAGTCGTCAGGTGTTTTTGCTCTACCCTGACCGCTAGAAACCAAAAGATCCCTCAGAACAAAGAAATCAAAAAGAACTCGCAGAACAAGGAAAACAAAAAGAACTCTCAGAACAAAGAAAACCAAAAGAACTCTCATAACAAAGAAAACAAAAAGAACTCCCAGAACAAAGAAAACCAAAAGAACTCTCAGAACAAAGAAAACCAAAACTCTCAGGAGAAATAAAACCAAAAGAACTCTCAGAACAAAGAAGACCATAAGAAACTGATGGTAGTTCAGGTAGTTTGCGCACTCGCCTGCAGAGAAGAAGGTACATGGTTCGATTTCGCACTCGGGCGGATTTTTTTTTTTCGGGCCTACCAGCACTAGCATCAACCCAGCCTCAATATTTGGGTACCTGTGGGATTCCCTTGGGAAGCAAAAGACAGCGAGGACAGATGCTGGCATCCTCCTACCTCAAATGCTGTAGTGGCCTAGAAATACGAGTGCACTTACACTTCAATAACGGGACAGATTTTTCTTAAAGATCACAAATGATCTCATCACGAAACTTGATAATCACTGGAAAACACAAGGGAAATAAAATGAGAGGAAGCCAAAAAAAAAAAAAACTGACTCAACTGACTGAAAACGTGCAGTGGAAAAGAACGACAAACTAAACTGACTGAAGACATCAGGGTCAGCACGACCCGGAGAAGTATGACTCCGAACAGTAATTTTCAGTGCATATAATCTCACCCAGCGGTGATACACGGGTATCTCAAAACACGTCGAGGTTTTCCGGTGAGAAGGTCCAACTCTGGCCAGGGTGGGCTACCGCCTCTCACCCAGCGGGGATGCACTGATATCCTAAACACGTCGAGGTCTTCCGGCGAGAAAGTCCAACCCTAGACTAAACTGGTGCAATGAAAACCACGGTGTCACGCAATCCCGCTTCCGAGACCCACCAAGAATACAGGCTACAGCCCTGTGATACTCTGAACCCCTTGTGGTCCTCTCGTGGATCCTTTCAGGGACTACACAGGGGACCACGAGACCTAACGAGGACCACAGGCGTAAATTCAGTAGGATCACAGTGCGGTTTTGGTGGTAGAAGCGAACGAAGAAGAAGAAGAAGAAGAAGTGCATATAATGAACACAGATTGTGAAAATGAGGATGGTCTGTTTACAGATATCTAATTGCTGAGCACACAAGAGCCGGCGTTTTGATTGTGTTTCCCCAAATGTTTTCTGCGCCTTTTTTTTTCCCCTTTATATTCTGCAGATGATTTATAGATTATATCAGCATTTACCGCATCTCAAAATCAGCTCCGTAAGCAAGGGAACGAGTCAAAGTGCCGTGTCTTCATTTCATTCGCTGTTGGTGGCCAAGTACTCTGTATTAACTTCACGTACTAGAAGATGACCAAATGCACTGTCCCAACTTGACGAACAGTAGGCGACCAAATGACCTGTCTCAGCTTGACGCACTGCATGCGACAAAATGCCTTGTCCTAACTTCATACACTGCAGGCGACCAAACGCCTTGTCTTAACTTCACACACTATAGGCGACCATTTGCCCTGTCCTAACTTCACACACTGTAGGTGGTCAAATGCCATGTCCTAACTTCACATATTGTAGTCGACAAAATGCCCTGTCCTAACGTCACACACTGTAGGTGGCCAAATGCCTTGTCCTAACTTCATACACTGTAGGTGACCAAATACCCTGTTCTAACTTCACACACTGTAGGTGGTCAAATGCCATGTCCTAACTTCACACACTGTAGGCGACAACATGCCCTGTCTAACTTCACATAATGTAGGTGGCCAAATGCCTTGTGCTAACTTCACACACTGTAGGCGACCAAATGCCTTGTCCTAACTTCACACACTGTAGGCGACCAAATGCTTTGTCCTAACTTCACACATTGTAGGCGACAAAATGCCCTGTCCTAACTTCACACACTGTAGGTGGCCAAATGCCCTGTCGTAACTAACAGACAATGGCAATGACAGACTACAACAGAAAGTTCTCCGAAACACACATAGCGCAGGGAATGTAACAGAATCATCATGTTATGTTTAGAATATATTCCTTTATGGCGTGGAAGCAAACATCATTAAATAATAAAATGGAAAACAGAACTTCAACTTTTGGAAGTCGAATAGGGTGAATTCCGTGGACAGAGAAGAAAAGAAATAAATTAAGTACAACTGAACTTGAGAAATAATAAAAGCACAAGAACTATTCAATATAAACATGCCGACCGTATGAAAAAGCATAATGCAATAATGAAGACAATTCTCAAGGCGAAAAAAGTGAAGGGAAAAGAGAAAGAGGACGACAGCAGAATAAAAATGGGTGAACAAAATAAAGAGATGGATGGGATTCAGCTTGGCTGGAGATTTCGTGAAAGCAAGGAAGAGAGAACGAATGAATGAATGAAAGAACAGACTTTGTTTTCAAAGGGTTAAGAATCGGGCAAGCAGGCCCGTCCACCATTCTGTCCTTCATCATACAACTTTCATTCAGTCACAGATATTCAGCATTTGTTATTGAACATAATATGCATGAAAAAGCAACAAAAAATAAATAAGTAAATAATTAATAAACCCTTTCTTTCCATACACTCCACATTCTGCTCTATGTAACCACATGAAATAAACATAATTACATTCTCACATTCATTATAAACTAACAAATTTATAGAACAGCAATATAATAGATACGATACAACAATCAAGCCATACATTAGATTAACCTAATTTAGACTTTCATAATACATAGTACATGCACTTGTACTTTCATAAAGCAAATACATACAGATGCATATATTCAAACACACATACCATATATATATATATATATATATATATATAAACACATCCACACATATACATATTCTTATATTATATTCTTGTATCCTTCCCGTGCCGTTAAACGTCACATAGGGCTCGCAAGGTTGTTCGCCGATTTTTCCTGTTTTCGGCGAGCTCTTCAACCTCATCAAGGGATTTTATGCCTATTAATTTGGCCTCTCTTAACAATGTCCTCTTTAGAGTTTCACGTGGTCTTGTACATATACACACATATATTCACATGTAAACACATAGACATGTGCATACACATATACATATATATACACATACATACCAATATAAATCTATACACATACACATATACATATATATGCATACACATATACATACCTACATCTATTCATATGTATATATAAATTATGCACAAACACAGATACTTACTAGGGAGGCATATAGTCCATCTCAAACAGATACTGACAACGTTTGAAGTTGTAAGAATGAATATTACTTTTAAGTTTTACATTAGTTGGTAAGGAATACAATTGTTTAAGCGTTGACTGTGTTTTGTGTTGGAATTGAGCAGTGATTACAAACAGGGTGGAGCATTGTGTGATAGAATTTTATGAACTAACTTGGCCTTGTTGAACAGAAATCTCCTCTTGAGGGGTATAATATCAAGATGTTTGTCGTTATTTGTAATACGTGCTACATGTTTGTTGTCTATAAGCTTTACTGCTAGTTTTTGGAATGAGTAAAGTCTTTTCATGTTTGACATGGAACAACCATCCCAGACTGTGGAACAGTAGTATAACTGTGTTTGTATTTGTGATATGTGGCATATTTTACTAGTGTCTGTGCAAAGAAAGTGTTTAATTTTGGCAAATTGGTTAAATTTTTATGCAATGGGTTGGTTAGACTGTCTACGTGATGACTCCAGCTGAGGTGATGGTCAGTCGTGAGACCTAGAGTTTTATGTTCATTAACATTCTGTATCTGTGAAGTTCCAGCATGGAGTTGCTATTGGCGAATTTGTTAATTTCTGTCTTGTTGTAATGAGCATGGATTTTGGTTTGGTGGTGTTTATAAGCAATCTATTGTAGTTGCTTCAGTTAATTAGATCGTCTATTTCAAACTGAAGAGTTGACTCAATATTAATACAGTAATTATTCATCAGTAAAAAGATAACAAGATGATTTGTTGAGATGAAGTGGAAGATGATTGATGTAGATGGTAAAAAGCAGAGGACCAAGAACAGACCATTTTGGAACATCATTATCAACCACATATGAATTTTAAGGCAAACTACCTGCTGTCTGTTGGAAAGAAAAGATGTAATAAATTTTGTTAAGTCTGGGTGTAATTTATAAGTCTCAAGGTTAAGAAGAGGCTTCAACCGTATCCAACTAGTGAACCGCAAAGAAGCATTTAGGAAAAAGCCTGTTACTCCATCGGACAGAGTTAAATTAGTACTGCCTTTCCACTCGCATGGTCAGATGGTTATGAAAGTTCTTGATTGTCATCTGCCACTAATTCAGCTCGACCCCAACACTCGTGACATTTTCTCTGATACACCCCTGTTGGCATACAAACGTGAGCCAAACCTTAAGGACATCCTCGTCCACAACCACTTGAAGCGGAGCTTAACATATGTTGGCACCAGAAAATGTAACCGCCCCCGCTGCGTTACCTGCCCTGTAGTCTGGGAAACGAAAACGATCAACCTTCCCAAAACTATCCTCACTCTTCGTGAGGGATTCATATGTGAGTCCTGTAATGTGATATATGTCATCGTATGCAAAAGATGCAGGATAACGTATATTGGTGAGACTGGCCTCAGATTAGGGGACTGCATACAGAAACATCATTACGAAATCACCCAGCATGCTTCGAAACCCGTCCCAAATCATTTCAATGGCCCCAACCACAGAGGCAAATCTGATTTTCTGGTAACAGCCATAAAACAATGTTGCGCAGACGACACAATCCGCCTAGCGATTGAGAACCGCTACATTCAGGATTATGGAACGCTGGACCCACACGGGTTAAATTCACTATTCAGCTACACCTAGCATTCTCCTCTTCAACAATTATAATCCCTCTCCACTAAGCTCTACTCCCTTCTCACTTGTTACACATAGTTCAGAACCTCCTCACAGCATCATATTACAACCCCTCTACCCTAACTATAATCATCTATTTCACCTTCTCCTGGCTAGGTTAACATTGTACCACTCTCTCTCCCCTCTACGGTTTCCCCACCCATCACCCCCAGTTACGACCCACCGACCACACGTCACAGGTCTCCATTTAAACAGTCTCTACCCCCTACCATGCTCATTTCTGACACACAACGTCGGCCAAGCCATATCTTCTTACAGTTACAGATAAACACTCTAATCATTATTAACTTTTTAAAATAGCATTCATTTGAATCTATACTTTATCCCCTCTCTCTCTATTTCTTCGTTCTGTATGTGTTTGTATGATTAAGGCTCGCGCCGAAACGTCACAACTTTATAATCGTTAAGTAATAAAGCTGCTCCTACTTTTTTCCTAGTTTATACATTGGGGAAACCACTGTTGTAGTTCACAAGGATATTTATGCTTAAACAGAGTAATAGATTCATCATGAACGACGATAATGGATGTTCCCCTGGAACAGCCTCGTCCGGTAGGGCAGCTCACGAGCCACAGTTCAGGTCAGGTCGTCATCAAGCTACTGGTGGCAAAACTAACAAGTTCAAAATAGCAACATGGAATGTTTGAACTCTGTCCAGACTGGAAAATTAGAAAATGTAAAAAGAGAAATGGAAAGGATGAAGATCAAAATATTAGGAATGAGTGAAGTTAGATGGACAGTTGCAGGGAAGATAAACTCTGATAAATGTACAATAATATATTCAGGAGGTGAGAAACATGAACGAGGAGTGGGTACAGTATTTGATGAGCAAAGAGCAAGGACAGTTGTGGAATCTCGGACCGAGTGCTACTAGCCCAAACTGAACGGACGACCAATAAACATAAATATTATACAAGTGTACGCTCCAACATCTGAAAGTTCTGAAGAAGATGTGCAGCTATTTTATAATGACATAGAGACAGCACTAAAACACACACAGTCACATGAAGTTACTATAGCCATGGGAGATTTTAATGCCAAAGTTGGTAAAGGAAGAACTTCAGACATTGTTGGTGACTATGGAATGGGGGATAGAAATGACAGAGGTAGTAAATTAACTGAATGGGCAAGAATTCATAGCAAGGTTGTAGGAAACACCTGGTTTAAACAACATCCTTGAAGACTGGAAACTTGATGCAGCCTAGACAAAAAGACTTTTAACCAGATAGATTACGTATTAATCAACAAACGATTCCATAATGCATTAGTGACAACAACAACAAAAATCGTACCAGGAGGTGACTGTAATAGTGACAACGACCCGACTTTAGAATAAAGCTAAAGAAAGCATGCTGAAAAGTGAGAAACATCAAACTGAAAGCAGAACTCCTTAAAAATGACAAAGAACTGTGATAACAAAACAGAGTTATTATAAAAAATAGATAAAATGCAATAGCAAAGATAAATAGTATAGATGAACAATGGGCAAAGTTAAGAGATTCTATCCACCACCAAACTGTTAAGGAGATAATACCATAAAAAACATAATCACCTAGGAATAAGTGGATGACAGATGACATCTTGGGACTGATGGACAAGAGAAGGAGTAAAAATAACCAAGAAACATATCATTCATTCATTTGCATGTCCCTTGCAGAACTTTGCCTCCCTAACAGCTCTCCCGTAAGCCTCTCGGTTGTGAGCAAGATGCCTTGCTGCCGATGCATCCATTTGCAAATAATCAACGATATCTTGCAGCCATCTTCGCTTTAATCTTCCTTTCTTTCTTTTTCCCATTATGTACCCTTCCAAGACGGTCCTCTCTAGATTGTCATGACGTTTAATGTGTCCAAAATATTTAAGTTTTCTCTCTTTAATCCTCTTTACTAGCCAGCCTTCTTCAATATTAATTTCTTGTAGTATAGATATATTTGTTCTTTTTTGTGTCAATGATATTTGAAGAACTCTTCTGTAGCATTTACATTCAAAGGCATTTATGCGTTTCTCAGCTGTTTTGTTAAGTGTCCAGGTCTCACAGGCATATGTTGCGATGGGAAAGATGCATGACCTTAAAAATCTTATTTTTGTGGTTCTGTCTGTTAAGAAAAATATAGCAAGATAAATAAAGAAATAAGATGCAAACGCAGAGAAGCAAAGGAAGTGTGGTTAAATGAGCAGTGCAGACAGATAGAGGACTCTCATAATAAAGACAGCAAAAACATGCACAAGCGAATTAGTGAACTCACAGGCAGGAAAACAAAATATACCACAGGATGCCTGAAATCAAAAGAAGGAAAAACGTTAATGGGAAAAGAAGACATTGTGGACAGGTGGACAGAGTACATCGATGAGCTGTATGGAGGAGAAAGACCAGAATTAACGCCAGATAATGAAAACTGTGATAGGCCACCAATACTCGAAGGTGAAATTATAGATGCCATCAAACACACGAAGAAAAGAAAAGCGACTGGGCCTGATAATATAACAACAGAAGAAATAGAGGCGCCTAGTGGAGATGGGAATAAAAATAATAACCAAGTTACTGAATGACATTTACAACAGTGGTTATATGCCCAGTGAACTGCTTAAGTCCACGTTTATAGCACTACCAAAGAAACCAGGTGCAAAGGAATGTGATGACCACAGGATTATCAGCCTCTCATGTCACATAACGAAGCTACTTCTGAGAATTATTATGAGAAGAACAAGGAAAAAGATAAAAATGGAAATAGCAGATGAACAGTTTGGATCTGTTAAAGGAAAGGGAACACACAATGCCATTTATGCTTTACGAACACTAACAGAAAGAGCTTTAGAAGTACAGAAAGATCTCTACTTATACTTCATTGATTACACCAAGGCATTTGACAAGGTGAAACATGATGAGATTATTAAAATGCTTGAAGACATAAACAGACGGCTAAGACCTGAGGATTGTAAAACATCTATACTGGCAGCAGGAAGCAGCAATTCGAGATGAAAATAGAACTGGAAAATATCAACCTATAAAACAAGGGGTGCAACAAGGATGTGTACTATCTTTAGACCTTTTTTCTCTGTACATCGAGAATATTCCAAGAACGATCATCACAGAACCAGGCATAAAAATTGGAGGATACAATATTAACAACTTTCAGTATGCTGACGACACAGTACTGATAGCTGAGAACCAACAAGACCTGCAAAATCTCTTGGATAAAGTGGCCAAAGAAAGTGAACAGAAAGGCCTTATTTTGAACATAAAAAAGACAGAGACTATGGTTATATCTAAGAAACAGAATCTACCTAAGTGCAGTATAAAATTAAATGGAACTATTCTAAAGCAGATGCAGAAATTTAAATACATTGGAGCAGTAATAACTTCAGATGTGAAATGCACAACAGAAATTAAGAAAAAAAATAGGCCAAGCAAAGACTGCATTTCAGAGAATGAGAAAAATATTATGCAACACATCCTTATCAATGAATGTTAGAAAACGAGTCCTAAAATGCTATATTGAACCTATCTTGTTACATGAAAATGAATTATGGACAATAGGCAAGTCTGCACAAAAGTCATTGGAAGCAGCAGAAATGTGGTTTATTAGTAGAATGTTGCGAATCCCTGGACAGCAAAAATAACTAATGAAGAATGTAGGAGAAGAGCTGAAGAGACGAAAAATCTTGTAAAAAAAAACAAAGAGAGACAATGTACTTTCATAGGACATGCAATGAGAAGAGGGGGTATTGAAAATATTATAACAACAGGAAAAATAGAAGGAAGAAGATCAAGAGGAAGACCAAGAGACAGTCTGACGAGGTGGTGTGAGAAGAGATCAGCAACTGAGTTAATAGCCTGCATGAAGGATCGTGTACTCTGGAGAAGCATAACAGCCAACGCCAGTCGGCACGGCACCTGATGATGATGATGATGACACTGGTGTCTCAAGGTCTGTTCTACAGCAAGAGCGCATGGAAGTGGTAACGTTTTAACTAATCCTGTTTCAAGCTTCCTAGTAGGATCATGTGGAAGTATAACCGTCTCTCTTAATGTCCTCGTCAGTTACATGTTTTTATGTAGGACTTCCTGAAAAGCCAAAGTTATGGAAGTGGTTGACTACATTTGTTGGCTCAGGAAGTTTCCCTAACAGATAATACATGTTTAGATGACCAATTGTGATGCCATCATTTGAACAAGAAGGAGACCCATTGTAGGACAACGTACGCATAAAATGATAACAGAACGAATGTCCATTATTTTATGATCTCAAATAAACGTTTGATGTAATGAAAATCCTACATAAAGGTATATATTCATTGCAGATATTCGTGGCGATATTAGAAAACACACTGCAACGCAAAAAGCATTGAAAAGAGAGAAGACAAGTAGTGGTGATTGGGGGGGGGGGGGGAACCTTCCTCCGTTTCCAGCAACAACACACTTTGGAAGCTGCTTCTCGTTTCGAGTAAATAAATGTGACATGTCCCAGTTTGCCTGCGCTGCTTACAGCCTCCTTCTTGTGTTTACCACGAGAGCAAAACTTAACCTTGACATTGAAAAGCAGCCCGCGGTGAAACATTGGCAATGTCAGATTCACAGAGTTGCCAAGTCTAGCGGGATACCGTAATACCTACGTCTGTGCGCGTATTCTGATACTGTATTTGTAAAATACGTGCAGTTAAGCGTAGGGTTGCCATATTTTGATCTGCTGAAACGAGGAAGCCCTTCCTGACAGAGAAGCAGCCGTAGAGTTGTGAGTTCCTAGACTCGGGGTGGGGTGGGGGAGGTTGAGGGAGAATAGATTTTTGTGTGTGTGGGGGGGGGGGGAGTAGTTTGCTTTCAATCTACAAACTGCAGGCAAATCTGCCAATGTTCCAAAGTATTTGCAGACTGTCATTCTCCCCCCTTCCGCAATGAGGAAAGAGGACTGAGGCCTGTCCACACACTCATACGCACATACTCAGGCGCGCGCACACACATACATAAGGCATATGGCAACCCTACCAATAAAGAAAATCTCCAATCTCACGTGGGGAACCGCCAGAAACATTCAATCACTGGAAATGAGGGCTAAATTGGGGGGGGGGGGGAATTTCTTTTAAAATGTATGCAGACGGTGATTTTTTTTATCCTCACAATGAGGACATATCTAACACGGCTGTACAGCTTTCAGCGCTTTGTTGGTTACGTTGACTTGCCAGTGAGTGCGCTAGTCGGTTGTTGTAGGAATGGCCATGTAGCTCCTTGGAAACACTTCGGCTTGACAGGTTCAGAGTAGCAGCATGTTTCGTAATCGATCTGCCTGGACTTTGGCGACCGCATTTAACACTCCGGCGGTATTTTCCTAAATCTAAGCTGGTTCGTGCTACAATCATCATCATCATCATCATCTGTGATTTAGCCCGTCAAATGTGTACATGCTTAAACAAGTGCTAAAACATAATGCAAAAGATATAGAAGTCCGTTGTGCCAGCGTGACCAGGCAGTTTAACACTGGATAGTTAATGTACTCAGCCATCACACTCATACTCGCTGTGTGCTGTGACACATTTCATGCGCTCTGACCTAAAAATCCACTTCTCAGACCAACAGGTTGGGTTCTGTCTATCACGAACACACCGCAGCCTATGGAACACGTAAAGACATCGTTGTGGACCTTACTGAAAAACTTGTCACTGCAGTTCGTTTAGAAGCGCGACTCTAAGCCAGCAATGCTGCATAGTTTCTATACGCACGTATTCTGAAATTTGTAAAATACTGTACACGCACCCAGGGTCGTCTTAATACCATCGGGGGCCCCTGGGCAAAGTAATACACTAGGCCCCCATCATTCGTCTCTAACCTATGCAAGTAATGTTAGGAATTCATATATTTCAATGGGCCCCATGCACTTGGGACCCTTGGCAGTGCCAAGGTGAGCCCACGCGTTAAGACAGTACTACATACAGCTGAGAATTATGACAAAATTCAGAACATGGTAGTCCAGATTGGACACGTCTTGAGAACAGGGGAAAACCGGAACACCAGTGACAACAGGAAAAGTAGAGGGACAAAGGGACAGAGGAAGACAAAGAAACAAGACACTTGACGAACTAAAAGAGTGGCACTGAGCCACGTCCAACACACGACTTGTAGAAGGAGCAAAGGTTAGATGGTTGTGGGAATCTGTGACGACCAACGCCTGATTGGCATGGACGAGAGAGAGAGAGAGAAAGAGAGAGAGAGAGAGACAGAGAGACAGAAAGACGGAGAGAGAGAGAAAGAGTAGCCATAGTAGGGTTGCCATATTTTGATCTGCTGAAATGAGGATACGCCTTCCTACAGAGAAGCAGCCATTTTTGCGATTCTTAAAAGGTGTGAAATGGCTACCCCTCCCTCCCTCCCATTTCTTTCTTTCTTTCTTTTCTATTTCTTTTGTTCTTTCTTTTTCTTTGTTTATTTTCGTTCTCCCCCCTCTCCCCCCCCCCCGCGTTGCATTGTATGCTGTGGGTAGACAACATAAAGAGATGGGCCTCACGCAGCTTATACTGGAGATTCGTGAAAGCTATGAAAATGGAGACCCATTGTAGATAACCTTCTTGCAAGACGATTTTTTAAAAAGGGCATTTCCGTTGCGTTTATGATCTCAGATAAAACGTTATTTTATGAAAATGCTACATAAAGGTACATATACAATGTTCTATGACTTATAACATCTCCCTGTAACTGCGAACTGGTGTTCTTTGCAGCCAATGCTGTGGAGATGTTGAGGCACAACATCGTATCGGCGTGGGAGTGGGTTATGGCAGCTACTTTTTCAGTCCCGGAGTACAGTTAAAAAAAGCAGGGGATGTGCAATGCTTCTTTAGCAGACTCCACCACTATGGGGACTATGGCGATTCCTGCCCCGTTAGCCAGGCTATGCCTGTTACTGGAGGTACCAACGGAGAGGTATGTCAGGGTCTTGTGTAGCTTTGGTTTGAGGTATGTCAGGGTCTTGTTTAGCTATAGTTCGCTAACACTGACGCTAGTATATCAGCTATGGGTCGCTGATTGCCTCATCGGACATCGTCGTTACTCCCAGTGAACTAACACTTGTTCAGTATATATCACATATCATGCCTCTTCTGTGCCTGAAGACATATGGGGCTACTGGCAGCAAGAAATTTCTACTTTTGTCGGTCGTTCGCCGCCTTCTTGGCTGTCTCCTACGTCGGTCGTTTGTTTATCAGCATTCTCTCTGCTGTACGCCTCCAAGTCTCTTCGTGTCGTCCCATGCTTCTTTTACCATGTGGAGTCCACATCAAAGCCTTTCCCGGTAAGGATTCGTCTGTCATTTTCACAATGTGGCCAATCCATTGCCACCTTCTCCTTTCAGTCACCGTTGACAGCGGTGCCATGCATGCCTCCCTTAACAAGAAGAGGCCATTGTTGATGGTATTCTGCCAGAACACTCCTTTCATCGCGCGCAAAACACTTGTTTTGAAAATGTGTCAAGTGAACGCGTAGCTGTCTGTGTCATTTTTTTCAGCATTCATATTTTCAACTTTAAACAAATGTGTGGGGTTTTTTTTTTTCAATCGTTAACTACAAAACTGGTCTCACCATTCCCAGTTCCTAAATTTGACGCCCTTTTGACGTGCCCCACATTCTTCGTCCTAGCCGTGTTGTTGGCCATTGCCCACGGTGAGTGCCGAAAGTTCTGTTCAACTTTAACGTAGAAATAAGAAAGATAAAGCTGAGATGCGATGCTGTGGACGAACAGTCTCTAGTGTCAGAGTTACCATTCCTCAGAGAGATTCACTAGGTAGTCCTGCTGTAGATATTGCCGAGATTTGAGACTCACCAGGTAGTCCTGCCGTAGATATTGCCGAGATTTTTTAAAGACATAGAGCCTACCAGAGGTCAAGGAGCTTGCCAACTCGCGTTTGCTTCAGGTACTGGACTGCTCGACTAGCTCCACTTTCACCAGGAATTAAATGAGTAAAGTGGGAGGGGGAGGGGGAGGGGCTTATATACGTATCTGATACTGGTGTTACTGGGATCTGATTGGGGGTGGGGGGGGCTTATATAGGTATCAGATAGTGGTGTTACTGGGATCTGAGGAAGGGAGGGGCTTATATACGTATCGGGTGCAGGTGTTACTGGGATCTGAGGGGGGCCTTATAAACGTATCGGGTACAGGTGTTACTGGGATCTGAGGAAGGGAGGGGCTTATATACGTATCGGGTTCTGGTGTTACTGAGATCTGAGGAATGGGCTCTCAGTTATTCTCTTGTTTCCTTTCTGTCTCTCTCTCTGTCTCTCTCTGCCTCTCTCTGTGTGTCTCTCTGTCTCTGTCTCTCTGTGTCTCTGTGTCTCTCTCTGTCTCTGTCTCTCTGTCTCTCTCTCTCCCTCTCTCTGTCTCTCCTCCCCCCTCTCTCTCTGTCTCACATCATCGTGTTTGTGTCTGAATTCTTTAGAGTGGCTTACCTTCTCCGTTTTCACAATCTGCCTTGCACAGATCTAGATATTTTCGTGAATAATAATAATAATAATGATTTTTTGTTTATTTTCACTTTTGGAAAGAAGTACTAAAATCTGACGGAGGTGTCCGTGTTCAGCTGTGATAATTTTAGAACTGAAGTTGATGGTGTGAACTTTCATGGGCTGAAAGTTTGTAGGGGAAGAAGAATGGTCAGGATTGTCTATTTAACTTTTGTTATGCATTTGTCCAGTTTAGCTTTTTGTTGACTCTCCTCTTCATTCTTGTTTTACTACAAAATGTATCCGACCGAGCAGACATGTCAGTGTAAAAAAAAGTAAAGATAGTCCCATAGCATTTCAAATGCCGTAGGGGGTGAAGCGTTAGAGACCTCATTATGCTGGGTCATCAGCGTGTGAGGTAGGGTGACCAGTTCCTTTCCTCGCTGCCTTTACTTCCCAGATTTTCTCTGGTACCCATTTTACGAGGCTGAGTCGACCTCAGGGCCGTATTGGTCGGAAAAAAAATCCCGCTCAGCTGGGGATTCGAACCCTCGACCATTTGGTTGCTAGACGAGTGCTCTAACCACTACGCTAGCCGGCCCACCATGTCAGTGTGCACGGAAATATGTATGCGCGCATGCGTGCAGTAGGTATGGAAGAAAAGGAAGTATCATTTTTTTTTCAGAAAGATGCAGGGTCAAGTTCTGTGCTCTTCTGCTCACTGATGATAAGGATAATGATGATGATGATGACTGTCACAGTTTCTCTCACGCCCTAGAGCGCACGGGGCCTGGGCTGTCTTAACAGCATCGGGGGGGGGGGCACCTGGACAAAGTAATCCGCTTGCCTCCCCCCCCACCCCCACAACACACACGCCATATACATAGATTTTCATGAGCTGGTTGGGCCCCATGCACTTGGGGCCCTGGGCAGTGCACAGGCGGGACCATGCGTTAAGACAAGCACTGCACAGGGCGCGTAGAAAATCACTACACTCGTCTCTGTTGGCGAAGATCGATGTCCCTCGAATCAGGCCGGAGGAGATCCAGTCAGCCATTTGTAGTTCAGAGTACCTGGATCTTTCTGAGAGAGAAGGGGGGAGGGAGAAAGAGAGAGGAAAAGAGAGCGAGAGAGGGAAAAGGGAGAGAGACAGAGAGATAGAAAGACGGTGACAGAAAGAGACATATAGAGACAGACAGAGACAGATAGATAGAGAGTGACAGATAGACACACAGAGAGAGAGACAGATAGATAGAGAGAGAGACACACAGAAAAAGAGTATCATAAAGGCGAACCATATGACAATAAGGCAGTTTTTTTTTTTAGATGGAAAGATCGTTGGGGATCTCACCGAAAACCTGGACATTCTGACGTTTTCTCTCACTCCGGCTGGCCACAGCATTGATCGCCGGCACAGCAAACAAAATTACACATAACAGTTTTCATTCACACAGGCAGACCACACAACAAGATCGCTCCGCAGCTTTAAAAAAAAATAGTCCACAATAAGACAAACCGTGAACTGCCGATGTATGTCTGCTTTGGAGAACGTGATATTTTGCAAGATCAGAAATGACTACCTCCATATGTTAGGTTGTTTACACGGAGATCTGGTTTCCGAAAACGAACAGGCAGGAAGAAATGGAGCAGAAATATGTAGGTCATGAACTTTCGCTTTTGGGGGGAAAACAATCCATACAGGACAGGGAAAAGAAACTAAATCGAAGTTAAAATTTGTGGTAAAGTGTTATTAAATTATCGCCTCTAGAAACTTTTGACTATAAGTGTGTGCTGAATACAAGCACACTTTCAAGAGATCAAATGTGTACATGCTGATGCCAACACCTGTTACTTGTACATACTGATGGCACCACTTACTACGTGTACATACTGATGTCAACACTTGTTAATTGTACATACTGATGTCAACACCTGTTACTTGTACATACTGATGGCACCACTTACTACGTGTACATACTGATGTCAACACTTGTTAATTGTACATACTGATGTCAACATTTGTTTCTTGTGCATACTGATGTCAACACTTGTTAACTGTACATACTGATGTCAACATTTGTTTCTTGTGCATACTGATGTCAACACTTGTTAACTGTACATGCTGATGTCAACATTTGTTTGAACACATGCACGTTTATTATTCGTGGTAGACGTAAAGGAACGGTCTGTTATTCGTGATAGATGTAAATGAACGGTCTATTATTCGTGACAGATGTAAAGGAACGGTCTATTATTCGTGATAGATGTAAAGCAACGGTCTTTTATTCGTAGTAAATGTAAACGAACGGTTTATTATTCGTGGTAGATGTAAAGGAACGGTCTATTATTCGTGACAGATGTAAAGGAACGGTCTGTTATTCGTGATAGATGTAAATGAACGGTCTATTATTCGTGATAGATGTAAAGCAACGGTCTATTATTCGTGACAGATGTAAAGCAACGGTCTATTATTCATGATAGATGTAAAGGAACGGTCTATTATTCGTGATAGATGTAAAGGAACGGTCTATTATTCGCGATAGATGTAAAGGAACGGTCTGTTATTCGCGATAGATGTAAAGGAGCGTTTTATTATTCGCGGGAGATGTAAGAAGATGACATTATTGATGAGAGGTCAAAACCTACCGGTTCACGTGGGGAGAGGGGGCAGTGGTGAAGCAAGACTGTCGTACATTACCTGGTTGTAGCCTGCAAGACTGTCGTACATTACCTGGTTGTAGCCTGCAAGACTGTCGTATATTACCTGGTTGTAGCCTGCAAGACTGTCGTACATTACCTGGTTGTAGCCTGTAAGACTGTCGTATATTACCTGGTTGTAGCCTGCAAGACTGTCGTACATTACCTGGTTGTAGCATGCAAAAATGTCGTACATTACCTGGTTGTAGCCTGCAAGACTGTCGTACATTACCTGGTTGTAGCCTGCAATACTGTCGTACATTACCTGGTTGTAGCGTGCAAAAATGTCGTACAATACCTGGTTGTAAAATGCAAGAATGTCGTATATTATCTGACTGGAGCCTGCAAGACTATTGTATATTACCTGGTTGTAGCCTGCAAAACTGTCGTATACTACCTGGCTGGAACCTGCAAGACTGTCGTATATTACCTGGTTGTAGCCTGCAATACTGTCGTATATTACCTGGTTGTAGCCTGCAATACTGTCGTATATTACCTGGTTGTAGCCTGCAAGACTGTCGTATATTACCTGGTTGTAGCCTGCAAGACTGTCGTATATTACCTGGCTGGAACCTGCAAGACTGTCGTATATTACCTGGTTGTAGCCTGCAATACTGTCGTATATTACCTGGTTGTAGCCTGCAAGACTGTCGTATATTACCTGGTTGTAGCCTGCAATACTGTCGTATATTACCTGGTTGTAGCCTGCAAGACTGTCGTATATTACCTGGTTGTAGCCTGCAAGACTGTCGGGTAGCCTGCAATACTGTCGTATATTACCTGGTTGTAAACTGCAAGACTGTCGTATACTACCTGGCTGGAACCTGCAAGACTGTCGGGTAGCCTGCAATACTGTCGTATATTACCTGGTTGTAGCCTGCAGGACTGTTGTACATTACCCGGCTGAAGTTTTTATTTGTTAATGTTTTTATTATTATTATTATATTATTATTATATTTATTATGTTTTCATCTTTTAATAAATGAAGCATCCTTTTTTGGACTTGGAGGAGGAGGGGGGGGGGGGGGGAATATAGATTGCAGAAGCAGGAAGGGGAAGGTACAATTCCAGACAGAGATTTACCTAATCGGAAATCGATAATAAAAGTTCCTGCCAACTCTTCGCGGGATGAAAAAACCCCGTCAAGGGAAAAAACATTGTGGTCCATCAAATTGCTCTTCTCCTTCCACAGATTAAAAAAAAAAAAAGACTATGTCCTCTGTTTCTTGCGGGGCAGAAAAGGATCCCATATTCTGAATGAGACACATCAGGGACATTATTATAACCAAGATCCTGGAGAGTTGAAGTCTGGCGCTGGGGTTAGTTACTATCGGGCCCTGTATCCGAACTGTAGACGGAACGCTGTAGTGTTTTTCTGAATTTTGTCTCTAATAAGAAAAGAGGGGAACACTCTCCCCCCCCCCCCCGGCCCCATTCCAGATTCCAGCAGTCCAAACCGCAGGAATACAACCCTGGCCCTTCTTCTTGTCGAAATGGGCCTGGCTACAACCCTCCATAAACTTTGTGTTTGTAACAATATCCACGTATCGAAAGTCACAATCCATTAGCACATTTCTCATATCCAGAGTTTCAGACCTGCGTCTTATACAGAGATCTCAGAGCCCAGGTAAGGCCCTAAGATAGAAGCACGGGGTTCTGCGGTTCCTATGAAGACCTCCTGTTTGAGGGCAGGATTCATAGAGGCAACCCGACTCCCTGTTTATAAAGCTGAGCATACAAAACTGAACGCAGAATAAGAAGAAGATTGGTTGATTTATTGATCTTTATTTCAAAAGGGTTAAGAACTGGGCACGCGGTGTAGTATGTCTTCCTTGTGTCTTGATCGATGAAATGCTTAATTTTGTCTAACTGGTATACTTTTTGCTCAACGAGTTTTGTTAGACCTTGAGCGTGAGAGTTCCGGGGGGGGGGGGACTAAAGGGGCGAGGGGGACCGTAGTGTTTGAAAGCAGAATGCCTGATCATCATGGTAAGGGGGGAGGTGGGGGACGAGGGAATAGTTTTGCAGTCACAGAATTCCTTTTGGAGGCCCTGCATGAGAGCACAAATATCAGATATAATGGATGTACCCTAGGCCCCCTAAAAATTTTTTAAATCCTAGTCTGGATTTTATGCTAGACATAGAAAATGTGCGGCCTGGTTGACTGAGTGGTTAGGCGCTCCGGTGGTACCTGGGTTCAAGTCCCAGCTGGTTTAGGGGGGGGGGATTTTTTTTCTGGTGCCACCACATCAAAAAATTGCCCCGGGGTCCACCCACCTCTAAAAATGGGTACAAGAGAAATCTGGGAAGGTAAAGCGGCCAGGCGTGATACTGACTACATCACACTCCTGTGCCTAAGAAACGGGCCTAACACCGTGTCAACAATATGCCTTAATGACACGGAAATGGGGATTTTACCTACCTTTATCCACCTTACAGAATATGTGAAAATCTGGACGGAAGATCTTAACTTTTATAAATGAAAGATTTTTTGAGACATCATCATCATCATCATCGCCTACCTTGGGAAGGTTGGCTGTAAAGAATGTCCAGCTATAGTCACCATAGTCCACGTGGTGGTGGACTCTGTTAAAGAAGCTTTGCATATTTCCTGCTTTTTTCGTAGCTCCAGTCATGGATTGAAAAAAAAATAGTTCCTCCAAAACGAGACAAGATGCTGTGTCTCAACATCGTCACCGCAAAGAACACCAGCTTACAGATTCAAGAAGAAGATTCATGAAACAGTTATATAACCGGCGCATTTTCCTCTTTGAGACACTATAAAGGCTCTGCACATCGTTACCTTATCTTATATCCTTCCCGTGCCGTTAAACGTCACATAGGGCTCGCAAAGTAGTTCGCCAATTTTTCCTGTCTTCGGCGAGTCTTTCAAACTCATCAAAAGATTTTATGCCTGTTAATTTGGCCTCTCTTAATAATGTCCTCTTCAGAGTTTCACGCGGTCTGCCACTTTTTCTTTGGCCTGTTGTGTTCCACTTGATAGCTTGTTTTGGGATTCTCTGATCATTTCTTCTCATCACGTGACCAACATATGTCCATCTTCTTTTCCTGATGACCCATGAGACTGGTTGTTGTTCAGTCATCTGTCTTATCTGTGCATTGTTGCTGAATTCGTTCCACTTGATGCCAAGTATTTTCCTTAGGCATTTGTTTTCGAAAGAGTCTAATCTCTTCTCTATTTCCGTAGTTGTTTTCCAGCTTTCGCATGCATAAATGAGAATTGATATTACATTTGAATTAAACAGTCTTAACTTGGTTTTTGTCCTTATAACTTTTGAATTCCATATGTTCTCAAGATTCTTGAAGATCGATGCTGCTTTTGCAATTCAAATTCTAACTTCCTTTCTGGTGTCACCATCCTGGTCTTTGTAGCTGCCGAGGTATGCAAATTGATTGACTTCTTCAATATCTATCCCTTGTATGTGAATTTTTCCATTTTGATTAATGGGAATTTTCATTATTTTTCTTTTGTCTTTGTTAATTTCAAGTCCTATTTTGCTAGCCAGTGAAGACAGAGTATCTGTTTTTTTTTTCTTGCATGGAATTCACATTGTTACTGATAAGAGTTATGTCATCAACAGAATCAAGATCTTCTAGTTGTGTCCCATGTACCCAGTCAATACCTGTGTTACCTGTGCAGCATTTTTTCATTATGAAGTCTATTGTAATTCCAAAAAGTAAAGGAGACAGTACACATCCTTGTTTCACGCCTGTTTCAATCTGGAACCATTCACTCATCCCTTCTTCTGTCTTGACTGCACAAACATATCCATTGTAGAAGTCCTTAATGATGTTGACAATTTTAGATGGTATTCCATATAGACTTAAAATTCTCCATAATGAATCTCTGTGTATGCTATCAAAATGCCTTTTTAAAGTCTATGAAGTTCATTATTAATGGTTTCTGCTTTTCAATATGTTCTTCAAGTATTATTCTTAGAGTAAAGATCTAGTCGAGACAGTTTCTCCCTTTTCGAAATCCTGCTTGTTCTTCTCTCATTGCAGTATCCACTATATCTTTAAGTCTATTCAAAATGACCTTGCAAAATACTTTTGACACAACTGATATTAAGGTTACTCCTCTCCAATTGTTACAGTCACTAAGGTTGGCTTTTTTTTTGGTATTTTAACAATGATTTCTTTTTTCCATTTAGAAGGGACCTTTTCTTCTTTCCAAATCTTGTTAAACATTCTCTGTAGTTGTCTCATGTTGTCACTGTTGATAGCTTTTAGCATTTCGGGTGTTATTTCATCTTCACCTGCAGCTTTGTTGTTAGCCATTAAATTCACTGCTGTTTCAATTTTATGCAATTTAATTTCATCTAGGTCGACATTTAGTTGAGGGGTTGGTAAGTCGGTTTCAAGGTTTAACAACTCTTTTGGGTGTGGTCAATTAAGCATTTCCTGGAAGTGTTCAGCCCATCTTTGCTTTTGGTCTTTACTTGATGTTAATAGGGTTCTAGTTTTGCTAATGATTGGTCTTTCTTTAGATGTAATAGTACCTGTTAGCCTCTTTCGTATTTTATCTAAAGTTTCGCTGTCTCCTGTTTTTGCTGCTTTTTCTGCCTCTTTTGCCATATTGTCTATGTATTCTCTTTTATCCCTTCTAGCTGAACTTTTTACTTTCTTGTCTAGTTCTTTGTATGTTGCTTTCACCAGATCTTTTCCCAAGATCTGCTTTTTTTTTTTACATTCAACATGTCTAATTTGACTGCTCGTCTTTCGTGTATATACTTCCATGTGTTTTCTGATATCCATGCTTTTCTATTTGGTTTTTTTTTTCATTTCAGCGCTTGCTTTTGCTGCTGTGATTATTCATCATCGTTACCATTATGTAATAAAGTTCCATTAAAAAAATATATATGAAATTCGTTAGTTCAGAAACCTTCTAGCCCCCAGGTTAAACATGATTCAAGGATCGAACTGTGAGAGCCGCCGCCAGTTTCATGCACCTACAGAACAAGGTGACAAATTATTTATAAGTCCGAGAGAGCAGCCTTGCTCTTTGTTTCCGTAGCGCCAAAGAGAGTTGGTGACTCATCTCACATGCATACATACATTCGTCGATCTTTCTCGCTCCACTTGCGCTGGAAGATTGTCAGCTTTTTCCTATTGACCTACATTAATTTCCAACTTTTCTTCAGCGCCCTCGCTTTAATTAAACACAAGGTCCCCTATTTCAGTGCTTCTCAAACTATATGCACACACATAGTTTCAAGGTATGATGATTTTTTTAAAAATTACAAATCCTGTACTCTGTTTTACTTAAATATAAAGGCAAAAAATGACAGTTGCACTCGCCCTATAGGACTTGAAATTAACAAGGACAAAACAAAAATAATGAAAATTCCCATTAATCAAAATGGAAAAATACACATAGAAGGGACAGATATTGAAGAAGTCAATCAATTTGCATACCTTGGCAGCTACATAGACCAGGATGGTGACACCAGAAAGGAAGTTAGAATCAGAATTGCAAAAGCAGCATCAATCTTCAAGAATCTTGAGAACATATGGAATTCAAAAGTTATAAGGACAAAAACCAAGTTAAGACTATTCAATTCAAATGTAATATCCACCCTCATTTATGCATGCGAAAGCTGGAAAACAACTAAAGAAATAGAAAAGAAATTAGACTCTTTTGAAAACAAATGCCTAAGGAAAATACTCGGCATCAAGTGGAATGAATTCAAGAACAATGCAGAGATAAGACAGATGACTGAACAACAACCAGTCTCATGGGTCATCAGGAAAAGGAGATGGACATATGTTGGTCACTTGATGAGAAGAAATGATCAGAGAATCCCAAAACAAGCTATCAAGTGGAACACAACAGGCCGAAGAAAAAGTGGCAGACCGCGTGAAACTCTGAAGAGGACATTATTAAGAGAGGCCAAGTTAACAGGCATAAAATCCTTTGATGAATTTGAAAGACTCACCGAAGACAGGAAAAATTGGCGACTACTTTGCGAGCCCTATGTGACGTTTAACGGCACGGGAAGGATATAAAATATAAGATAAGACTCGCCCTATGTGTTGTTGGTTGGATGTTCGAGTGTTGGCCCAATCAAACCAGACTTTTTTTTTTTTAAACGAGTACCTGGAACTTCTTTAAGGAGCTCTGTGGAGATTAGAGGCAGCTTATAGAAATACAGAATCATTTTTCTGAACGAAAACGGAGACTGTTCCATGTGTTTATGAATATAAGGGATGTGATGTTATTGTTCTTATGCATCGTCACCTGTCGACACATGTAGGTGATATGGCCAGTAGCACCAATACCTGGTAGCCTTGCCTTTCCTTTCCCAGCTTAAGAGGAGGCTATGCTTACAACAGCATAAGCAACAAAAGAGCATAGATCTCCAATCATAGTGCCACGTACAGAGAAGCCAGCCATTACAACCCCCAGCAATGTCTTGTGTTGCGAGCTGGCAGGAGAGGAAATCGTGACAGTTGGAGCCATTTGTTGTCGCGTGAGCATCACCGAGAAGAGCTGGGAACTGCTAACATGAACAACGTGAAGGCAGAGCAAGCTAGTGTTTCCTAACAATGGGGGGGGGGGGGGGGAGGGGGAAGTAGAATATACTTTTTTTCAGCACTTGGTTACCCTTTATCCTGGGGTGGGTGGGCAGAATCAAAATCTTCGAGGCACTGATGTGGGGTATGATCAAAACTAAAACAAAAAGATCGGGGAACACTGAGATGGATGAACAAGATGATAAAAGAAAAAGATGACGAAGAAGGAAAAAAACAACCGATGGATCAACTAAAAGACACAACATTAAAAAGAAAACAACAACAAAGATGAATGAACAGAAGAAGAAGAACAACAACAACAAAGATGAATGTACAGAAGAAGAAGAAGAAGAACAACAACAACAAAGATGAATGAACAGAAGAAGAAGAACAACAACAACAACAAAGATGAATGAACAGAAGAAGAAGAACAACAACAACAACAAAGATGAATGAACAGAAGAAGAAGAAGAACAACAACAACAACAAAGATGAATGAACAGAAGAAGAAGAAGAAGAACAACAACAACAAAGATGAATGAACAGAAGAAGAAGAAGAACAACAACAACAAAGATGAATGAACAGAAGAAGAAGAAGAACAACAACAACAACAAAGATGAATGAACAGAAGAAGAAGAAGAACAACAACAAAGATGAATGAACAGAAGAAGAAGAAGAAGAAGAACAACAACAACAACAACAAAGATGAATGAACAGAAGAAGAAGAAGAACAACAACAACAACAAAGATGAATGAACAGAAGAAGAAGAAGAACAACAACAAAGATGGCAGATTCCTTTTTTTTCTCCTTGGCTTCTGCTAAACATCTCTTGTTTGTTATCTTAACTGTCCATGGCATTCTTTAACATTCTTTTAAGAAATCAGGTCACTGTTACTTCTAGTGATATTTGAACCAAAATCATTTTAAAAAAAAAAAAGAAGAAAAAAAATAATTCAAGAGGATTTATTTATACATTTATTTTCCACCCTTCAACTTGTTAAAATGCATTCATTGTCTAAAACATACATTGGGGAAAAATACAGACTCAAGCACATTGTAAATGTTGCTATTTGTAAGTCTGGATTCAGTTTCAAATAAGTCAATGAAAAAATACACATATAGGCCACTTTCATAGACAGTCACTTCATATGAATGTTTCCTTGTCACAATAAACAATGGGTTTTAAGATTACATTGGTATGGATGGTCAGTGTGGTCTTCTTTGTGGTTTCTTTATTTTGTTTTAGTCTGAAAGCATCAGAAAGTAACACCTTGCTATTTGTGATACCGTTTATACACATTTCCTTTCATGATTCTGACCTTTGAAGCTGTGTGTTTACTTGTCAAATGAAAAGAAAAGATATTATTGTGTTGTGAATTAATTTATAAAAAATTTCAAGCCTGCGTATGAATAAAAACTGTTCTTGGGTTGTCATGAAGGTAAGCAGATACTCTGTTATGAGGAAAATATATTTACACTTCTGGCTGTAAGCACGTACTTCAGTTTTAGTCCTAGCAAGACTGATATAAACAGTAAGTTCTATTTCAGTAGAATTATTTGAATAAAATTTGTACAGGACTGAATACGAAATGGAAAATGAATAAAGATGGATACAATAAAAATGTAAAGTTATATTTGAAAGTGAGCTGTTTTTTTTTATTTTGGCTTTCTGGAAAAAGAGAGTATAAGATTTAAGCTATTGCTAAATATCTTACGTGCATGTGGTTTTTATAGTGAATAGGAGATGGAGGAAATTGGAGGGACAGAGAGAAAGGATTTATTTAAAAATGTTATGTGTGTTTTTACTGAAAAAGGAAATTCAAAAGAGTAGTGAAATATCTCTCTAAAGGGGAGAAATGATGAAAACTTAAGCAATTTGCTTTCGTTTTTTTTTTTTTTTAATGAAGGAAAAATATAAATGAAACAACCCATGAAAGTTTTTTTTTCTTTTCTATCATAACAATTGCAGAAGAAACTCACTGAATTATGATATTCAGTCAGCATATATATGGTTTAAAATCCATAATATTTTTCACCTCCTCAGCAGCATTACACATTAATGTTTCAATAATTAAAAATATATCTTTTTCTTATTTTTCACAACATTCATTTATATATGAAGAAAGTATGAAAATTTATCTACAGTTTGGACATACATTGCTTTTTTGTAAATTTTTTTTTTCTTCTTTACATATTAATGAAAACATGTAAACAGACATGAAACAAATCACAATTTTAAAAAAGAAATCACACGATATTGTCAGCAAGTTGTATTTTAACATAATCAGAACAACGCATCATTCATCCTTTACATGCTAACATACTGCTAGCTTTTCATCCACAAGTAAATGCAGAGGGAAAGTTTCAGAGAAATAGGAAGTTATTATTTCACAACAACTGAATCATTATTAAGTTATTCACTTTTGTGCTTTTGTTATTGTGAAACATTTTTTGGGCTATGGATCAAACTAGTTTTATGCAGTGAATTAAAAAAAAAAAAAGAAATATCTGTGACAGATCAGTATAGAAAACTGACAAAATATTTGTTGTACATTGGTAAGGTAAAAATGGTAAAGGTAATCCTCTCATGCCTTAGAGGCACATAGGGATATGGTGTTAGTGCCCATATTTTCCTGGCACTAATGAAATATCTGTGCTCAGTATTAGAAAAATCCATTTTTTTTTTTTCTGTCAATAAGACAATAAGAGACAAATATATACGTATTAGCAGCAAATTAAGTTAATTTCTGTAAAGTGACAAAATGTAAAGTCATAGATGGTTCAGTAGTCTCAGCAGCAAACTAAAAGTAAAGGTAAAATCCCCATATCCAATGCCACTAAGGCAAATTAGGGGATACGATGTTTGGCCCATATTTCCAAGACCTTCACCACATGAAAACATGATGAGGTCAGTATCACATGTGGATGATTTTACTTTCAAAGATTTCTCTGATACCCATCTTTAGAGGCTGGGCTGGCCCCAGGGCCTGTTTTTAGTATGGTGGTACCAGTAAGAACAAAAAAAATCACTGCTGGGACTTGAATGAAGCACCACAAGATTAGTAAACCGAGCATCTAACCACTCAGTAAACTAGGCCAACCAGCAACAAAGTACTGAAGAATATTCTAAAGGAAAAAATATGTGTACACCATTTTCTTGAGGATTTATTGAAATAAAACAAAATTGTGATATTGTTCCATTTCAAACTGCAGTTCTCTCAACCGGAAGGTTAACCCTATTTATTCATGGGGATAATGGGAGTTTTAGAGGATATTCCTTAATCCTTTGAACCTGAGATCCCAGAAGTGAGAGATGAGGTGCCATTTCATTACATGCTCAAAGTACTACAAAAACTGGGATCATTGTTAACTTTAATGCCAGATCTTAACATCTATGCACATTAAACTTTTCATTTTACAGCACTGATGGTGTTTACTTCTTTGAGTCCTGAATTAATTTCTATGCTCTGCAAGAGTAAATGTTTATGAGAAATTTTAACAGAAAGAAACTAGAAGGAAGTTGCTCTACAATTTAAAAATAAGGGTTGGGTCAGAAATGTGCTACTGTTCATTTTGTTTTGACTTTGCTTAAATATTACTCTTAAATATTACTTTGAGCATCAATTCACGCAGGTGTGCAAGATCTACCAACACTGCCAGTGTTGTGTTGGAGTGTAAGAGTTAAATGTCTGATTACTGGCTCACTTTAAAGTGTTGTGTTGGAGTGTAAGAGTTAAATGTCTGATTACTGGCTCACTTTAAAGTGTTGTGTTGGAGTGTAAGAGTTAAATGTCTGATTACTGGCTCACTGCAAAGTGTTGTGTTGGAGTGTAAGAGTTAAATGTCTGATTACTGGCTCACTGCAAAGTGTTGTGCTTGATGCTCACCTTTCCCTACCTCACAAAATCTTGCACTTGTTTGTTTCAAAAGCTGTGGGATGAACCACCATGCTCTTTCATCTAGTTAAAATGACAGAAACAATAGATGATAAAAACGTCTGATGTTCATTTTTATTTCTTCTTCTTCTTCTGCACTCAAGGTTGTTGGTCACATCAGATCCTGATCCCTGTTTACATGGCAAAGCCAGCAGTCCTCTCCAGATCCTGATAGGAGCCCCAAAGCTTTTGCCCCAAGCTTGTGTCCTCTGGTCATGTCTCACATCTCAGGTCTGCATGGTTTGGGCACTCCTGAAGGATCTATTCTGGAGTCTGGACTCCCGTCTGTGTGAGACATTTTAAGTCGATGTAGATGGCTCAGTAGTCTGCAGTGGCCTGCTATTTTTGTTTCCTCATTTCCCAAGATGTTCTTCTAGATATCTGCAGTGCCAGACCTCACAGTAAGTTCCACCATGATAAAATAATTAGAATGTTCATAATGTTGTGGTTGCTGCACTTTTAGAGGACTGTAAAGTAATGACATAGTGCTATAGTTTATCATTTTCTTATACAGCAAACATCTTTGCCCATAAACCATCATAAGTATGGCTCATTTTACTGTTATTCCATATTTATTATTAGCAACTGCTAATGCACTTGTATACTTCTTTGTAAATAAACTTCACACTCATGTGATACAGTTTCAGTTTGTTTTACCGCCATAGTGTTTTTTTTTTCAAGCTGAAAATTGAAAGATATGAATGATCCTTTTCCTACCTACTTTAACAATGAAAACTCCCTGTAGAAGCTGCCCATTTTCAGTTATTCAGCTAATGACATGTTTTATATACGTATGCTGGCTGCTTTGAAAACTGATGAAGGTATAAGGTATAAAGCAATAACTAATCAGAATAAAGTATTTCTTTCTTCATTATAATTATTAATAAAATGTTTTTCGCTCACTGAGCCACCCACTTGTTGCAATAACACTATGACACAGAACTGATATGCCAGAACTTACAGAACTGAAATGCCAAAAACTTATCTGCCTAATAAAACTTTGACACAGGACAAGAGAGGGGTAAAGTTTCATAACAGAACTGGTTTGTGCAGAAAGGCATGTCACACATAACTTTGATTCTTAACACCCAAATTTAATTACATGATATTCACATTTGGTGTTCCTATGGACAACTTTTGTGATATTAACATGTGTTACTCCCATGAACACAAATACTTTTCTTGCACCTGTTGTACATACAAATTCACTATGATCACAAACAAAATGCATGACCTTCAAAAGTAGCAAAATGGTGTAAATAATTTAGACTTTAAAACTTTAAATAACTTCGTTATATCTTATTAAATTGTATCCTTGAATGAAGGATTAAATCACAACCTTGTTGGATGAGAAAGACGGAAGAGTAAGTTATTGTGTACTTTGTGCTGCTATTTTATAGTTTCATATTTAAAAATTTGATAAACGACATATTATATATCTGGCAAGTCATATAACACACACTTTAAAAGAAAACAGTTCTACAAATCTAACAAGCAAAATGTCATATATCTGACATCTGTAAAGATTCTTAGAATAACATGATTTGTGACTTTTAGAATAAAGAATTATTTATAAAATTCGTTATCTGCTGAAAATAAGTGCTACAAAATTTAGTCCAACAGTTCAAGCAGTTTAAATAATGAAATATGCAAAATTAACAACATTTTCAGTAAATTGTTTTAATACAGTGCAAGGATAGATAAAAATAACAATTCACCATGAACAACATTTAAAAACAGTAACAGTATTTCACTTAAGAAGCAGAATATAAAATAACATTATACCCATTAAAATGCTGAAATAATATTTTAGTACACTCTTCATACTGAATCTTCTGACCTACTGATATCCTTGACACGAAGTCTGACTTACTATTTCATATATCATTTTCTATCTCTTTTTTACTGTCTTTCATTCTTGTTTTAGTTCTTGTATCTTACATCTTACATACATCCCGTGCCGTTAAACGTCACATAGGGCTCGCATAGTTGTTTGCCAAGTTTTCCCGTTTTCGGCGAGTTTTTCAACTTCATCAAGGGATGTTATGCCCATTAAACTGGGTTCCCTTAACAATGTCCTCTTTAGAGTTTCACGTAGTCGACCTCTTTTTTCTTTGGCTTGTTGTGCTTCATTTGATAGCTTGTTTTGGTATTCTCTTATTGTTTCTTCTCATCACATGGTCTACATATGTCCATCTTCTTTTTCTGATCATCCATGAGACAGGTTGTTGTTTGCTCATCTGTCTTATCTCTGTGCTGTTCTTAAATTCATTCCACTTTATACCAAGTATTTCCCTAAGACATTTGTTTGCAAAAGAATCTAATTTCTTGTCTATTTCTTAAGTTGATTTCCAGCTTTCACATGCATAAATGAGGGTGGATATCATATTTGAATTGAATAATCTTAGCTTGGTTTTTGTGCTTATAATTTTTGAATGTTCTCAAGATTTTTGAAGGACAGTGCTGCTTTTGCAATTCAAATTCTAACTTCCTTACTGGTGACCATCCTGGTCTTTGTACCTGCCAAGGTATGCAAATTGGTTTACTTGATCAACAGCTGTTTCTTCTACGTATATTTTTCCTTCTTGATTAATGAGAAATTTCATAATTTTTGTTTCGTCTGTGTTAATTTCAAGATCTATTTTGCTAGCCAAGGAAGACAGGCACTCTGTTTTTTTCCTTATTTGATTTCACATTAGTGCTTGTATGCATGAATCAAAATCTACTGGAAGCAGCAGAGATGCGGTTTATTAAGAAAAATGACGAGAATACCACAGACAGCCAAGATAACAAACAAAAAGGTTCTGACAGAGGCTAGGCAAAAGAGAGAAATTATTTTAATATTCAGAACACAACAGTCCAGATTTGTAGGACATGTTTTAAGAAGAAGCTGGAACACCTAGTGATAACAGGAAAACTGGAGGGAAAAAGGGATAGAAGAAGACAAAGAAACAAGATATATGGTGGAATAAAAGAGTGGCATAGAGTACAATCCAGACCATATCTTATAGAAAGGGCAAAGGACAGATAGTTGTGGAAATCAATGACGGCCAGACTGGCATGGACCAGAGACAGAGATAGAGAGAGGGGGGGGGGGGAGAGAGAGAGAGAGAGAGAGAGAGAGAGAGAGATGTATGAATTGTTTACTCATTTCCAGGACATTCCATTTATATTGTTATCTTTGTATTTATCATTATTCTGTCATCACTATTTTTCACTGTTTCATCATATAAGACATCAAATCGAAGATGCTTAACTGAGATAAAGAGCAGAATAATGCAAGCCAAAATAATGTTTCAGAGATTGAAGAGTATTTTGTGTAATAAATCACTGCCATTGGGTGTGAGGAAAAGAGTACCCTGGTGCTACATTGAGCCAATTTTATTTTACGGATGCGAGGCATGGTCACTCACTAATGAAGTACAAGGCCATCTGGAAGCCACTGAAGTGTGGCTTCTTAGAAGAATGCTAAGATTACCATGTTCAGCAAAGAAATCAAATCAGGAAGTTCTGAGAGAGTCTGGAGAGAGATGACATAAGCAATAACAAAAGTCAGAAAATGACAAAGGAGGTTCTGAGAGAGTCTGGAGAGAGATGACATGAGCAATAACACAAGTCAGAAAATGACAATCCAAATTCACTGGACATGTGGACTGTGGTGAGGTGAGGTAGAGTATACTCTGACAGTGGGAAAGATAGAGGGCAAAAGAGATCGAGGTAGACAGAGAGAGAAAATGCTGGATGGACTAACAAAGATAGCAGGGACTAACAAGATGACAGGGACTAACAAGATAGCAGGGACTAACAAGATGACAGGGACTAACAAGATGACAGGGACTAACAAGATAGCAGGGACTAACAAGATGACAGGGACTAACAAGATGACAGGGACTAACAAGATGGATTGGACATAGAACACCAGCACAGCTTATGCTCAGCTCTCAGAACAGAGAATTATAGAACACCAGCACAGCTTATGCTCAGACAGAGAATTATAGAACACCAGCACAGCTTATACTCAGCTCTCAGAACAGAGAATTGTTAAAAGCATGATCACAAACTTCAGTCAGCTGGGCAGCAGATAGGTAATATCATATAAACTTTAGGTAATGGATAGATTTACTTAATTTGTATTTTACTTAAGGTAATGCATGGATTTAGTTAATTTGTATTTTAATATTTATGTGTTCTCATTTCAGACTTTTCATAATTTTGGTATTTCCAGTAATAGAATAATTTCTTTATGAACAAAGTTTTTGTCTGAGCTTTTGTACTTTGATAATTTCACTAAATGTGATTGGAAAATGAACAATTTCAAGGGAAATCCTCTTTACAGATTCATGTACTATACTCAGAAATATTTTTTATTTAACTTAAAGAGTAGATCTAACTGCATGCATCTGAATTACTCTCACTGTAGTCAACTATACTAGTCAATTGTTAACAGATTGACTAATAGGTTAAAATCTGGCATTCAGAATTTGCATACATATCCAACTGTGTAAACTCACCATCAGAAAATATATAGAAAATACAATAATAATAATAATAATCATAATAAAATGCAGAAAGATGTGCTTCATATCCATATTTGATGAAAATATTTTTATGGTGCTTGAAACATCTTTTTTCTTCACTCTCATCTCTGTGTGCACTTTCAGTCTTTTCTGCCTTCATCTGTGTCAAATGAATCTCATAATATAAGGTGATCTGTGTCAAACGAATCTCATAATATAAGGCCTACAATACACTATGGCCTAAGTGACTTTTTCACTGGCTTAGGCAGTTTGTCCCATCTAGTGTGAAGAGCTTCAAAACTTATTATCTGTAACCCTCTTAGATATATTTCTCCCCTCTCTGATTTGACCATGACTGTCCTAAGCTCCTCTTAGCTTCTCTCCATTTCATTCACTACAACGTGACTGCACAACATCCCAGTGAGTTTAATCTATAGTCACCATAGTAGCATGAACATACTGCATTTAAAAAAGGATTATGAAGTAAAATGGATATGAAATAAAGACAGATATGAAAATGAATAGATAAAACAGGTGTACCATCAAGAATCACACAGGCAAGCACAAAACGTATTTGCGCTTGATGTAAAAATGAACATTAAACAAAGATTTTGAAAGTGCCTTGTTTAAAAAAAAAAAAGCCTGATTTTGGCAATAACACACTGTATTCCACTTAATGAAGACTATTCTGTATTGTGACCAAACATGGACAGCAAAGTTCTCACTTTATTTGCAAAATACAGAGCTATTTTTAAAAAAAAATAGTGCTGTACCTCTTCTACTTAAAAATGACTCATTCTGTCTAAATCTTGCATTCTTAAATTAAGAAAGTGCACAAAGAAAAACAAATATAACTCAGGGGGTCAGTCACCTTTTCCCCTTATACTTCACCCCACAAACTGCAGCAGATGGAAAATAAAACTAAATCTGTTGCTACTAATTTAAAATAAAAATACACCGATGACTGGAACAAAAGGACAGGTGACCATTTTCACATAGGAAACAAAAACTACACAACAGCTCAAAATGTGGAACATTGTTTTCATAACAAAAGCGTGCCTTTTACATTCAGACATATTATAAATATATGTATTATTTTCAAGGAAACTTTTAAACATGAAGCACTGGGACAATGCATGAGCACTTTCACGTAACTCAACAATTTTTTTCAGTGCTGTAGCACACCATTAAAAAAAAAATGCAGTGATAAGTAGTAGTTTATAGGTACATGCATTTTGGCTGATGTGGAATCAAAAGAAAAAAAATTAATAAATAAAAAGGACCATCACACTGAATATTTCATAAAAATAATTAATCGCTCACAAAAAAATGGGACATTGATTGTTACTTGAAATGTTCCAGCTGGGGACTCTATACATAAATAAATGTAACAACATTTACCTAAAAATTAGTGCTGTCTGTAACTGTAAAGAGCAAAGCTGGGCAAAGAGAGAATTTATGTTTTTTTTTTAAAATGGCTCCTAATAATCAGCTGAGCTTCATTAATTAAAAAAAAAAAGAAGATAAACTGGAAAGAAGACAACCAAGAATGTGAAAGCTTGAAAGAAGACAACAGAGGACACAAAAGTTTGAAAGAAGATGGCAGAGAACACGAAAGCTTGAAAGAAGACGGCCAAGGACACAAAAGCTTGAAAGAAGATGACCAAGGACACAAAAGCTTGAAAGGAGACGACCAAGGACACAAAAGCTTGAAAGAAGACGACCAAGGACACAAAAGCTTGAAAGAAGATGATCAAGAACATAAAAGCTTGAAAGAAGACGACAGAGGACATAAAAGCTTGAAAGAAGATGACAGAGGACACGAAAGCTTGAAAGAAAATGGCCAAGGACACGAAAGCTTGAAAGAAGGTGGCTGAGAACACGAAAGCTTGAAAGAAGACAGCCAAGGACACAAAAGCGTGAAAGAAGATGGCTGAGAACACAAAAGCTTGAAAGAAGACGGCCAAAGACACAAAAGTGTGAAAGAAGATGACTAAGACACAAAAGCGTGAAAGAAGATGACTAAGGACATAAAAGCTTGAAAGAAGACGTCCAAGGACACAAAAGCTTGAAAGAAGATGACCAAAGACATAAAAGCTTGAAAGAAGATGACCAAGGACACGAAAGCTTGAAAGAAGATGATCAAGAATATGAAAGCTTAAATTTCACACAGGGCTGCAAAAGAAAAAAAAAAAGGCAGATAATAAAGTCTGAGACAGACTAATAAAATTACACAGAAAGCTGCTTGGAAACAAAATTAACTAAATGAATGACAAAACTAGAGACTGTTATGTAACATATATTCATGTGAAAACTATTATGTAATAAGACATAAATCCACAAAGAAAACTCTTATGTAACACAGGGATAAATCTGTAGGAAAATTTATAATGTAGCACAAGGATAAATCCAAGATAAATAGAGAAAGGAATTGGCAAAAAAGTTGTTAAAGAGCAGAAATGAAAGGGCAAATTGTGCAGTTCCAGTCTTTGATGGATTGGAATGGGAGTGACAAGGAAGTAAAGTGAAAAAGAACTTGGGAAGAAAATATGTTAAGAATATAAATCGGTGATTTATTATTTTGGCTAAACATTACATGAGTTTAAAATAACTAATCAGTTGCTTTACTTGTTGATTCAGAAAACAAAATCATCTGATTTGGCATTTAAATGCAAGTAGATAGTCACTTTATTCCACTCCATTTTTTGTTTTTTGTTGAGAATTAGACTTTGGTCTAGTGAGAAAGAGTTGTTTCCTCATAGCATGTGATTAAAGTTGACCAAATGGTTTTCATAAGACTAGAAACCTTACTTATATATATATTTTTCCCCCAGCCACAGAAACAGTGGCTGAAATGAGCTACAGAGATTTGAAATTTAAAAAAAAAGAAGAGGGGCACAAGACTGGAGATGTTATTTTTGTGGCTGGTTTGTGTATCGCTAGATGTAATAAGGCTATAGGTGATGATGTTGATGATTGTATTGATGTATTCAATACATTTGAGAAGCCTGTATTTCTTGTTCTCCATAATCTGGCCCACTCTTAAAATCTGGCAGTGTTAATTTGTAAGGAAATGTACTTTAAAAATTTCAGGGATTAAGATCTGAACTGCTTTCAAGATACTTAATTTGTACTTTGATGGTTATTAAACCAGGATGAAAATGATTATGCAATAAGCTATAAACAAAAATAAATTTGAAGGAGTTTTAAGTCATATAAAATATGTTTATGATTATATAACTTGACTATTTTATACAATATATGAACACAGTCACTATTGCACAAAAATTGTATATTTAATATGATCTAATTTGAAATAATTTTTGGTCATTCCCATTACAATCTTCATTTGTTTGTTAAAACAAAAATCTTCTATTTTTGCCTCAGTATTTTTGTTTGAAAATATTTGACCATAAGAAACACAATAAAAGAAGGAAGTTTCAGAAAGAACAAATAATGTTTTCCTAATTTCTTTTCTCAGCAATGAAATTGTATGAATGAAGTAGGAGAAATTCTATTAAGGAGATGTCAGTTCCTAGTAAAAAAAGAGTCTGAGATGGATAGTTAGACAGAAGAATCACATTGATCATTGCTCTTATGGGAAAAGCAGATAAATGTGTGGCACACACTTGAAAGATATTGAAAGATATAGTTGGCTTTGTATCTCTGAACTTGACTCGGTCAAATTTTGGAGTGCAATCTCCCCTTCTGCATGGCGTCAGGAATTTATGAATATAAAAGCTTTCACTGACCTTCTCAAACTCAAGCGGGCCTACTCGTGCAAGTGTAAATTGAAAATTAGATCAGGTTTTGTACTCAAGTCTTTTCAACAACTAGAATACATACACTGAAATTGATGGGTCTAAGTTACTTGCTGTTATGTGCTTAAACACAGACCCAAGGCACAGATAATAACTCCCTAGTGTACTAAAGTAGTATGACTGATTGAGATATCATCTATGACAGAAAGCGGGGGATTGCATTATAGATGAAAAAAAAAAAAAAAAGATACAGTCAAATTTCATCAGCTATAAAGTAATGAACCAACACAAGAAATTAAGGGTCAACCCTCATTACATGACATAAACATTGACAAAACTGAATCATTCATTTTCTAGTATGTCCGGGCTTGTAAACCATAACAGGTCAAAATCTTCCCTCACTTCCCAGCAGAGCTCTCTAGCAAGATCTTGTCATAAAAATCTGACGAATGAGACAAGGACAGACATGATCTCCACAAATGCGGTGGATTTGACAAAGAAGGCTTAGAAAGAATCATCCAAGTTCTTGCAACAGGCCCTCAAAACATGAAAAAAGCCATGGCATTAAATTATCTATTATTTCCAACATTTGCATCAGGCAGAAATTCAGCCTGTCAGTTCCATGGCATTCAAAACACCGAACAACAGCAAGAATTGATGGATCTTTATTAAATTTCACACAGCTGAAACCGTACAAATTTCTGGAAATTTATTACCAAATCTAAGCACAAGGAGTATGTGCATGTACTGTATCTTGTTATAAATTTAATGTAAGGATAAACAAGGTGTAGCGTGCATTACATCTTGTTATAAGTTTCATGACAAAAAGTATTCTGTGTGCAAATATCTTGTTTTAAGTTTTTAATATTAGACCACAGACTGATTTATGTGCATAAGTTTAACACAAAGCAAAATGATAAGTAAGAAGGACAGATATTATGTATGAGGAAACTATAAACTAAATTCACTGTCTATGCCAATAGATAAAAAGACTATGCCAATAAAATTTAAAATCAATAGGCATTTAGAACTACAACCACGTGCAGACTTGAAAATTATCAGTCGTATAAAACTGGACACTCACGACTAGGTAAAAACTGGGTGTGCAAGGACTAGATAAAGTAATTAAATGTATGGAGTGGAAAATATATAAAATAATATTTTTTAAAAATGCAGCTAAGTGAGGGTCTTTTTAAAAGTCATTTTGCTGCCACCTTTAAGTCGCACACAACTGTAGACACATGGTTTGGGATTATGTTGCATGATTAACTCACATGTAAGAATGTAATACTGACTGCGTTTCAGTCAAGTGTGACAAACTTTCACAAATAATATTCATAAATATGCAACCACATATTTGAAAGTAATTATATTAAGTGAAGACTCTTGAGTTATATTTATAATACTAGAAATTTATAACACAATTTAGAAGCAGAAAACATAAAACAAATAAAATAATGCTTATTTGTAGTAGGGTAAAATGAAAATCTGAAGTTCAAGAAACAAATTAAAATGAAACAATGAGTATTTTCTTACATTAAAAAAAAATTTGACAGTTAAATTGAAAATAGTAAATAAAAATAGAATGAACCTATAAACTTGAAAAAAAAACTTGTTGGTTTCTTATATGAACAGTAAGTATAACAAGTCCTAACATGTAGTTATTTCATTTATGTACAAGTAACACTCAACAGAAAAAAAACCAGAAATTATGTACCTAATCCAAGTCCTCATGCTGTTTTAAAACAATGTTAAGGGAGACTTTGGCTAAGTAGTTAAGTATTTACCTACTGAGTAAAACATTGTTGGTTTGAATCCCACAAAGTCCAACGATTTTTTTTTCTGCCTATTTTCTTCACAAATCGCTCTTTAGTGTCACTTGATCTTATTATCTCCTGGTTAGTGATACTAGATACCAGCTACTGCAGATTTATCTGTAAGCTGGAGACTCCAAAATATATGTGCACAAAGTTGCCAGTATTTTATGGAAAAGCAAGATTTTCACATAAAATTTAATCTCATTACATTGAGACTCATTCTGACTTTACTGTATGTGAGTGCGAAGAAAAAAACTTGAAAAAAAAAGGCTTTGAAATTGGAGTTCATTCCAGTTGCTTTTTTTTCATTTTACTAATATACCTTTATGCAATTTATATATTTTTGAAAAATGGGAGTCTTCAGGATCCTGCCGAAAATCTTAAGGATTTAATTCTAGATACAGATTATCCGTTGGTCAATAAGTAACTAATCCTTGGCACACACAGTGAGGACTATGCGGACCATAGAGAACTCATATGAAAAAGTTTATGTATGTTCACGTGTCAGTTAGATTCTGTGCTAGTTGGAGCTGGCAATCCTGGTTATTTAATTTGTGTGGCCTTGGGTAATTTTAATCCGATCATCAACCTTTCCTTTCCCATGCCACTTGGTAAGAATTTTAGATATTTTTCTCCTTTTCTTTCCTCTTCCTTTTTTCATTTGAGTTTTCTGGTGACTGTCAAATTCTCAGCTTCGATCTTCGGTCCATAAAATCACTGACACTTAAAATTTAAATTAGTTGAATGGAAAATGACACAGTTATGACACAAATGTTTAACCTGTACGCACTTTATGTACATATGAACGCTCTTTCTTACAAGCTATATAAATGATTTTACCAAAAAAATTCAACTTTCTTTATATCAACATAAAAGTGTTTAATGCTATTTTATAATAACAGAAATCCATCGACCATAACTAAAAATGCATTTCTATGAATCTAAAATCAATTTCTTCCAGATTATGAGGCAAATATTAAGATGACTATACACATAATCATGACTGCACTTCAGAAAGGAACAATTTCAGTACTAATACTGTGGAAAGAACATTGCAAAAATAATAGAATGTTTTAACAATACACTTGCTTCCTACAATAACTGAAAAAAAAGTGTCTAAAAGGACAAATTAAAATAATGTAGGACTTATAAACAAACTTCCAGTTACTACCATTAAAAGGCTTCTGCTTTTCCAAAGCTTGACTGTGCAAATACAGATTTGTTTCCCCTGTTTAATGATGTACAGTAA
Organism: Achatina immaculata; assembly: GCA_009760885.1. Taxonomy (NCBI): domain Eukaryota; kingdom Metazoa; phylum Mollusca; class Gastropoda; order Stylommatophora; family Achatinidae; genus Lissachatina; species Lissachatina immaculata. The sequence continues at coordinate 23,017,821 of CM019694.1, forward strand.
TGAACAATAGATCAAAATATTAATATTACTTCATTTAACTAAAATGCTAGGTTTTGAAGAGAGAAATTATCATCTTTATTAATTTAGAGAAACAAAGAGAATTAGTAATAAACAACATTATACTACTGTTTTTTTTTTATGTACAATGATAATTGCTCTGCATTGGCAAAACTGTTTTTTTATGCATTATAATAATCAGATTTTATATTATTAAATTAATTTATTTAATTAAAATAACTTACCATGGTGATATATATATATATATATATATATATAACCTTATATATTACTATATGTGTAATCATTTGCATAAAATCAGTCACACTTTTTCGTTTAACGATACATATTTTTAACATATATTCGGAAGGTTGGGGTTTTGGGCTGACATGGAAATGTATTACAACATGGAGGCTGAACTCATTTTTTCAGGTTTACATTACAGCATCTTGGCAAAGTTTGCTTAACTTCAAACCTATAGATGATTTAGTAAAAATGATGTAATAAACTGCACAGAATCTTCTCTTGTTTTCAATCAATCCTCAAAACATTGATAGCACTGGTCCATAATTAACAGAGACAACACAAACTAGGATGTGATACTGGATGTGTATTAAACAAAAAGAATAGAGAATTTTAAGACAGTTAACACAAAAAAAAAAAAAAGTTAAACCAAATAACAGATCATCCTCACATTTGAAATCAAATGGGCAAACAATGAAAAACTGCAAAGAAGCAAGTATCAGAAATACTTAAAGTAGTTGGGTCATATATTTCAAAATATGGAAAAAGTATTTACATACTGTAAGGGACAGAAGACAAAATTTCATAAGTATGATTAGCATTTGACCCTGTTACTCGAAAAAAAGCAACTATAATTGCTAAAAATGTCCATAAAATCATCCATTTCCTTGGGTAGTCACTCATCACAGCCCAGTATAGCTTTGTATCATCTTGCACTAGAGAAAAATTCAATACTTCTAATGGACAGCAGTCAGTCTCTGTATGTTGCCTCAGTTGTGTTTCATGGTGACAATATCTGCCTCTACAGATCCTCACTATGTTGTTTCACTTCCTTTTTCCTTCGGCTTTCATACAGATGGATCCGCACACAATGCCATAAAGAATGGAGGGGCAGGAGCACATATTGAATATCCAAACAATACCACTGACAAGATTTCCATACCCACTGGAAAATAGTGCAACAACTATGATGCAGAAGTTAGGGCAATTATTGCTGCAGTTGAAAAACTATCAGACTCCAGAATTTATATGTGCCCCGTAGTAATTCTCACAGATGCAAGATCAGTACTGGAAGCTCTTCAGTGCAACAAACTACCAGATCTTAAGGATGCCTTGTCAAAAACTGACTCACAACACAGAGTCACACTGCAGTGGATTCTCTCCCACTGTGGGATACCAGGCAATGAGAAAGCTGACCGTCTGGTCAAAGAGGGCACTGAAATGGAGCAACCAGACATACCAATCACCTATAATCAGAAGAAAAGCATGATAAAAACCTACAGGAAGCCACAAACACCACCACATGATGACTATCACATGCTAAACAGAAAGGGACAAATCACCATTTTCTGCCTCCGAATAGGACACAGCCGACTCCGAAGTCATATGTATACAAAGTTTAAGGTTGGTACTACTAATCTATGTACATGTGCCCAAGTGCCCCAAACTGTGGAACGTATCCTCCAAAACAGCACCAACTACGAGACACTGAAAAATAATTACTGGCCCAGTGAAACCACTAAAGAAGATAAGCTCTATGGTTCCATACATGAATTACAAAAAACAGTGAAATTTATCCAAGAGACAGGACTGCAGATATAGACAGACAATGCGTACAAAGAAGAAGAAGATCACATGGTGTTGGATTCTTTTTCACATAGTCAATCCAGTTACAGTGGTTATAATTATTTTTGAGTGAAGAGACAAAGAGTATGATGTGGTTTAATTTCAGAGATGTGATGTGTATTATTTCTGATGCTGATAACAACTTACAGTTCTGGAATAACAAGTTGAAACATAAGCCACATACAAGGCTCCCATTCACCTGTGAATTTGTGAAGTCTGAAAGAGCTGGACATTTGAAAGAAAGTGGGTACATCTCAGATAATCATGGAAGTTATACTATTGTTTAACTCTCTGCATGCCAAGCGTCTCATCTATCTCTGTTCCCAAATAGTGTACTGAAGAGTGCTCATGTCATTCAAAAATGGATTTTTTTCTTCCTTTTTTTTTTTTTTTTAATAATTCAGTTTTACAAATTGTTGTATTAAGTGTAATACTGGTAGATTTAACCCAAAAAAAATAATTAAAAGAAACAATCACAAATGGCATTAAATTTTTTAATTAATAATACTAATTATGATAGCGTAAGTACACTCATAATGAAACAGGGGTACATGTAAATGTTCTCTCATTTGCACTGTATTCACAGAATCATAAAGTGAGGACTATGATGTCACTGTGACAGAAAATTTCATAAGAAAAATTTATTCTGAAGGAAAAAACAAAAAAAAACTCTTTATGTTTCTAATCATCTGGATGGTGTGATCCTCAGTATATGCTAAATCTACCCAGATGGGCTTCCTTACTTTTCCATTGCTACTCAGTCAGTTTGTTTAGATATTTTCCTTTGAGCTTTCCAGTGACTGTCATGTTCTTTCCTCAGCATTTGTACCACCAACAGTAATGTAGAAACAGAACGTTACAGTTTTTCTCACCAGTCCGTGACTAAATCAAATTTGCCTAAATATTTGAAGTCATTTTCAGAAAAATGAGTTTATTTTATCTTTCGTTATGTTATAACATAAACACATAATATAGATAAATATTTATAATTGAAAAACAAACTTTTTTTAGTGGACTCCCCATTATTCTGCCTGTATTCTCATAACCCATTTCACTAAAACACAAGGCATCAGCCATTTCGTTCAGTTAATACTATCAGGCAGCTACTGTTGTTATTGTTGTCATCAATAGAGAACATGCTCTTCAATCATTAAAAAAAAAAACAAGAACTTTGATTATCTATAGTTAAGGAAAATGACTTTGCTATGAGCATATAATGCAAACCTGAAAAATACCACATCTCATGTTATCAACATGGCGGCCAGTTAACCAAGTTAAGTTTTCTTATAAATTGGGCCATAGTCAGTACGGAGAGAACTTTGGCCGTTCCGCTGCCTTGAATGCTGATGTTGCTGTTAGTCCTAGCCTCATTTTGGTTTGTAGTGGTTTCCCTCCCACTATTGCTGTAGGTGCTGGCAGTGAGCAGGTGAGTGCGACAGAGGTTGGAGGTCCTTGGGCACTAATAGAGGCAGGGTCCATGAACTGGGCCATTCCGTTAAGGCTGCCCATGCTGTTCAAGCCAAGCATGCCTGGCGGAGGCAGCGGTTTGACAACGGTCATGGCCATGGGGTGGGGAGACAGAGGGGACAAAGAGCCAGCCACAGACGACACAGGGGGCAAGGAGGCAGGGTCAAGGGTCAAGGTCTTATGCAATTCCATGCTGAGGATGAAAAAAAAAGAAGAAATGGGGGGAAATATTAGGCATACAAGTAAAACATTCAAACAGTGATAATGGGTATCGTTAAAGGCTGGTACTGACAATATTTGCACCAAACAAGATAGAGTGAAAGAAAATAAACATCGGAGAAGAGAATATTATGCAGCCCCAAACTGGCAATAAAATACCATGACATTAAAATAGGAGGTTTAGTGCTGCCTCCCCATTTCCCACTTTTTCAAATGATATTCTTTGCCCATTTTAAATGTGATAAAATTATATATTTCCTGCAATTAAAAAAATGTAATGAGTCTTTTGAAATGTTAACTCTCCCTTTAGTTTGTGAATACCATTTTTACATAAGAAAATCATGTCTTTTTTTTTTTTTAAACAAATGTAAACTTCTCCATGCTTGTCCTAAATTCCAAAAGTCTTGGATTTGTTGAGGACATCTCAGTTCATTTAAGACTTTTATCAGGAATAAGACATTCAATGTCTGTCAGCTTCAGGGCATGAAAGCTTACATATGTACAGGAGCGAACTGCAATTAACTATTTCTTCAAAGTAGAACTTTCTAGGATTCTTAACACCAGAGATCAGTATTAAATACCTAAGGCTTTGTTATCCTCTTCTCCCTTTATTCACTTTCAAGGATGAAAGAAAATGAAACAGTGGGAAAAAAAGAATTCATTGACATACATGTAAAGATCCCATCAACCAAAGACAGATCATGCTGCATTATGGGAAAAAGTGTAAGGGGAATCAAGCAATGGCAATTTTTCTCTGCTCTCATTATTACTTCCCTGTGATACACTAATATTGTACACCTTGCAGTTACTGTTTTAAATGCTATTTTTAGCATTTATGAAACTATAAATAGACTTGCTCAGTATAATTTAAGAAACTGAAAGGTTTTTTTAAAAATATATACTCACTGCCAGAATAAGAGCTTGGCATTATAAAAATTTGTACAACAGAGAAACAATTTGCCTGCTATAACAGAAGTTCTGATGTTTTAAAATGATCCATCCTTTCACAAATAACTGAATGAGTTGGATGGTCACAATGAATGTCCTCTGTTTTGCTTTTAAATGACAGCATCTTTTCCCCCCAGCTTTTGCTTTCTGTAGACTATTATGATGGTGTGATTAGCATTGCTTTCCTAAAATGATGGAAGGAAATTTCTTGATAATAGTCCATCAGCAGATGAATTTCACAAGATGAAACCTTCACCACTGGTTTAACAGGAAACTTCACCACTGGTTGGTTTAACAGGAAACTTCAGTAAAATTAATTTATTCATAAGACTTTAGTGGTTATGAAGTTGTAAGTTTGATTATTTTATTTCCATTAAGCAGAATTTATGAAAAAAAAAGAATGAGTATTTGCATATTGTATAGTTCAGAATCTCCTCACATCATTGCATTACAACCCCTCTACCCCAACCATAATCATTTATTTCACATTCTCCTGGCTAGGTTACCATTGTATCACTCTCTCTCCCTTCAACAGTTTCCTCACCCACCACTCTCAGTTACAATCTACCTATCAAACATCACAAGTCTCTATTTAAACATTCTCTACATTCCACCATACACATTTCTGTACATTTCTAAAAGAGCACATTTTGAACGTAGCACATTTTGAACAGGCGTTTTTCTGAATGAACGTCGGAAAAGCTACATATTCAAGTTAAAGCTAAGTGCTCTATTCATTTTATTTATTTATTTTTTTTAGCATAGGATTCATGTGAATCTATACTTTAACTCCTCTCTCTAATACTTCATCCTATGTGTGTTTGTATGATTAAGGCTCACGCCAAAAGGTCACAACTTTGTAGTTGTTAAGTAACAAAGCTGTTCCTACTTTTTTTCCTAGTTATACATTTTAGTTATCTGAGGTGGCTTGACTGGTGTAGACTATGAGCTGTCTACAACCAACCGCCTCTGCATGGAAAGTCTGTTCTTTTTCATGCTAGTGACTGGGACTTATGCCAGTGAGGATCAATTATTATCCTTGAAAGAGTTATTTTTCACATTTCCTCCTTTTTTTCCCCTTATCTCTGTATTGTGAAGTGTCACAGGTAGTTTGACCACTTGTGTCCAGTCTAAAGCATGTGATGTCCTGTGACATATTGTCACCCCCTCCTTTGACCTAAAAATGAAATATTTGTGCAATTCTTTCATTTTATCTTCATGTTTTGAATAATTTTCATATACTGACTTTAATAGAAGGTAGAAATCTGGCTATGGATATGAATGTTTCTAACAGAGACTGTCCTGGACTGCAACCAGCGATGATCATGCGGAATTACTTTATTTCACATCATCATATATCAGGCATTTCTGGAGCATATTTATCTGTTATTTTGTGTTTTGTATTGTAGGATCTCCTGTAACCAATGGGCCTGAATGTTTGGTAGCTGATTTTGTGGTAAGATCTTGTAGCATGGGGATCATAGGTGTATGAAGTAAGATATGTGTTTTTGTTTTTTTTTAATAACTTCTAAGACCAGATTTAAAAAGTAAGCTTTCTGTTGGTCCACAACCACAAGTTAATCATTGGCCAAGCTGAGAATACAGCATTCTTCTGCTGAGAGCACTGTATTATGGGAGAATATGGTCCAGTTTAGTAATGGTTCATGACCTACATAATTCTGTCATAAGAACCATCTTTAAAGATATGTGAAAAGCCCAAAGAAATGTACCTCGCACAGAAAATAGATTTTTAAAAAATGCATATTTTCTAGAATTGTGTAACCGTGGTAGGTAGCAGCAGAAGAAAATAAAAACTGAGACATTTGATCTTCGACAAAACAGATAGCGATAATGCCATTTGCATGCAGTGTAAGCACCTTAAGTGAACAAAAATGGGCAGGGGTACAGTATTAGTTGTGATTAAAAGTAAGGCTAAATAAGCAAAGGAAGAAATAGTCTTTTCGCTTCTCATACACAAAAGTGTGAGAGAAAATATATAGGTTACAACAAAGATAAATTGGTGGTGTTTTGAGCAAAAAAAGGGTATACTGACTAGATAGGTAACACCAAAAGCTGTGCAGGGGTTAAAAAAAAAAAGACAGTGGACAATAAAAGGGACACAACCCCTTTCATACCCACCCAAGTTTCAATTGGTTCCTATTTAGCCTATCAGAGCGCTTCGTTTTTATTTTCTTCTAAAATGAAAGCCTCGGAATGAGAATCATAAAAATTAGGTAAACAGCTGAACATACGTGAAATAGAGAATAAATTTATAATTTTGCATAAGCGCATCAAAACTTACAACAACACTGCACTAAATCTGTCTTTGGTTGTGAGGAGAAAGAAAGTGAAATGTGAAGTTTTACTGAAATTACTAGAAACTTTTAAAATGCATCGTTGTAAGACAACAAAAAAAAAAATGAGAGAATGAGCACATGAAAAACAATACATGACATTAAATGTTAAGCATATGATAATCAATAAGATTATATCAAGTTCCTTCTTAGTTTGCATTATTATCAGATGTATATCACAATGACAAACAACAATATTAATATCAGCTATAATCACCAATCATGATTCAACATGGTAAGAAAGTATTATGATTGAATCAGTCATAAATAATATCATGGACATCAGTATCATATAGCACATGTGAGCTCATATTGTAATTATTAGATGAATTCTATAGAAAAAAAGAGGACAGATTTTTTTTTATGCGCATGTCATTGTATGAAATGAGTCCTTTGCCAGTTAGGAGATCAGTACTGTTTAACAGAAGTGTTGAGATAACACATTATAGGTGTGATGTCAACATTTTAGCTTCAATAAAGACAGAATTCAATGCATGTACACCATGTAATTAAACTGAATATTTCAGCTACAGGACAGCTGCATGTTGATGGTGTGAGAAACACTTATAAATTCCCAGTATCTCTGCCATATTTTTTACTTATACCTTTTTTTTTTTTGTTCAGTATATTTTCAGCCTGTAATCTGTTGTTTGTCTTTTTTTTTTCGTCTGTAATAAATATGTAAATATAGTAGATGTTAACAACTGACATATTTTTTTAATGAAAAGATGTGAAGGCAAGGTAAAATACCAGTGAAGATTCTATGAAGTAAAAAGGTAGGGCCTGAACTTTCAGTTTTTACTGCGCTACACAGGTATTTATGTTCAGTAAAAATAGACTTTACAATGAATAAAAAAAAAAAACCTCATATATCAGCATAAAGAAACATAAACTGATATGGCACAAGCAAACACTTCAACATGTAAATAAAAGCGTATATATAAAATACAGTGTGAGTGGATCAGACACAGTCACACAAAAATGAAAAGAATAAGAAATTTGCATTTGTGTTTTCGAGATAAAGATGACATTTATATAAGAAAATATAACTTGCAAAAAATGATAAATATGTGAGCATCATTAATATCATGTTAAAAAAAAAAAAGAAATGTTCAGTATTTTCATAAGGTGAAATAAACATCTGCAAATATCTTGAATTTGTTCAGGAAAAACTGAGTATATATCAAAGTTTACAAGAGTTGAAAATAAAATATCAAAGAGCTGTTTCCTGTTTTAATGCTTGAGTGTGAAATATAAAACTATAAAATCAAGACAAAGCACTTTGATAAGAAAGAAAGAAAAGTCACTATAAGTATGAACACTGAACTCTAGTACAATTAGCAACTACTCAGCAAACAGAATATGGCAAATTTCACTGAATGGGCAACAAGTTAGTTGAGTGATAACAGCAACTTTGGTAGAACGAACAACACTTTAGCAAAGAGAGAATAGAAACTTTAGTTTCATAAGCAACAGCTTCAGACAGAAAGAAGAGTAACTCAAGCAGAGGTAGCAACTAATTAGTAAAGACAATATAACAATGCTTATCAGTCGTTCATGACTCAGTCATCAGAAATTTCCTTAGAGGCTTTTCTTTCCCTCTGTTTATGTGCTTTGTCCAGATTTTCAAGTCTTTCTGCCATTTTTATTTTCATTATGTATACAAAACCTACAGGTTTCTAATTGTTCTTATTAATAATATAACCAAATAACAAATAACCTACAAGCAAATGAAATGTTTAAGATATTGTTTTGGAATTTATAGTGCAAAGAAGTTTTTCTAGCAGTTCAGTATATGCACATTCATCCTGAGTTGTAAAATGGCTGGCGTATATAAAATAGATTTTTTTGTTTTACCAACAGAAGCACAAATCTCCCATTATGAAAGAAAAAAAAAGTTTAGACAACAAAACTGGGATACATCAAAATGTTCCATTCAAATGACATTAAGAAATCAGGTTATATCACATGTAATAATACATATTTATATATATATATATATATATATATATATATATATATATGGATTTTGAACACAATATGGGGAATATGAGTTATGAAATTATGAAAGAGGTCAATTTCCAGTTGTTTAGAACCATGTGTATTCTAATCAGCAAGACCCAGAGTGACCGCTTAAAGAAAAATATTGTTTAGATATGATACAATTTCTCTTGGTGTGTTTACGTTGAGGGATATAACCAAAGCATGCAGTCTGGGACTACGACAGCAAACTGTACCTCAACCACAGCCTGTTGTGCCAACGAATGAGATAGTTCAGCAGTGGAAGAGGAGGAAAAAAAAAAAAAAAGATAAAACAGAATATGAGGCAACTCTCACAGCAGTCTGAACGAGCTAATGATAGAGTTATGCTACTTGTAATTTAAATGAACAGAGAATGATAATTTAAATGAGCAGAAAATGATGTATTAGCAATAATGAGAAAAGAAATTTGAATCAAACATTAATTAATGCAAAAGCAAAAATATAATAATAAACATAATAACAGAAACAAAAAAAAATGACAGAAAAATAAAATAACCCAAAAAATTGTTAAATTTGACAAAATGTTGACCGGAAATGATAAAAATGAAATATTATTAGATGAAATGCAGAAAATTAGTATTAGTAACAACGTTAAAAGTTGTAAATTATTTAGTTAAAATAGAAATAGTAAAACCTATGTAATGAAAATCTTGAAGAATCAAAGAGACAGTTGTGAATTTCAACACATGCTACAGATTGATTACTTATAAAATCAAATGAAAGCACAAACTAATAAAATAAATACAAAAAGATCTTTTTTCAAACATTTATCAGTGACTGTGTATATATATATATATATATATATATATATATGCACACACATGAACAAACCAAGAATAATTCATATACAAATGAGAGAATCTGCCACAATAAAAGGATAAATATAATGTATAACATGAAGATTTCTAGTGTCCAATATTGCACACATAATAGTAATAATACAATAATAATTCTTCCTGAATTCCTTTTGACTGACAGTGTTATTATTAATAATTCAAAAATTTAGATAAATTATAGATTACATGTCAGTCAGTCAGTCATTTGCATGTCCCTTGCAGAACTTTGCCTCCCTAACAACTCTCCTGTAGGGCTTTCGGTTGTAAGCAAGATGCCCTGCTGCTGATGCATCCATTCGCAGATCATCAATGATGTCTTGCAGATATCTTTGCCATGGTCTTCCTCTCTTTCTTTTCCCCATTATGTACCCTTCCAAGACAGTCCTCTCTAAATTCTCATGACATTTAATGTGTCCAAAATACTTAAGTTTTCTCTGTTTAATCCTCTTTACTAGCCAGCCTTCTTCAATATTAAGTTCTTACAGTATGGATATATTTGTTATTTTTTTGTGTCCATGATATCTGAGGACTCTTCTATAGCATTTACATTGAAAGGCATTTATGTAGATTACATGTATAACAAGAAATGAAAGAAAACAACTTCAGGATCATGCTAACAATGAGACAGAGACACAGAAAAAGATAGTGAAAATGTGGACAAAATGCAGAAAGATGGGACTCTGTTTCCTCATAGCACTAAAAAACAAAAACAAAAAAACAAAAACAAATTCAAATGCTATAAATGTCAACATCAAAGACGCAGATAAGGTATTAAAAAAAGATATGTTTCTATCTGTTTACGGAAAGATGATTGGATAAAATAGTAAAAGAAGGATAAAATAGTAAGAGAAAGATAAAAACAAGTACTTTTTGGTGAGATTCTTAAAGGCAGGAGGCAAAGAGGTAGGTCAAACCTGAGATGCAAAGATATATGAAAGACAAGCATGAGAGATATCATCCACAGTTTTAAGTACTAGAATGAACTGGAAAAAGACTGTCATGCTTATATATTCAGACATGCCATTTCATTTGAAATGCAGGTCAAACTGACTACAGTAGATGATGACACTAAGAGTCCAGATCTTGCAGTACAAACACAACCGTTTTTAACTATGATTGAATATGCTAATTTCACTATTCTGCTAAGCAGACCTGAACATGCCTCTTAGCCTAATCAAGACTGAAAACCACTGGCTCAGATGATCTGAGAAAATGGAACAGATGGACGGAAGCTGCTGACAATAAGATTATTGACAGATTTAAATTTATAAGCAAAATGATGATCCAAAAGGAACTGCAAAGCACAAAAAGATAAAAATAATTAACTCATGATATTCACCTCCTATGGATCTAAAAAAAAAATGAGTGAATGCAACACATGTGATATCAGATCAGATCAGTGCCATGTTGATAGATGTGATATCAGATAAGATCAGTGCCATGTTGACAGATGTGATATCAGATAAGATCAGTGCCATGTTGACAGATGTGATATCAGATCAGATCAGTGCCATGTTGATAGATGTGATATCAGATCAGATCAGTGCCTTGTTGATAGATGTGATATCAGATAAGATCAGTGCCATGTTGATAGATGTGATATCAGATAAGATCAGTGCCATGTTGATAGATGTGATATCAGATAAGATCAGTGCCATGTTGATAGGTGTAAGTGATCATCTCTCTATCTCGCTCGATCTTCCGTGTCTCGAATCAGTTCAGTTGTTGTCTTCACAGCAAACCATTCAGTCAGGACATCTAGGTATGTCTGTCTTCTATGGCCTCTCTGTCTTTAGCCATTTACCTTTCCAGTCATGACCAATTTTTCAAGATCTTCATGTCCGCTGATGTGTCAGAGAAACTTTGATTGTCTTTACGTATGACACCAGTTTGGGATATTCTTTAGCCTGATGTAACACTTCTTTATTAAATGTGATATATTAGGATGATTATAATAGTTATCATTTAGTGCCCCGATCTGATATCAGCATGAACTAAGAAAAGTGCTCAACATATTTTCAAAAACATTCCTTTCTCCTTTGTAGTTCCTTGTTAAAAGGCACTGAAAAACTTCCCCCATTAAGACATGATCTGGGTAAAACATTTCAGTTCTTTATAGACTTTTCCTTATAAAAGGACCATCAATTCTGTCAGATATGAAATGGATACATAGAGAGTAATCATCCATGGAATAAGAGAAAAAGTTAAAGCAGCTATGCTTTCAGTAGACCTAATTATTTCTTGACATCCAGTTGATGCAACTATTCAAGCTATAATAGTGTATATAAGATTACATATCTTTGTTTGACTTTACATTTACAAGAAGAACTTGATCAGGATTAGAATTCTAGTTTGAAGACTTGAAGGCAAATATAATTTTTCAACTGCTAGGATCAATTATAAGATTACCCATTCGCTCCAAGCCTGAACTTCTTATATAAACGTAACTCATAATGGGGGTCAGTTAATTTGCTTTATTTTGTTTTTTTTAGTGAATAAAGCCAAATTGAAAATAAAAAGGAAAAGAGTATTTTTACACAGAAATGTATGAAGTGAAATATATTACCTGACAGTACATAATGAAAGTAAATTAATTCATTAAATGAAATAATTTCATGCAGATATGACATTTAAGCACACAAACATAAGTTACTTAATAATAAATAAATAATGACATGATATGTCCTAAATAAATATATAAACCAGGATGAGAGTAAGTAAAAAATTTACTGCGTAGTGACAAATAACTGAAGCAAGAAGCAAAAATAGGTAAATTTAAAAAAAAATTAAAATTAAAATGATGAAATAAATGCAGTGAGAAACAGCACATGTCTGTAGTATTCTCCAATTTATTGACGCCCTTCTGACCCCTAGCAAATATTTTGCCAACAACATCTAACAGCTGAAAGCTGATTTTTGTAACAGTGCAACACCGGGCAGATTAAAAACACCAGTATGTTACAAAAATAAAGAAACAAAACATATTCATGTATATTTTAAAAAAGATGAGGGAACCTGAAGAATTAAACTAAATGAGTAGATGAAAACAAAATTATTTCAGCTTGAACCAGAGACTAAACAGCTAATTACTTCATAATTTATTGTATGAACTCAGAGAGTTTATACTCATGTACACTTCAATATTTTTGTACTGCTTATTGGACATTTGTTTTGTATAATGTAAACATTCTGTTCAATTATTGCCATAATTTATTCAGGTATGTGTAAAAATAAAACCAGGAATGAAAGCTAATGAGGATGTCAACTAAAATTAGCATGAAGTGAATTTAATTTTTTTTTTGTGCCTGTGCAAAAATTTTGTAAACTCATTGTTATCCGATCCTTAAATTAAGTACCTATCCCTTCTATTAAAAAATGTGTTAAAATCCATGAACAAAATAGCAGCAGCCTTAAAAAAAAATGTTTGGTAACTCAGTCAGAACAAACTGATTTCTGTTTAAAAGATGCATTACTAGTTTACATCATGAGGTCAGAGAGCAAAGGTTACTGTGTCAGAGGGATGATGGTAGGCAAACTATACTGAAGATTGATTCAGGAAGATTTTCTAATATTGCTCATGAAAGAGTATTCTGCAATTTTTCATTTTGACCCAAAAAAGGTATGAGATTGATGGGTTTCCCATAAAGGTGGAGCCTGCAAAGAAGGTTGTTTCTTAAGCTACTTCAAGAATTATAGGAAACTGTTGTAGTTTGTTAATCATGTGTGAAGTTGTTTGCAGATAACTAATCATCTGACTTTATCTTTGTTTTCCACAATAGAAAGCATTAACTGCAAAAACCCAAAGTTTTTCAGAAAAGGGAGATAAAACAACCAACCAGTTTGTGATGTTACATCTGTTGTTAAGTTTCTTCTCATCTTTGAACCATTATCCTGACTCCCTTACACATGCTTTGGTTGCTGCTATAGAGGACTATTATTTAATTTTATTTCTCATCCTTAACACTCTGGTTGGTGAGTGGTTAGGTGCTCAGTCTACTAATCTGGTGATACCTGGTTCAAATCCCAGCAGTGGGGAATTTTTCTAGTACACACCAAAAAGTTCTATTATACACCAAAAAGTTCTATTATACACCAAAAAGGCGCCGCGGTCCATCCAGTCCCTGAAAATAGGTACCAGAGAAATCTGGAAAGGTAAACGCAGCCAGATGTGATACTGGCCGCATCACACCTTCGTGTGACAAAGGTCTTGGAAATGTGGACCTAACACCAAATCTTCAATATGCCTTATTGGCATGGAAATGGGGAATTTACCTTTATCTAATACTTATTGCACTTTGGGAATGAATTTTTTTTAGGTATTTTCATTGAACTTTCCGTTTGTGTATATTTTTATAGAAAACTATTCGGAGATCTCCAAAGATATTTCTATTTGATCTGCAACCATGATTCAATCTAAGCAAAAAAAAGTTTTGTTTTGTATTTTGCAAGCCCTCCTTATTACTCACCCTTTTAGCCTTTTTTTTTTCCCCTCAGTGAAATATTTTTTGCATTACTTAAAAAAAAAATTTCAGCGTTTTTTTTTTTTTTCCCTCAGATTTCATCTGTGTAGGGACCAAAATTTCCTTTCCCGCTGCACATTTTCAGTTGCATTCCTTACTCACTCATTATTTTTAATTTTCAAAGACCAGTATCTAAATTTAAAGACAAGCTTGGCCTGTCTCTAGTGACATTTTATGTTGGGTCCTAGCTTCTGTCATATTTTGTCCTTTTCTGTTTAACAATCTGTACTGAAAGCCAGATTTTAAAATGAACTACGTGTTTAAGCACAATGAAGTTTTTTTTTTTGTTGATTTGTTAAAAAACATAAACAACACAAGCTAACAAGTGAGTTTTTTTTAAAGAAAATAATGACGTTCCAGAATTGAAAGTCAACAAAATCATAAATTAAAAAAAAAAAAAAATTAACAGTTATTGAATGGACTTTCACTGAAACCACATTGTATATATTATAAAGAAATATAGTATAAAGAAATGAGATTATTTTTAAACAGTCCATGCCATGATATTGAAAACCTAATTTTATGCTTTGAACCACAATTATTTTTTAAAAGGAGATAATAAGAACTGCTAAGAAAACTATAATAAAATCTTTATTATCTTGGAACCTCAGATTTACTCAGAAAGGCTGCTCTGTAGATATCACTGTTGACATTAGGTTCTGATCTCAGATCTGCTGCACCTGGGCATCTACCACAGAGGTCACCTGTCTCACCTGTACTGAATAGGATAAATAAAACAGGATTGTTGTACCAACCTGGTACTTATCAGGTACTGAGCCAGACCAATGCATTCAGGTGACCCTGTGATAGTCACTTTGCGGTCTGATGAACCATCCTCTGCATTGGAGATCTTGATATTTGCACCTGACATTTGTCTGGAAGAAATATTTGTGTAAGGCAAGTAGTTAATATTGATATGGTAAAAGCTGATGATGATATACAGACACAGATAGGATGATATAAGCATTTGTAGACACATATACTGATCTTCTTTCTCTTATGAAGGCAGTATTGAAGCAGATATATGTTAGTTATTTACAGAAACTGTCAAGAAAACTTCTACTGAGCTGTTTCTCTGACAGCTGACTCTCATAATACATAACTGTATATGATTGACCACAGTAACAAAAACATGGTGTTTGTGTTGCAGTGCCCAGTCTCTTTGTGTTTTCATTACCTGCCTTTAATTTTGGCCCTTGTTTTCTCATCATGTGATACTGTGACAAATATTAATGAGTCTGCATACCGACACTAAGTCTGAATTATGAGAGAACAACAGAATTCAGCATAATGATAACATAATGACAATAGTTAGTCAATTCAAACAGTAGTAAATTAGCATAATCACAAAAATGAGTAAAAAAAAAAAGTTAACATAATTATAGAAATGAGTCATTTGCTATGATCAGATGCAAAATAAGACACTGACCTAATTTCGTTAATCTTCTGGCCACCTCTGCCAATGATGCAGCCAATAAGTTCGTTGGGTATGTTCATCTCTTGTGCTTGATGGCCAGGACTTGGCAAAGCTGGAGTGGGCAGCGGGTTACCCAGCCTGGGGGCATACTGTATGCTGGGAGCTAAACCTACAGCAGAAAGGTCATAAACTGAAGCCACGTATTTATTGATCTTTTCTTTTTGTGAAGAAATGTTAGTCTTTTGTTCTCCACTGCCAAAGATTTAGGTTCAGCATTCTAATTCTGTGTCAAAGTTTCATCATTGAATGGACCTCTCATATTGCAATAATAAAAATATGTATACAAAATTAATTAACTTATCTTTAAGGTAAAAGTATTCATGAAAATAAATAAAAAATAGGCAATAAAGATGTAACCACATTGGATTTCATAGAAATCCTTTGCTTTATAAAATTTATTGGAAAGAATATGTACTTTTTGTTTCCATAGATAGTTCCTAATCATTGCAATATAAAAAAGTTTGGTCAGTTAGATTATTGTAATGTATCTAGGTCGCTGAAAAATATGCAGTGTTTGTTAGCTTGTGGCAGTCAGTCAGGTCCAACAACTACTTCATGAGGTCTTGGAAAAGGTGATTAGTTTTAAAAAAATGTTGCTTTGAATGAATGAAATACTAAGTTTGTTTTCTTTATGAAATTCTTAGTGTATAACACCCTTGTAGAACAGCCAATAGTTTGGCATTCTGATGTATTGCTGTACAATTTTGGATAATTTTAGAATATAGATGTGTTAAAGCACAGTGAAGAATTTAGATCTTTCTAAATAACATTTTTAGTGTTAGTTTAACTAATATTTGAGAATTTAGATTTTAGTTTTAGTTTCAGATTAACACCTATTAAACATCTAATATTTGACATAACTCTAACTATAATTGTTGCTTTCCCAACTATCTATATCTTTCAGTATTGAGATGAAATGAGACTGCGTATGATTAAGTGATCAACAGCGACTAACATAATCCTATAAATTCTAAATGAGCTGCAAAAATGATGCATACATTTTTTTCACTGTTATTTCAGTGCGCTTAAGCAATATATCATGTACTCTATGTCTGTTTGGCAACAAGGAGTGAAACTAATAAGCCAATCAACTTTTTGAAACTTGATTTTTAATTTAAGCTCTGAATAAGAGGGCTAAAAACTTTTAACTCTGTAAGAAAATGAAAACAGCTCTGAGAAAAGAAGAATTTAATAAAGTATCAAATTTGTCGATGTCATCATACAAAAATGTTAATATATACTCATATGAACTAAGATAAATTTAATACAAACAAAATAAAAACATACTAAATTAATGGGTACACATAAAAACATGTTAAATTAAACCAGTCTACCAATGTGAAAACCCATACTGTTATCTGGGAAATTGTTTGAACATGCTCTACAATACTTCAACAAAATGAATAGGATATAGATTGAAGAAGCATATCTGAGTCATTGAAAACATTAAACTTCATCTGCCCTTTGATGAACTGATTAGTAGCCATGTTTGTTACTTGTAGTAATATTTGCTAAGTGGATCATTCAGATAACAGAATTAGTATCACATTGTGCGGCAAGCCCATGACTTCATAAACATGTGAAATCATGTTATCAGAAATGCTCCACTTTGTGATGTTCTACTGTTGTTTGTTTTGAAATGAAAAATGGGTTTCATGCATTTTATTATATAATATATAAAGAGAGAGAGACACACACTCACAGAGTTTAAAATGTTCCTCTGATGACTCCAGTTTTCCCATTTAAAAATTACACCTGAGGTGCCCCCAAAAATAAAAAGTATGAAGATTTCAAAACATATCATGTGTACAGTCAGAACTGAGTGGACATTACATGTGTACTGTCAGAACTGAAGGGACATTATACTGTCAGAACTGAGGGAACAATACATGTGTATTGTCAAAAATGAGGGAATATTACATGTGTGTTGTCAGAAATGAGGGCACATTACACATGTGTTGTCAAAAGTGAGGAAAAATTATGTGTATATTGTTAAAGCTGAAGGAGCAGTACACATATATTTTGAAAGTTGAGGGAACATTACACATATATTTTGAAAGCTGAGGGAACATTATACATATATCGTGAAAGTTAAAAGAGCATTACACATGTATTGTGAAAGTTGAGGAAACATTATGTGTATTTTGTCAAAATTGAGAGAACATTTGTGTTTACTGTCAAACTTCAGTGAAGGATAGGAACCAGTGAGGAAATGTAGAAATCTTACATCTTTCTCGTGCTGTTAAATGTCACATAGGGCTCGCATAGTTGTTTGCAAGGATTTCCTGTTCTTGGTGAGTCTTTGAACTTCATCAAGGGATGTTATGCCCACTAAACTGGCTTCTCTTAACAATGTCCTCTTTAGAGTTTCATGTGGTCAACCTCTTTTTCTTCGGCCTGTAGTATTCCACTTGATAGCTTGTTTTGGTATTCTCTACCAAATGTAGAAATACTGACAACAAATTGTTCTTCCTCGGAGTGAATTCCAATTTAAAGATCTACAACTGATACTGCCAAGTGTGCGCTGATTAAGACTGACTGTTTCTTCTATAGCTAACTTGGTGATTGTTTCCTTCTATAGCTAACTTGCTGATTGTTTCCTTCTATAGCTAACTTGCTGATTGTTTCCTTTTATAGCTAACTTGCTGATTGTTTCCTTCTTTAGCTAACTTGGTGAATGTTTTCCATAAAGTGTGTCTTCTGAATCTAATCTTTCATTCTTGAATCACTTATGCATCTTATGCCAGCCAGTCTCAGATCCATCTTGTTTGCTGACATGCCTCCGACTTAAAACATGAGAAATCCTAGATATTAATTCATCACTGAAAATAAATATATCCTTCAGTGCCATTTTTAAAAAAAAAGTTATCACATATTTTTTATATTTATAAATTGCTTCAGTATCTTGGATTTCACATGCACAGCTGTAGCAAATACACATCGGATAAGATCATCCTGGTTCATTTTGCATTTTTCATTCCTCTTTCCTTCATCAGCTGAGGCTTCTGAAGAGCGCTGATCTATAAGATGCAGCCAGGTTTTGATTGTGGCCTGCACTGATTTATCTCTGCACAAAAAATTACTTTGTAATCTAAGAAATTTTTAAAATCATTGCTAAGTTCTGTTTTAAACTTCATTAACCGTGTGAGAAAGAACTGAAAGAATAAGAAACATTATGTTTTCATGCCAGGAATAAAGTAAAGCTGTTCCTGTACTAGACATATTTTTTCCCCTAAGCTTATTATACTGACCAGTATTTGCATACAAAATTAGTTTTGAATATTTATTTTTTTATAATCTCTCTCTCTGAACCTTAAGTGCCCATGGCACATGGGGCTTCCTCATTCGAGGGTTTTCCACAAACACCTGTCCTTTGCATTTTTTTTTTCCACTCTTGCCCAGGTGAGCCCTCTATTGCTCAACATAATAATTTTGTAAAATTCCTACCTGAGATTTATATTTAGAATTTATTTTAATTTAGAATTTTATATTTACTTTCAGTAAAGATTTTAAAACCATCCACAGACTCCCCCCCCCCCCCCCCAAGCTTTGCTGAATTGATTCACAATATATTTGCATACAGACTTAGTTCTGCTATTTATTCCTTTATTATGATCTTTTTTTAAAACTAATATTTCTGTAGCTGAGATTTTATGATGGACTGGTTAGCTGAGTGGTTAGGCACTCAGCCTACTAATCTAGTGGTATCAGGCTCACGTCCCAGCAGTGGAGATCTTTCCCGGTACTTATCTTACATGTTACATCCTTCCTGTGCCGTTAAACGTCACATAGGGCTCACATGGTAGTTTTCAAAGTTTTCCTGTTTTCCGCAAGCTTTTCAACCTCATCAAGGGATGTTATGTCCACTAAATTGGCCTCTCTTAACAATGCCCTCTTTAGAGTTTCACATGGTCGACCTCTTTTTCTTCACCCTGTTGTGTTCCACCTGATATCTTATTTTCTGGAATTCTCTGATTTGTTTTTTATCATCATGTGACCGACATATGTCCATCTTTTTCTTATCACCCATGAGATAGGTTGTTGTTTGCCCATCTGTCTTATCTTTGCGTTGTTTTTGCATTCGTTCCACTTTATACTGAGTATTTTCCTTAGGCATTTGTTTTCAAAAAACAACACAAGCATGTAATGTCTTGTCTATTTCTTTAGGTTTTCTGGTATCATCACACCAAAAAGGCCCTGGGATCAACCCAGCCTCTAAAAATGGGTACCACAGAAATCATATGCCGATGGTCTTAGAAATATGGGCCTAACACCATATAGCAATATGCCTTAACGGCATGGAATATATGGACTGCAGCTCTCAATCTTTCCTGTTTCTGAACTATCCAAAGAAGTGTTGTATAGCCAGGGCATGATTTTGATTATATGGTATGGATGTTTAATATACCTGTCTTTTCACTAATATATTTTAATAATAATAATAATAATAATTTCTGAATCTTGACATACTTATTCCTCAGTTGCTGCTTCATGTTGGAAGCATTTCTTAAAATGACAGACTGAATCGGTTATTGATATCCTGATTATTTTAAAATACAAAACTAAAACCAGACCACATTTTTTTTTAGTTTAAAAAAAATCTCACACTACAGTATCAAAAATATAAAAGATACCAGGAATAACACAATGCTTAAAAAAAAAAAAAGAAGCAAAACTGTGAAAGGACTGGAAGATAGAAAGTGAGATCCATTTCTTTCAAAGTTTTAATTAAAACAAGGTATAGACGCTTCTCCGTATATTACGTACAAGGCAGCAGGTATCCTGCAAACAATGCTGTAGATAAAAGCTACGAATAAGGAAATCAATAGGAAAATTTATTAACTATCATAATCATTACTATATTTACTGTACCACATCTGATACGGCATCACTGCTCTCTGTATCAGCTATAGAAAAATACTATGAGTACATTAAAAAAAAATTACAAACGACATAAGTTAGGTGCTGTTACATGTTATTGTTCCTAAACAGAGACATGATGTCAAACGTGCTATCTTTTTGGATGCATGTTTTAGAACGATAGCGATGCCGTAAATCGAGGAACGTCTATACAATGTTGGATTAGTTCATTTAACGTAGACCTCACTCTGCGCCATTAAAAAAAAAAACAACAAAGTGGAACTAAATAACACGAATGGAGCTGAGTATTAATCGAGGCAGAATGAGGGCTACCAACACGCCATCGCCAATCATTCCAAAAAAGCAGAGATAATTGTCTTACTGAAGCAAGTTGGCGGTGGTTGTGGTGGGGGCAATGGACCAGGCCAAAATGGTGGAAGGGCAGCGGGAGCTAGACCTACAGAAAATAGACGAAACAAATGTACACACTAGTTAAAGTGCACAATGATTACAGGTTAATTGAAGGGGCACATGTACAAAGACATGAAAAAAAACCAAGAAAATACACATGTAAAAATCGTAATAATGAAATGTTCAGGAATAAACAGTCTTGTCTTTATTAACAGACACATTATTACTATTATTATCATTCATGTTACGTTTCCTTTTCAGAAAATTGTTCTCTTGATAGCCAACCAGAGCGTCTCACTGTCTAGCTAGAATGTCCGCTTCAGTGAGTGTAGTATTCAATGTGCCGGTGATGTCCTTAGCCCTTTCGTCTCCCTCAATAGCATTCTTCCTTCTTTTATGGAAATTACTCTTCTCTCGAGGTCGTCATGTCGTTTATAAGATCAAAGAAGAATACATTAAAACACTGATGTCTAAACAGATATATTTATCGGTGTTTTTTCAGAGGGTACAGTTAAATCTAGATGGGATGTTCTAATTAAATCTGTTTTGAAGTGGAGTAAAACTCTCTTCCCAATCACCGATATACTACTGGCGCCAGTTTCTCAGAATTTGAATTTTGAGCAAAAGGTTAAGCGACTTGTTGGCTATTATCGTTCACCTCGCCCCGAATGAGACGAGAGTGAGCAGTCATTTCTTTTGATGAAGATAGTGATTTTTCTTGATAACAGAAGATGATGACGATGATAGCAAAGTGTTCCAGACTTTCTCATTTATCGAGGCGAACAAAGGAAGAAGGAATAATTCTGTGCCATTTTCTCAATAAACCGTCTATATGGCCAAATTCTGTGGTTCTCAAACACGGTAACTTACTTAGCCCCCTCTCTTTCTCCATATGGGAATAAATGCATTTAAAAAAGTATCATAGATAATCTAGACTGGCTACGGGAACCCCTTTATGGGAAACACCGGCCCAGATCATGCCTTTCCTTATTCTCCAGGAGCCATTTCGTGAACATGATTTCAGGGCCAACGTCAGCTATGAATCTTCAAAGCAGCCACATATTCCCCTCGTCTCATTGCTCGACTAACAGTCTATATATTCGAAAGATTATACCGCTGTCAGCAATGAAAGCCTTGCCTTTGTTACTTCTGACCATAGTATGATATCTCCTTGAAGCAAGTCCAACTCTTCTGGTGTTTTTCCTGCCGTGTTCTTCATTGCTTCTTCGTTTCTAGCTCATGCAAGAGCTTATCTCTGAACTTTTCTGAACAATCCAACAATTCATGTTCTTCTAACGCACCTGACAGATTAGTCCTCACTGAACAGCTGGCCATAATGCGAAGCACTGTAATGTTTCACTTGTAAAAAGACATTTGAACTGCGAAGTGGACTCGCCCAGACGCTTCTTCGTCACGTGCCAGTGTTTTCGTCACGTGTCAGTGCTCTTCGTCACGTGTCAGTGCGTCTGTATACAAAACATTTTGATTAATATGTGTTGATGATGGAATATAATCTTCTACGACGGATTTTGGTCTTCACTGTGAGATATGGATTCTCTTTATAGCTTTATTGCGTGGACCCATAAAGGTCGTTTTTCTTGAAAATTATCGATGTATTATTTTCTGGTGGTTTGCAAGATGAAATACGGTACAGGGGCAGCAATCGATTGAGCAATACACTAGATCTAGGTATGAAATAACGGCTAAAGATTACATAAACAAACAACTGCAAAATCTCCTTTAAAAAATAAAAAAAAAAAAGTAAATAAAATACAGGATGAACACCGATTTTCCGGGACAATACGTTTATGCGCCTTAGAGGATTGACTATATTGCAGTACTGGAAGAAATCACACAATAGAAATGACAAAAATCCGGATTATAGAAGCCTAAAAAAACATTACTTACGTAAAACAAGTATAACTAAGTACAAAATACTGGATGAACAAACGCAGTATAAATAATACAAAGTACCCGCTTCTGCCAAAGCTAGCCTTGCTAAAGATAGCGGGGTCGCTTGTAACCGGGAGTGCCATCTAGTGGCTGTCAATGAAACAAGTTTCTATTTTTAAAAAAAACGGATTAAAAAATTGCTACCGTCTGTTTTCAGGGCAATCGGTGATCAGCCTGTATTGAAGGTACAAACTTAAAGCAGAAACGAACATGCGAGGAAACAAACCCCAGAACCAATAAGATTTCAAGGGTTAATTAATATGTATGTCAATGAAAGACAACAAACGGTTAAACATTACCGAAGGAGTAACCAAATATAACACGTCATTTAATACATGATAATTAAATTACTCAAACGATGGGAGGTAATAACAAGATTATTACAAAGGGAAACAAACTCATTAGTACACCATGCTGAAGGTCAAGGAGTCTAGCACAGATTGACAACCAGTAGGAGTTAATTCCCTTCTTTTAAAATGGAGAAACGCATGCTGAAGTGAAATTATTGGTAAACAAAAACAACATTAGACAACATTTATTTTCCCGTAATAAATTTTCTAGAGCTGTGCACAATAAACAGCTGTTGTGAACAATTCATGCTGGCCTTTCTTTGACGATGTAGCAGACTTTTTCAGAATGCCCTGCGCATATGATAATAATCTTACGTGTAAAATGCACAGATATAAAACAAAACAATAAGTATTACAGTGCTTGAAAACTATCATATAAGGGTTAAATAAGTGTTACCCTATTAAGGGGGGAAAAAAAGAAGGTGCAATGAAGGCATTAGGAAACAATTCAAAACTTGGACGCTGAGAATAAACTGAAACGAAGTTCTGAAGTTAGACAACTATGTTCTCACACTGTGAATAAAAAGATCGACAGTTCAAGACAAAAGTAAAGTTTAGTTCACATCTTCAGCGGTTAAAATACCAATCAATTCACAGCCTTGGATTTAGAAACAAATTAGTTCACAAGGAAGAAGAAGTTCAGATTTAACGGTTTTTAAGAACAAATCAATTCATAACTTCAGAAATGTGAATGGGCTAGAATGCAGGCAGCCAATCTGTCATTGTGTAAGTTGTCTTTTAAGACACAAAAAGTGATTAAGTTTTCTTCTCTTACCGTTCATCGGAACCAAGCTCCCTGGAACAATCGCCTGAGCAGAAGGTATCATGGGAATGGCCTGCGCCATTTGTACAGCATGGGGAAATCCCTTTGGAAGCTGTGAATAAGATGGGAGGTATGTATATTTTTTATAATACATGGGAGCGAAGCGTGGGGATGCGATGCTTACTGTGTTAGAGAGAGAGAGAGAGAAATAGAGAGAGGGGAGAGAGAAATAAAGAAAGAGAGAGTGGGACAGAGAGAAAGAGAGAAATAAAGAAAGAGAGAGAGTGGGACAGAGAGAAAGAGAGAGAGAGAGAAATAAAGAAAGAGAGAGTGGGACAGAGAGAGAAATAAAGAAAGAGAGAGTGGGACAGAGAGAAAGAGAGAGAAACAGAGAGAGGGGAGAGAGATAAAATAAGAGAGAGAGACAGAGAGAAAGAGAGAGAAATAGAGAGAGAGAAATAAATAAAGAGATAGAGGGGCAGAGAGAAAGAGAGAAATAGAGGGGAGAGAGAAAGAGAGAGAAGGAAAGAGACAGATAAAGAGAGAGAGAGAGGGAGAGAGAGGGAGAGAGAGAAAGAGAGAGAGGGAGAGAGAGAAGAGACAGAGAGGGAGAGAGAAAGAAAGAGAGGGAGAGAGAAAGAAAGAGAGGGAGAGAGAGAAAGAGAGGGAGAGAGAGAAAAAGAGAAAGAGGGTCGTGATTATGACTCGTCAGAACGATCAAAGAACCCAGGCGTGCCTCTGCTGCAACAACCAGTAGTCTCAAAATGGAAACATGGCTGTGAGAAAAGCTACTGGCTGGCTGGAGTCAAATGACTACACGCAAGCATGCATTCTGACGAGTGTGTTCGATGGACATTGTAGGATAGAAAAAAAATGCAGTAAAGTAACTGAGCACAATATTGTACACTGTATTGTTGCCCACTGTGCATTAGACATTCACAGGAGACCACGTGTGTATGTCAAGTTTGGCACTTCCGAGACACTGAATCTAAGCAACACTTTGTCTTGGCTGCGTTTTCTTTCCGGGTGACACGATTTTCAATCAGCCATTGATGGCTTGGCTGTCAAACACATTTTGTCTTGGAGTGCCAGATGGCTAAGATGATTAATGCGCTGTTCTGTGATGGCCAGACGGTTGCTCGTTCTACCGGAGTACATTGTTCTAGTCCCAGGTAATTCTGTTGGAACTTTTCCTTCTCTCATGTCTAAAAGTGCTTTGTTTACATTTATTGCCAAAGTCTAACCTTATACAATTCTGTGCTCCGTTACTTTACTATGCGAAAGCCCTGTTGTTTCCAGTTTTGTAACACAGTTGTAAGGAAAATTCAGACTGGCTCTTTTTTGAGGTAGCAGTGACTTGAATCATTGCAGACGTCACAGATCCATCGACTGGCCCTTCATTTTTTTTTTTGTTTTTTGGTACCAGGCCATGGAGGTGTCGGAGAAAACGCAAGAGCAGATTAACTGGACGACTATCATAGAGGAAGGACAGGAATGGATGATCAGCAATGCTTATAAGAGAAGCTGGTCAGACAAAATACTTCGCTGACAACTGTGTCAAGAATGAAAGAGCTGCAAGGTGAAACGTTGTGAGGTAAAACATGAACGACCAATCAAAACCTCCAGGAGGTTGAAACGTGATGAAAGATGATATCTGCTTCTTGGGCCCATTAAAAAAAAAATTCAAGCTGTCACTGTAATCCACTCCCCATCCGAGTTCATGTCTGTGGTACAAGATTTACGCCATTCCGTCATCACTGCTTTTAAGTGTTGTCAGTCCTATATTCCAGTGGCACATTTTGGTTCGTTAACGTTGCTGGCAGCGCCACGTGTGCCTTCGTAAACGTGTCTGGGTGTGTTAGGGTTGGTTCTTGTGTTCAGTATCCTGGCTTAACGTATCAGTTTCGAAACAACTGTTCTGGTTCAAGTCAGGTGAAATGCGAAATAAAAAAACCAAATATCCTGGTTAAATTCAGGCGAAAAGCGAAATAAAAATCAATTACTCTGGTTATATTCAGGTGAAATGTGAAATAAAAATCAGTTACCATGGTTAAATTCAGGTGAAATGTGAAATAAAAAAATCAGTTATTCTGAAAGATGAACTTGATATTAACACATGTTTACTTTCTACTGTACGTGTATGTTTCATTCATTTCTCAGAGTTTTTCTTCCTTGTAAGTGCTGTTTTAATTTATAGATGTAATCTGAATTTCTGTTCGTGAGCTAGTTTTATCAGCTGCCTTTTGTTTACTCACCTCTTGACCTGGTAGAGCTGCAACGGCTGTAGGAACTGCAAACCCTTGACTACCAGAGATATACACAGGGGAAAGCAGCGGTTTTGGCCTATACGGGAGGTTAGCTCCCTTTGGAGGTGACTGGTAGGGAAACGAAGTAAGAATTATTACTCCTCGTGATATCGGAATTATGTGGAAAAAAATAACTTGGGATTTGGGTTGGTAACAGCTGGACTATTTCCAGTCCTTGATTCCTTGATTCATAGATGAATCAATAGACATCATGACGAAATAGCAATTAGGGAAATGTAATATAATATAATATAATATAATATAATATTATATATATATATATATATATATATATATATATATATATATATACATATATATATCCACAAAGCTTTAACTCTTTCACGCCTGAATTCATTTCTATGCTCTGTGAGAATAAATTTTGATGATACATTTTAGAAGAAAGAAACTGGAAGGGCGTTGATCTAGAATTTTTAAAATATGGATTTGTTTAGAAATGTGCTAGTTTTCATTTTATTTAGATGTTTAAATATTACTCAGAGCATTTGATTCGCATAGGCTTGAAAGCCTTACCAACCTTGGCCGTATAGCTTTGGAGTGAAATAGTTAAACTTTGCAGATGTAAACTGATGTCATAAAGTAATAGCACTGAGAAATAAAGCTGATCATAGACACTGATGTAATGTAATGGTGACTGCGGTAACATGGATATAACGGAATAGAGTCAGACAGAGGTGAATTATGCATTTTCACGCGAAGATAAAAGATAAAGAAAAAGGTGAAAAACGGCAATAAAATATAATGAAAAGAACATAAGATAACAAAACACACTAAAAAAACCCAATATTTTGGCACAACGCCTAGATCAAAGAAAAAGTGTCACTCTGTGACCTACTTTCATTCACGGCGAACTCTGAAAAAAACTGATGTTTGTAAGTGTGTGTGTGTGTGTGTGTGTGCGCGCGCGCGCATGTATTTTCATCAGTTTTGTCTTCATTGATAAAGACGTGTCACCGTAACATTGGTTTGTTCGTGCTGTTTTCGTTCAGTCTCTGCTCATCCTACTGTCTTTTATTGCTATTTATCTCTTACCCTTCCTCTTTTTATTCTTCATGTAAAACCGCATCATTCACCTACATATTAAAAAGGTAAAGGTAAAGGTAATCCTGTCATGCCTTAGAGGCACATAGAGATATGGTGTTAGTGCCCATATTTTCCTTGACCTGTCAGCACACTAGAGGGTGATATGGTCAGTATCACGCCGGGCCGCCTTTCCTTCCCTAACTCCATAAGAAGTCGGGTACACGTTTCTACAGCTGGGTGACTGGGATGCCTCCGGCCGGATTCGAACCCCTAACCTTAGCCATGAGAGACCAGTGCACTAACCACTTCGCCACTCAGACACCCATATAATGCATATTAAATTATTTCGTACAGATCAGTATGTGTAAAACCTCTGATACATCAATTAACATATTTTCTGCCAAGTGAAAAGTCCATTAATGCTTTACAAAAACGCGTGACACTGTGGCCATAAGTTAAAAAAAACAAACTAGGTTAATCCCTGTAGTACGGTAAAATGAAATAAACAGTAAAGTAAAATGAATACTTAAAGTGAAGATATCCTTGTTTATGTGTTAAAACGAATTCAGTTTAAAACTTCTGAATATATTCAAACATTATATTTTAACAATGAGGTCTGTGATAATTAAAATAAAAAGCTTTGAAAAGAAACACCGTTTTCAATTTTTTTTCACTATTCTTCACACGCATTTTATGGCTTGTATGTGGCGTTTGCCATCTTTGATCTTCTTCTTCTTCTTCTTCTTCTTCTTCTTCTTCTTCTTCTTCTTCTTATTCGTTCGCTTCTACCACCAAGACCACCCCGTGATCCTACTGAATTTAGTCCTGTGGTCCTCGATAGGTCCCATGGTCCCCCTGTGGCCTCCGAAAGAACCACACGAGATCCCCGAGAGGACCACAAGAGGTTCAGAGTTAGGCAGGGCTTGAGCCTGTATTCTCGGTAAGTCTCAGAAGCGGGATTGCCTAACACCGTGGTTTTCGTTGCACTAGTTTAATCTAGAGTTGAACTTTCTCACTCATCTTTGATAAATTGGCTTTTAAAAAAAAATATATGCATATATAGTTCTTATACTGCACTGCAGAATCTGGTTTTTTTCCTTCTTGTTTCACGTGACTAGTAGGTGTGTCTCTCTGTTTCATTGTTGGTGCAATTTTGGAGGACGTGTTCTGCACACAGACCTTTACTTCTGCACACAGAGCTTTATTTCTGCACATAGAACTTTATTTCTACACATAGACCTTTACTTCTGCACATAGAATTTTATTTCTGCACACAGAACTTATTTCTGATCATAGAATTTTACTCATTTAATTATCTGTGAAATTTATTCTTAGAAGAAAACATATCAATTCTGGCTATTTATGTGCATTTCATTGGCAAATATCTTGACCTCCCAGGTAAGAAGTCTTTGAACTTCAAGACATATCATTTATCTAAATAGATTTATCTCCAAATGCGAGCTAATTTATTCAGTTCTCACGCATGATCTCTTCTAAATGGGTAAACTTCTTTCGTTTTGCTTTTACTTCTTTCTATCTTCACATCAGTGATCCGCAAGTCATGAATATAAAAGCATGATATCTCAGCACTTCAGCATCATTACCTTTTGTCTGGGCTATCATATTCTTGTTTTCTTCTGAAGATTATCTCTGGCCGTCTTTAGATCTATCCTTCAGTATTTTATTTAATGTTAACGTTTTTTTTATATTGAATGTTGCACTAAATAGTAATTAGAAGTAACTTGCTACGATCTGACATCTTTTTCGTGGGGTGGGGTGGAGGGATCATCTTCCCATCATTTTTTGGTGTATGCAAGCTAGTTCATGTGTAAAAATGTATCCACTGCGAATTTATAATATAGTGGGACTATTGTTCAAGAACTTTATTTATACAATTTACTTTATTGTTTATTGTTGTCATTTCAACACTAGTGTTGCTATATGTGTACATATATGCATCACTCGGCAGTAGCATATATATATATATATAGCGGTAGGCAGCAAGAGAAACTTGTGAGACATCAAGATCAGTATGTAATTCATCAAGTTTATTCAAGCTCGGCTGGCAAGCGCCCGAGTAAATCATTCAAGGCTATAGGTTGATCCATTACTTAACAAAAGAATGACTGCAAATCAAAGCGTTAACACAATGAGCTGAACTCAGCGTGACGTAACAAAGCTGGCGATCTGGCTGAGAGAGATTTTCATTATGTCCTTATTGAAACTCTCAAGTTTTATGTAGAATGTTTGTTCTTCAGCTCCGGGTGTAAAACTGACTCCTGCTGCTTATTTTCTGGTTACCTTTCCCCCCACTACAATTCTAGCATGTCTGGTCACAGACTGGCCATTCAAGATGACCTGTTTACGTAACTGTTGGTGTTAAGGGTTGATATGAGGATAAGGAGACCCTGACTTCCGGGTCTCCGTCCCAATATCCCATCTTGTCCGTCCCATCTCGGGAACCTGGACAATGTTGCACACGTGCTGCTGATATTTAACTTTGGGTCATATGTTTGGTCTAACTGTTTACATCAAGAAATGATTCGTTAAAATTAAATATAACTGATAACGTACTGGAATGTATGTCTAAACTGTAAGGTATATATGAATCCAAAAAAATGTGAATCTGACTTGTTCATATATAACACAGAAATGCAAAAATAAACATCTTATAATTTGCATGTCATAAATTATGAATGAGATGGGCGTGGATGAATACAGGGGGAACGGGAAACAAGGTCAAGGGCACCACCACCATGAGAGGACGGGACTTGAGCTCAGACTGACAACGATAATTAGGCTGGTCATAAATAGGCTGGTCATAAATAGGCTGGTGAGCAAAGGCAGAGAATTAAGACTCGAGGGTCTGCTGGAGACGTGCGCAAAATGTCTAAAATAGTTGTGTGGAAAATGACAAAAATAGAAGCCATGTGCAGGAAAAAAAAGTATGAAACTGGTAATTTTGCAAAATTTAAACTGGTTTCATATGAAATATTTGAAATTAGGCGAGTTACTGAGTGACTCTCCCAGGCTAGATTAGTCAGTGATAAATGGTTATTATCTTTTCGACATTATTAATTTAATCTTTGTATGTTTCGAAACTGTCTATAAATGAATTTCTGCAACTTTTGCAGTTAAAAAAAGAAAATCTACTCCTGAAATTCTGGATAATATTCTTTGAATCTATTAGAATTTCAGGAATAAATCTATTTTTTTTCAACTGCAAAAATAAAACAAAACAAAAACAAAATCTGTTATGGTGGTGTAATTGGGCAAGAAAAAAAATATGGTAAAGAGAGATATGCACAGAAAGTCAATGAAATAGAACATTACTGTTTATATTTATAGGCAAATATGTGTGATTCCCTCATAGGTTATAATTGAAGGGAGGAGGGGCGACCACAATTAACAAAAAAAATCTCGACAAAGTAATAAGACAGGAAGGAAAGGGGGCGGGGCATAGAAGGATATGAGAGACATTGTGAACTGGGTGAAAGCGGATTTCTGGATTCTCTTCCCATGCGTACGTTACCACTGCAAAAATTCTGGCTATTTCCTTAACGTCACACAACAGAACTGCAAAAATACACACATACAACAAATAGTTAAACATTATAGTGCACTTTTTTTTGTTAAATGAGGTAAACCAGTGTTCTGCATGGAAATTTTCTTGAAGAAAAGGCATTTAAGCACACATTTAAACCAACATTTCTAAAACAAAAGATATAGTTTTCTGGCATAAAGGACTTTGGTCTTACAGAAGTGCTTCGTCTTCTAAATGAGTAAAGAGCTATAGCGTTAGTGTTGGCATTTGCTGACATTTACTAATTCACAAAGATCAGCAGTTTTCATCCTGAGCGCCTCATGGGACTGTGAAGCAGATACCTATTACTGAGAGCTTGCAGAACAAGTGGTTTTCAAAATGTACAGGTAAGAATGGCATATTTTCCCAGCTTTCTCCCCTCTAATATGGCAATATTCCACATAAGTTCCATCAATGATGACATCTCTCTCACGTTCATGAAATTTTTTTGTTTTCTATACATTTTTCCCCATGCTTACCATTACTGTCGATGCTTTCCATGAATTTGGACACAGCTATTCCATGTTTACCACTAAAACTGACATATTTTCCATATGTTTATCATCACCGATGACATATTTTCCCAAAATTTTCCGTGAGTTTGGACACTACTAATCTACCTGACACTGACATATATTTTCCCGTGTTTACTATCACTGTCGATATATTTTCCAAAATTTTCACATGAATTTGGACATATTTTCCCCCACAGTGTTCAATGAATTTGGACACTGCTAATCCATCTGACACTGACATATTTCCCTAACATTTACCATCTAAATCTATCTTTGTCCTGTAGCATTTGCATGCCGTAGAGGGTGTGGCGTGTTAGTGCCTTCACATATCTAGGCACTGCAGTATCTGAGGTAGAGATGCCTGCACACCTGCCTTTGTTTGTCTAATGAAGCCCCAGGCACCCATTTTTTCGAGGCTGAGCGAACACTCCGGTACCAGGTGGTCGGAAAAAATTCCGCCCGAGAGCCAAATACCCCTCGTTTATCATCGTTGTCGATATATTTTCTGAAATTTTCCATCAATTCGGACACAGCTGATCTATATTTTATCACATATTCCCCCCATCTATCAGTGTTAACACATCTCCCCAAGATTTTCCATGAATTTGGTCACATTTTCCCCATTAATGCTGCCACCCCACCCCCCTCTTTCCCCCCCCCCCCCAACCGAAAATGTTACACAAAAGTTGACAAATCTTCTCAATGTTTACCAGTGGTTTAACATATTTTCCATTAATTTTGACATGTATTTTCCACATATAACCACTAGCACAGCTATATTTCCCCCGTGGAAAATGTTGCTAAAAAAACTTTCTCATACGTGGCATGAATCACTATCTGGTGCAGTGTCGATAACTGGTGATTATATTTCTTTCAATATTTGACCCATGTGATACATCTGATCAAGTCCTCTACTGTCATTTTACCCGTGACAACAACACAGAAATAAATGTTACTGTTAAGACTAGATATATTGGGCCAGTTATCACTTCTCTACAAATATAAAAAGGCCAGATGGTCAACTCTGATGCTGATAGGACCACGCCGAAAAAATATCTAAAGAAGGAAGCAAGCGCCGAATGTATGAGACATGGATATAACTGAAAAATATCGTATAAACAGAGTGCCGAAACAAAGGGAAATAATTGTGTTCAGTATTTTATTCCACACAAAACTTACCCGAGACATTGAACAGTCTCCCTGTAAAACTATAAGATTTTTTATCTAACGCCAAGTTTTAAATTCCAGCTTTCGTGAAATAAGTGTCACAAGAACCTAAAAGCCACTGCCTGTAGCGAGTAATTAGAAGGCGCGTTCTTACTCACGTAAAATTACTCAGTTCAAACGTTTCAGATGTGACGGCACTAAAATACTTAGGAGCTAGGCAGGTGTGCACTGTCACAAAACAATGCAGAAAGGAGAGCCATTGTCTTGTTATATTCTCTTCGGTCTCAACGCCTCCCTGATTTCTGCTGCGCTCAAGCATCGCCTCTGCCTGTTTTACTTACACGGGTATGTAAACCTTCAGGTGTCAGGCGAGGGTGAGATTTAGAAAGAAGCGATCGATATAAACAATTCATAATAAACCTTTCAGACGATACCCTGTGCAAATTGAAGACCATCTTCTTCAGCGTAAACACAACCCAGCACTTAAGGAACGAGCGCAGAGCATGGCGTCCAAATGTTAGCAAAATAAAGGGCTTTAGAGTAAGGTATGGATGAAAAACAAAAAAAGAAGAGGTATGAATGCAAAAATACAGTCTGTTGCGCCCTTTTGATGTGCTAGGTTGGCAAGCTCTGGCATATCACGACTACTTGTCCCCGATATTCAAGTACTTGCTATTCTGGGGAAAGAAGAGGATGAGCGTGTACTTCTGTGTGGAGTCTTGGTTTGTGAATGTCAGAAAAAATGTGGATAACAAATTTTCTAGTTTCTAAGTGCCGTGCCGCGTGTCGTAGGCGATCATTTCTCTCCACAATTCCCTATCTTTTGCGCTGATTATGAGATTCCCCCGGTGACTTTCTTCCTAGCTACACTGACAGCTCATCCAGTAACTTCTCTCTCTGTCTTCCTTTGCCTTGCTTCCCACAGCTTTTCCAGTTGGCACAATGTGTTACAATTTTCCTCTTCTCAGGAAATGTCCTATAAATCTCGCTTGTCTGCCTCTGATCTTTGCTGTAATTTGTCTTTTAACTCCAGCCTCTCTTAAGACTTCTTCGTTGGTTTTCTTGGCTGTCCATGGCACCTTCAACATCCTTCTTAAAATCACGACAATGCACAACTGGCTAACGACTACACGAGCTTGATTCAGTTAAAGGATGAAGAGAGAATGTAAAATTGAAAGACAGAGGAACGAGAATGGAAAGAATGGCAGAGAGAGAGAGAGAGAGAGAGAGAGAGAGTGAGAGAGAGAGAGAGAGAGAGAAGAGTTTCCGAAAGATAATGGGAAGATCTCCGATGAGGCGGACAGCGAGGAAATGAAGAAAGTACACGGAACACTCAAAATAAGGCAGGCTCTAAATGTCAGCAGAATCTTGGCTGATGTGGTAAGAGAAAGGGTTAAAATATGAGAAGAAGATGGGAGAAGAGATGTTAGAGAATCAGGTATGTGTATGTAAACAGTCAGGAGAAAGGAGACACGCTGTGGTAGAAGGGCAGGCGAATTAGACGGAATGCACCTCGCATGACGCTAAAGCTTCACCGGTTGGTGACGTTTACAACAAACAACGATGACGTCAGCGGCAGGAGCCTGGGTAAGTAGGGCACGCAGTGCGCATCCACTTGTCACGTGATCATCGGAAGTTTAGTACTCCATCCTTTGCTTCTGGATGGCGGTTTTCATTTGCCGTTAAACACAAGGAAATAACATACACACATCAGGGCAATCTTGCACACACATCAGGGCAATCTTGCACACACATCAGGGCAATCCTGTACACGCGTCAGGGCAATCCTGTACACACATCAGGGCAATCTTGCACACACATCAGGACAGTCCTGTACACGCGTCAGGGCAATCCTGTACACACATCACAATCCTAAGTACACGAACAACACAATCATAGTGGACTGGAATATTCAGCGTACCCATCGAACCAAAATAGTGGATTGAAAAAAATGTTATTTCGGTACAAAACATCACAAATTTCTAATTTATATGTGCACAACAGATCACTATTCTCTAATTAAAAAAAAAACAACTTCAGTTCTTTACTTGGCCTAAATATAGGAACAATAAACAAAAAGTCACCTTGACCGTAAATAGAAATGGCTTAAAACGGAACATTTCTAGAACAGAATATGAGAACAGTTGGCACGCAGAAAAGGGGACACTTGTCTACACATCAGCAGTACAGACCACTGACACGTGAGCAATAATACGTTGTAAAAAAACAATTCTGGACTAAATTCAATTCCACTATTAAAATAGATACGACGCGCCATCTTGCGATTACTTCGCGGAATGAAGTACAGTAGACAGAGGTGAAATGTTCAAGGTTAAGACCCTAAAACAAGGATTCTCAATCACTTGGGAATTCCATCCACCCCTTCCCTTTGCCACCCCCCCGCGAGAATTTTACGATTTGGAGGAGGGGAATGGGGGCCACAGATTGACGGACTCAAAACTGTTGGAATACTGATCATTCCACAGTGCAGATACTTTTTAACAGCCTGATTCTGCCAGTCTGTGATCCCAGTTCCTCCTATTTTCCTCCACCCCCCCCCCCCCCCACACAGCCGTAAAGAGATGAATTTCACACCTCATGTCCGGGTGTTTCCAAATGTGAATTGTGGGATACCATCTGAAGAATTATACATATATATATATATAGTCTCTGATCTCAGCCTAAGACCATGGAGCTGGTAGTCTAAGACCATGGAGCTGGTAGTCTAAGACCATGGAGATGGTAGTCTAAGACCATGGAGATGGTAGTCTAAGACCATGGAGATGGTAGTATAAGACCATGGAGCTGGTAGTATAAGACCATGGAGATGGTAGTCTAAGACCATGGAGATGGTAGTCTAAGACCATGGAGCTGGTAGTCTAAGACCATGGAGCTGGTAGTCTAAGACCATGGAGATGGTAGTATAAGACCATGGAGCTGGTAGTCTAAGACCATGGAGATGGTAGTACAAGACTATGGAGATGGTAGTCTAAGACCATGGAGCTGGTAGTCTAAGACCATGGAGATGGTAGTCTAAGACCATGGAGATGGTAGTCTAAGACCATGGAGCTGGTAGTCTAAGACCATGGAGATGGTAGTCTAAGACCATAGAAATGAAAGTCTAAGATCATGGAGCTGGTAGTCTAAGACCATGGAGATGGTAGTCTAAGACCATGGAGATGGTAGTCTAAGACCATGGAGCTGGTAGTATAAGACCATAGAGTCTGTCAGATTTAGGAATGCTGAGTAAAGCTTATTCTTTAGGTAATTAGCAAACGTGAATTTTGATTGGTTAGTTTGATTGTCTGACTTAGAAAAATTTAGGCAACTCTGACTGCTCGGTTTTCCATATATGGGAAACAAGGTGTGGGCACACAAAGAACATGTTAAAAAATATAGTACAGTAAATCCTCGATTTAACGGACAACAAGTTAATGGATTTTGGACCAATAATTTTTTTTAAAGATGCACTTGTTTTGAGTAGAGTGAAATGGACAAGCTTTGTTTCTGTCTCAGTCAGCCTCAAGCTATCGTGCAGGCAGGATGTAAACAGAGTGTTTCTGTCTCAGTCTGTCTTAAGCTACCGTGCAGGCAGGCTATGTACAGAGTGTTTCTGTCTCAGTCTGTCTCAAGCTATCGTGCAGGCAGGCTGTATACAGAACGTTTCTATGGTTTATGAGTTGTACTTTCATTTATTAAATGATTCTGTAATCTCTAAAGTTCAAAATGCCTCATCCTTCTCTCCTTCACCCCCCCCCCCCCCCCAGTTTACATTCGATTAGGTTTTCAGCATTAACGGAAACCGGTTACTTGTTATTAGTCTGGTAAATCGATAGTTTACGAGGTAGTATCGGAAAGCTCCGAGATTGGTTCTAAAAAGAAGTACAGGCTTATCTCATTTAAATTTGGTAGCCGTCCCCCCTTCGGAAGTCACGGCTCACGCGAAGATGCTGCTCCTTCTGATCGAGTTCAGCCACGCGAGAAATCTGATGGATTGTTCAGTCACGGTTCTCGTGGATTAGTTCATGAATCCCTCCTCCTTTCCTCCCTCCCCCCCCACATTTTCTGGCGATTTACTGGTGACTGGGTGTCCTGAGGGCTCGCCATCTTGGACAGACACTCGACCTGGTCTTGAAACACGCCTGTCACTCAGAAATCTGTATTCGACCTAAATAATGCTTGATCAAGACCTGAGTAAAGCATTTCAAGGTTTTCGGTAGCAGATCTGTCTAGCTTCATACAAAAATTTAATGCAGGCATGTTGCTCAAATTTGTCAACCGTTGTCAATATCGTAAACAATGGCAGAGCGGCCCTAATAAAAAGTCACAAAACCGCGTGTACAAACTCATGTAGATAGTAGGACACCAAGTGGCCAGACTAACTCAGCGAGCTTGGACGTAATGACCTTCAGAGTCCCGCGCGTATCTGTCGAACGGTATAGTCACGGTAAGTACAGTCCCCGGACTTTCTGATATCATCTTGTAGTGTTTACTACTACTACTACTACTACTACTACTACTACTACTACTGCTACTACTACTACTACTACTGCTACTACTGCTACTACTACTACTACTACTACTACTACTACTACTACTACTACTACTACTGCTACGACTCATATTAATAAAAATAATAATAATCCAAGACAGTTTTTCTTTCTCAGGTAAAATTCGCTTCTTTGCACACAAAATACAAACGTTTATTGTACCTGTAAATATTTTTTTTTCACCTCCCCAACATCATCTTGTGTTATCTTCATGCGGAAAGTTATCTCGTATCTCCAGGCTTCTTTCGGGGTATCTTCTCTTCCACCCACGGTGCCCTGATATAGTCTCTTTCTAGATACTGTCCACACTGTGGTATTCTTGTCATCTTCTTGATTTTTCCTTTCGTCTATTCCTTCCTATGTTTTCATGACAGCCATATTATTTGAGTTATCGACCCTATTCTTTTCATTCTTCTCTCTTCTAAATTTCATTTGATTTATTACTTTCTCGTTTGTTTATGGCAAACGCCCCATTTTTCTACTTATAAATTATTCATTTTTTAAATAAAGAGCTACATAGATCAAATAAAATACTTCTATATATGTGAATATGAAAGCAATGAGAGCACGGATGAAAACATTCACCACACGTCATGTTTTGACTCGAGTACAAGGAATTCTTGGTTTATTATTAGATTTAGGTCGCAGATTAGAAACAGATGTAGACCAAATTTGTCTTTTATTTGTCGTAGAAATAGGAAAAGAAATAAGCGGCACAGGAGTATGTATTGCAAATATATGTGAAGTGTTATAAGAGTTCAATCGTTTGAAAAAACAGTAACCATTTTTTTCTCTTTCTCTCTCTTCTTCTTCTTCTCTCTCTCTTCGTTCTCTCTCTCTCTCTTCCTCTTCTTTCTCTCTCTCTCTTTCTTTCTCTTTCTCTCTCTCTTCTTCTTTCTCCTCTTTCTCTCTCTCTTCCTCTTCTCTCTCTATCTCTATCTTCCTCTCTCTCTTTTTTCTCTCTCTCTTTCTCTTCCTCTCTCTTTCTCTTCTTCTGTCTCTCTTCTCTCTTTTCTTCTTCTCTATCTTTCTTTTTTCTCTCTCTTTCTATTCTTCTCTTTCTCTCTCTTCCTCTCCTTCTTTCTCTCTCTCTCTTTCTTTCCTCTCTCTCTCTCTCTTTCTCTCAATCTCTTCCTCCCTCTAAAGGACATAATGTCAGACGGGCCTGCGCGCCCAATTCTTAACCCTTTTGAAACAAAGATCAATCAATCAATCAGTCATTCATTCAATCAATCAGTCTCTCTCGCCCTCTGTCTCCCAGAGAGTCTTCAAGTTTCTTTTCCTGCCATCCCTGTATTTTCTCATATTATTCGGTTTATTCAATCATTTGGTTTCGACAAATTCACGCTGGAACTCATCCAAAAAAAGACCACTTGCCAGTTCAAATTGGCTTCTCCTTAATGATGATGATTTACACTTGCCAGATAGTGTTTTCCTTCCCCGCCCACCAGTACCAACCGGCCTGTGATTTAGTTCAAATAAATACTGGAGATTATTTGCCAGGATTTGAAACAAACGGTGTTTAAAAAAAAAAGTGAAAATTTGAGAAGACAGTTACAAGACGTTAAAAAAAAAAGTTACAGAAATAATTTAAATTTTGTGGAAGTGATAATGTGTAGGCACAGAATAATTCCGTTTTAGTTGCTCTGGTTTGAAGACATAATTCCCTGCTGTACGGCAACAATATAAATTGGATGGCGCTGTGTTTACTTGGTCCGCCATTAAAAAAAAAAGAATTTAAAAAAAACGATGTGTTTGAAAGTGAAAAGTTCTGGCCACGCTGAATTACTTCCAGGGCTGATGTGTGGGTGAGGGGTCTTGATTTCGTTCAAGTAGAGAGGAAAAAAAAAATCAAAGTGAAAACATAGAAGATCACGCAGTCAAGTCCTGGATCACGCCCATGGGCAAGAAGCGTATGAAATGTGTATGTTGATTTACCTGCCAACACTTAAATATGTACAGGTAACACACGCGGATATAAGAAAATAGAACATGTATGCGTGCAGTTATGTATTTGATGTATATGTATTTATATATGCCCGAGTGTGTCCCATCCATCCATCCATCCATCCTGATCCATCCATCCATCCATCCATCCATCCATCCTTCCATCCATCCATCCATCCATCCATCCATCCATCCATCCATCCTTCCATCCATCCATCCTTCCATCCATCCATCCATCCATCCATCCATCCATCCATCCATCCATCCATCCATCCATCATATTTATTCGTACAAGCACTGTTTCTATTTATGTTTAATACTATTTATTCAGTTATAAATTGAAACATCTTGATTAAATAAAGTGTTTTATTGTATTTCTTCTCCTTGAGACGTACTGTTATTTCATATAGATAGAGGTGATATTTCACTACAGGTAGACAGAGATGGTATTTCACTACACGTGGACAGAGATGGTATTTCGTTACAGGTAGATCAGAGATGATACTGTTATTTTATTTCAGGTAGACACAGACAGTACTGTTATTTCATTACAGGTAGACAGAAATGGTACTGTTATTTCACTACAGGTAGACAGATATGGTACTGTTGTTTCACTACAGGTAGACATAAATTGTAGTGTTATTTCACTACAAGCAGAAAGAGATGGGATTGTTATTTCACTATAGGTAGAAAGAGATGACACTGTTATTTCACTACAAGGAGAAAGAGATTGTACTGTTATTTCATTACAGGTAGATCAGAGATGGTACTGCTATTTCACTACAGGTAAACCAGAGATGGTACTGCTATTTCACTACAGGTAAACCAGAGATGGTACTGCTATTTCACTACAGGTGAACCAGAGATGGTACTGCTATTTCACTACAGGTAAACCAGAGATAGTACTGCTATTTCACTACAGGTAAACCAGAGATGGTACTGCTATTTCACTACAGGTAAACCAGAGATGGTACTGCTATTTCACTACAGGTAAACCAGAGATGGTACTGCTATTTCAGACATATAGACAGAATGTTCGGTTCAGTTTTAAAAAAAAAAAAAAAAATAGAAAGAATGAGTGGAGTCAGCAAACAAGAGGAGCACGTATAAAAAAATCTTATCCTGATATCATCTTATTCACTTCTGGCCTCTATTTTCCGCTCGGATTCCCCATCCTCTCTATCGTTTTCTAAAACTGAACCACACACTTCTACCTACCTTTATTACTAGTCGCCATTTCTCTTATCTATTAAATATGCAGTTATGAGCAGCCACTTTCAGGTATTCAGTGGTAGCGATTTTGCTAAGTCCTCGTGGTGGTGGAGTCTGCTAAAGAAGCATTGCATACCCCCCCCCCCCCACTTTTTAACTGTACTCCGGGTCTGAAAAAATAGCTGCCATAACCCACTCCCACCCCGATAAGATGCTGTGCCTCAAC
Organism: Achatina immaculata; assembly: GCA_009760885.1. Taxonomy (NCBI): domain Eukaryota; kingdom Metazoa; phylum Mollusca; class Gastropoda; order Stylommatophora; family Achatinidae; genus Lissachatina; species Lissachatina immaculata. The sequence goes on from CM019694.1 coordinate 23,058,438, forward strand.
ACCTCCACAGCATCGGCTGCAAAGAACACCAGCTCCCAGCTACAGTGAGACAGTACAAGTAAAAGTAAGAGTCAGTGGTAGTCCTACGGTTAAAACATAATTAAAACTTGGAACAGCTGCTATTCGTTAAAAACACATTGTAAAGACGCGTGTAAATCAGTGATCTCGTTAACTGGCAATTGCTGGTAAATTACCGATTTAAAAAAAAGAGAGAGAGAGAAAAACCAAATTTTTTGTAGATCACCGGTTGTAGGTAGCCGGTTTATATTATCAACGTTTAAAAAAAAAAAGCAACTAGCGAAATCGGTTGGAAGCTAATCAGGCCAGTAAGATGATGATGCTTAATTTGAGTGGAGGACAATCAGCCAGTTTTGACTCGAGTTCAGAATGTGAGCATTTTGTAAAGATTAATTCTCGCAGCAAATAAGTAAGAAAAACTTCACGCGAACCATTAACTTCCGCTGGTGTTTGTAAAGTGTGGCTAATTTTACATTAGAAGGGAGAAAAAAAAGAAGTATAAAAGTGCTGAATGTTGTACTGAGAAAACCGGTATTTTGGAAAGAACTTCATGCAAGGTGAAAGACAGGTTAAAATTTTTTTTTTAACCGGTTTCGAAAAATCCTAGCGCGATCGCTGTAAAGTACAGACCATCTATCTGTCTGTCTACACAAAGAGGGCACATACAAACAAACATGCTTTTTTGACATTAACAAATAGAGATTGTACGTTAAAACATGCACAGTCAAGACTGTGTAAACAGTTTTTATAATGACGTAGGACAAAAGTAAAATCCTCGTTTCCACGCCACAGTGGGGGATGCAGGATGTTGGGAGCGTATTTCCAAGACTACCCGCACATGAAAGTGCTAAGTGGTCAGTATCTTGCCTGGTCCACATTTACCTTCTCAGATTTATGTAGTACCCATTTTTAGAGTCTGGGTGGACCCCGGAGACTTTATTGTGAGGTGGTAACAGAAACAGCTGAGAAACACATAAATGCCTTTGAATGTAAATGCTACAGAAGAGTTCTTCAAATATCGTGGACACGAAAAAGAACAAATATATCTATACTACAAGAGCTTAATATTGAAGAAGGCTGGCTAGTAAAGAGGATTAAACAGAGAAAACGTAAATATTTTGGACACATTAAACGTCATGATAATCTAGAGAAAACCGTATTGGAAGGGTACATAATAGGAAAAAGAAAGAGAGGAAGACCAAAACGAAGATGGCTGCAAGACATCATTGACGATCTGCAAATGGATGCAGCAGCGGCAGGCCATCTTGCTCACAACCGAGAGGCCTACAGGAATGCTGTTTGGGAGGCAAAGTTCCGCAAGGGACAATCAAATGAATGAATGAATGGTAACAGAAAAAAAAAAAATTCCCGTGCTGGGAGTTGAATCCAGTACCACTCAGTGAACTAGGCCGTTTTATAGCGATATATAAGCTTCTAAATGGCCGGTACGTGAAGTTTAGTTGTCTGACAGTTTCTTCTTCTAAAGTGCCGTACCAGATTTTAAGCACTTTTATCTGCGTTCAAAATCTGACACAGACCATTAGAAGAAACTGGTAAACAACTAAATAGCATTTACTAGTCATTTAAAAGCTCGATAAATAGAATGAAAATTTTGGTAATCCTTACCGGCAGCTCGGACATCTTACATCTTCTTACATCTTACATCCTTCCTGTGCTGTTAAACGTCACATAGGGCTCGCACGGTAGTTCGCCAAGTTTTCCTGTTTTCGGCGAGCTTTTCAACCTCATCAAGGGATGTTATGCCAACGAACCTCTCTTAACAGTGTCCTCTTTAGAGTTTCAGCTCTAAAGTGGTCGACCTCTTTTTCTTCAGCCTGTTGTATTCCACTTGACAGCAAAAAAATCACAGGAAAAAAAATCATCTAAATCTGAGTTTTCACTTTCTTCCGTCAATTAGATGGCAGGCTGCGTAATATAGAATGGGTCAAACGTTTCCCTACACCTCTCGGAGGTTACCGTATGAGGCCTCCTATGTCCTCTGACCTGACACCTTGTGACCGTTTCTTATTTGGGGGAGGGGGCATTAAATACGATGTTTACGCACTTCCTACTTCCACAGGATCTGAACATTCTGAAGCAGCCAATCATGAACGTCATCGCATCTGTTACTCCAGGTTTGCTACAAAAAAAAACCCTGGGAGGAACTCAATTACACGTGCCGCGTCACCAGGATGGGCTGACACTGATTTCCTGGAAGATACATCTAAAACTTTGAGAATTTCTCCACAAAATAACACTCTCCGCGTCCCTCCTACAGTAGCCTCTGGAAAATGTAAAGAAACTTTTGGAACGCCCTGTACAAAGACACCAAACAGGAATCCGGTGCGTTTATCCATACCTGTAAACGCCTATTGCGTTTCAGTCGTTTTATTACAGTAAATACGGTTCGGAGAATCCCTAAAGATAAACATTTGCTGGGAGCGCTGCGCATATTTCTATTCTTTGGAAATACAGATATAGTGTCTATGCTGTCTTTGGAGAACCATCAAAACCGCTGTTTTGTCTACAAACTTAATTTTATTTTCTCTAAGTTTGGACAGGTCGGTAATTACGCCGTTCCTAAATCGGGTGATTCCATTGTAATACAAGGACAGTCTGCACAGCACGTGCCGCCTGTTTGTACCGGTACAATGTAATTGAAGAAATAATTATACTGAAACAAACTGGTTGGCTTCGCACAGCACAAAGCTGTAAAGAAAGATGCATTGTTACAGTTTCTGTAATAGTTACATTTACTTGTTTACATTAACAACAGCTTCTATTTACTGAATGAAAAAATAAAAAAAAGAAGCTTGGGGCAGGTTTATTTTGTGCCCGGCGTGGCATATTCACGATAGCTGTTCTACGCGGAGATTCTGGGAACTGGATATTTGATTTTTTACTCAAAAATTTTTTTTTTGGTCGAACCATTTTGAAATGTAGACTTTTGCCATCAACACTTCGTTTGTGTGAAACACAAGCCGCCTAAAGTTTTATTTCTAAAAGCATTTATTTTTGACATATTAGCACTTCATTCTACTTTTTCTTCTGTGTTTTCAGTCTCTCTCTCTCTCTCTCTCTCTCTCTCCTCTCTCTCTCTCTCTCTTATTTTAATGTTTGTTAAAAACATATGTTAGAAGATCTGTACTGACAATGTATTTTTGTTTATGTGTTTGCGCGTAAATGTGTGTGAGTGCTGTTTTATTTGGTTAATTACTTCTTCTCTTTTGCTTTGAATGTAATAGTTTAATCTTATACTCTTTTGATATGCTTTTTTTTCCTAATGTAATTTGTATACTTGTATTAAATCGAGTGTGTGTGTGGGAATGAAAGATGGAGTGATGAAGGGCAGAATGTAAGACGGGCCTGCGTGTCCAATTCTTTACCCTTTAAAAATAAAGATAATTCATTCATTCACACTCTCTGTCTCTCTCTTGTAAATTTAGTAACAATTTTCCCATTGCTCTCTCTCTTTCTCTCTGTGTTTGCCTGTCTACCTACCTCTCTCTCTCTCTTTCTGTCTGTCTTTCTCTCTCTGTCTCTCATGTAAATTTAGTAATATTTTCCCGATTGTTTTCTCCCTCTCTCTTTCTCTCTGTCTGTCTCTCTGTGTGTCTTGTCTGCCTCTCTCTCTTTCTCTCTGTCTGTCTCTCTTTCCGTGTGTCTGTCTGCCTGCCTCTCTCTCTCTTTCTGCCTGTTTGTCTCTGTGTCTGTCTGCCTGCCTGCCTCTCTCTCTTTCTGTCTATTTGTCTCTCTCTCTATGTCTGTTTGCCTGCCTCTCTTCTTTCTCTTTCTCTCTGTCTGTTTCTCTCTCTGTCTGTCTGCCTGCCCCTCTCTCTCTTTCTCTCTCTGTGTCTGTCTGTCTGTCTCTCTGTGTGTCTGTCTGCCTGCCTCTCTCTCCTTTTCTCTCTGTCCATCTTTCTCTCTGTGTCTCTCTCATTGTAAATTTAGTAACATTTTCCCAGTTGTTTTCTTTCTTTCTTTCTCTTTCTTGTAAAGTTGGTAACATTTACCCCAAATGCGCTCTCTCCTCTCTCACTCTTTCTCATGTAAATTTATCAAAATTTTCCCCCAATGTTCTCTCTCTCTCTCTTCCTCTTCCCTCCCATTCTTCCCCCTTTCCACCATTTATCTCTCTGTTCTTGCACCTCTCCAGTTTGTTAGATTAAAAAAAAACAAAAAACTATCCACCATCTTTCAAGTCGACTATGATCAAATTATTTTGCCAAAAAAACAAAAAACAAACCCCAACTCATTAATAAATATTTCATTCTTGTCATATCAATTAAAGAGGCATTTAAGAATGAAACCCGGCATTAAACGCAACTCGCCTGGCCCTTTTAGATTGCCGCAGCAGATCTTAAAGATATCACTCCGCCACTTCCAGAAGATTCAGACAACTTATATCTCGTACATCCGCAAATGAAAAATAAATTCTCTGGAAGTTGGGTGTTAGAGCGAGTGATAAACTTGCGAAGGGTTGCAGTTTCAAACTTAATGGCGTACGCTGATAAGAAAGAAAGCACAGATAAAAATGTACAACTTATCAGATAATTTAAGTACTTGGGAACTGACGTGGATTAAGAGTGAAAGAGAATTATTAATGTGCAGATAATTAAAAAAAATTAAATAAATTACGTGTATATATCCGCATAACACGTTTTTATGTATTCGCACCGATACGAATATTCGATTTTCTGTGTGATCGAATAATAATTCGAACAGGAATAGTAGATCTATAGAACGTCATGGTTCGCCAATAAGAGAAAATAGAAATGTCACAAGAAAACATTTGGACAGACAGGGAAGTAAATACAGAAAAGAAGGAGAAGAACATCTTCGCAAAGGTGGAATGAGTTAGAGAATGTCCACTAGACACAAAGGTGGAATGAGTTAGAGAATGTCCACTAGACACAAAGGTGGAATGAGTTAGAGAATATGCACTAGACACAAAGGTGGAATAAGTTAGAGAATATGCACTAGACACAAAGGTGGAATGAGTTAGAGAACATACATTAGACACAAAGGTGGAATGAGTTAGAGAATGTACACTAGACACAAAGGTGGAATGAGTTAGAGAATATATACTAGACCCAAAGGTGGAATGAGTTAGAGAATATACACTAGACACAAAGGTGGAATAAGTTAGAGAATATACACTAGACACAAAGGTGGAATAAGTTAGAGAATATACACCAGACACAAAGGTAGAATAAGTTAGAGAATATACACTAGACATGAACCTAGATCGAGACGGGGAATATATGTTAGACATAAAGGCAGTGAATATATACCAGACAGGGTGTTACCTCTCGCATTACCCATCCATGCCCTGGTAGGCTTCTACCAACCAGCGGTTGACAATTGTCCTGATAGAGTTTCTGGAAATTTTTGAAATGATTTTGGGAGTTGGTGGGGGTTCAAATCTCGATTTTCTTGTCCCAGTGTCTCTTTCTTTTCTCATTACCTTCTTTGTTATTTCATCCACGGGTGCTTTTCTATCAACACATCCGACCAGTGTTTTATGTGGCTGCTTCTAAAACCAGCACAAGGAAGCGCTCCAGAGTATGCCGTACCAACAGCACACAACTGTTAGTACAGGTAGGAAAACAGTTATTCACGTTAAAATTAGTCCTTTTGCTTAAGGAGCATTTCCAAGATAGCTCGTACTGAGCGAACGTAAGAACTAGACCAAGGTCATACTGAGAGAACGTAAGAACTAGACCAAGCTCGTGCTGAGCGAACGTAAGAACTAGTCAAAGCTCGTGCTGAGCGAACGTAAGAACTATTCCAAGCTCTTACTGAGCGAACGTAAGAACTAGACCAAGCTCTTGCTGAGCGAACGTAAGAACTAGACCAAGCTCGTACTGTGAGAACATAAAAGCAGGAGGTATTAGATATCACAGAAGAACTTCACGAAGAGTTCTGGAGAACAGAAGACAAAAAAAAAAAAGGATGATAAAGATGGTATCTGGGCAGTATACATTAGCCGTTCGATAACCTCAGAGTTTGAGGATCCCAATATGGCGGCCCTGATATGGCTGACTAGTCTATCCATGACAAGAGTCGTGTGCTACACAGTTTCATGCAGGGGCGAATAATCGATAAGGTAGATAACTCGCGAAGGTATCCAGCGAAAGTGCAAGCTTGCCCGAGTATGGCACACTTCAGGGATCTCTCGACCGTCGCTTCATAACGACGGTGACCTTTCTGACGCACTATATGAAAATTTAGCCAGGTTGTTAAGGCCGCTCATATAATGCTGAACTTTACTGTAAGATTACATACAACTTTATACAGCTGTAGGGCGAAGGCGCTGCCGGACTTTGCAATCAGCGAACATAGGTGACATGAATAGCGAACCACAGCTAACCAAAGACCTTGCCCTACTTTTCTGATGGTTACCCCACCCCCCTCACCCACCCCAATAATAGGCCTAGGCTGGCTGATGGGAGCAGGGATCGCCATAGTCCCCATGGTGGTGGAGTTTGCTAAAGGAGTATTGTGCACACCTTGGTTTTTAGCCACACTCTGGGACTGAAAAAATAGCCACTGTAACCTGCTCTCAAGCCGACACGAAGATGTAGCTCAACACCTTCACCTTATCGGCTAAAAAGATCACCAGCTCGTACTTCCAAGAAGACAAAAGAAGAAGAAGAAGAAGAAGAAAATAGTTGCAGGTCAGTAGAGAGTATAGACTTACATCTGACATCCTTCCCGTGCAGTTAAACGTCACATATGGCCCGCATGGTAGTTTGCCAAGTTTTCCTGTTCTCGGCCAGCTTTTCAACCTCATCAAGGGATGTTATGCCCACTAAACTGGCCTCTCTTAACAGTGTCCTCTTTAGAGTTTCACGCGGTCGACCTCTTTTTTCTTTAGCCTGTTGTGTTCCACTTGATGGCTTGTTTTGGGATTCTCTGTTTCTTCTCACCACGTGATCAACATATGTCCATCATATTTTCCTGATCATCCATGAGACTGGTTGTTGTTCAGTCATCTGTCTTATCTCTGCATTGTTCTTGAATTCGCTCCACTTTATACCGAATATTTTCCTTAAGCATTTGTTTTCAAAAGAGTCTAATTTCTTGTTAGTTTCTTTAGTTGTTTTCCAGCTTTTGCATGTATAAATGAGGGTGGATATTACATTTGATTTGAACAATCTTAACGTGGTTTTTGTGTTTATAACTTTTGAATGCCACATAAGGTATAGATTAAGATTGGCAAAAACGAAAATGAAACGTCCATGCATCCAAGAAAAAGGCAAATACAGAAAGCCTTGATGTTTCAAGGACAGAAAGGAATGTTAAAATAAAGGAAAGTAATATGTGCGAGAGATATGTCTATACCATTAAAATGCGATAGGGTTAGTCTGTTATTATAGGAAATGAAGTTGTACTAACAGTCCCATGTCTGCCCTGGCTGTAAACCCTCGAGGGTGGCCCGGGAGTGCCAGAGGCTACAGAAGAGAATCCTGAAATAAGAACCTGGAGGTAGGGACCACAGAAGAAGACCGTGGCGAAGTTCTATAGCCTACCCACCTTCTGGCGTCCCCTGATACAAGTGCTAGATTTCCAGCCACGTGGACTTTATCCTTTCTCTGGAGCTGAATTGGCAGGTTCGAGAATGGGTCATTGTAACATGGGCAAGGCATTTTCTCCATCTCAACTGCCCAGACGGAGGAGGATTATGTGTGCTCAATGGAAATGTTTTCCTTATGAGCAACACGGACATTTATATTTATTTATTTATTACATATTTTACTTTATTACATTTATTACATATTACATTATTTTTATTTATTACACAGTAACTAAATACACCAAAAATCATTATCACTATTGCACAGGCGAACCTATAGAGAGACATACAAATAGAAATATAAAACGGCAGACAGGCAGACAGAAAGACAGTCAAGCAATTAACAGATAGACAGACATCAAGCGGGTATGCATAACCCACAATAGCCTGGCATGTACCTGCTTCATAACTATCTTATAAGACGAAAAGTGTCATTTTCTATATTCTACATGACACTTCTGCAGGTGACACTGACAACAGAACAAAGAGCATTCAAAGAATTATAAAAAAACCCAAACAAAACAGTATATTTCTATTAACATCATACACGATGGAAAAAAGGCATCAAACAGAACAAATTAACAGAACAGAAATGTACTCAGAAATTAAGCCATAAAGATATCGAAGTGAAGAAATATCATTTGAATGATCAGAAATGACAGGAATACAGGAAAATAAACTTATTACAAAGTAAAGAACAAGACAAAGGGAAATAATCAGACGATTAACTAAAAGACGCTAAAAATAAGTGTGTATGTTATACCTGTTCATTTACGTGACCTGCCCTTAGCAGAACCTTATTATATTTATAGGTAATTTTTTTAAAAAGTCTCTTTGTCTAACCACGATTACTGCTTCAGTGAGTGTGGTGTTTAGAGTATGTGTGATATCTCGAGCCCAAAGTCTCCATGGGGTGCCCATTCTCCTAATTTTCATAGTAACCTTTCCCTTCGTTAATGTTCCAGAGGTTATTATGTTGTATAATACGGCCAAAATGAACAGCTTATTGTCTTGGTGGAGTTAGGGACCGGCTAGCGTAGTTGTTAGAGCATTCGTCTAGCAACCGAATGGTCGAGGGTTCGAATCCCCAAGTGAGCGGGACTTTTTTTCCGATCAATACGGTCCCGAGGTCGACCAAGCCTCCTAAATGGGTACCAGAGAAAGTCTGGGAAGGAAAGGCAGCGAGGAAAGGAACTAGCCACCATAACTCATACGCTGATTGCCCTGCATAATGAGGTCTCTAACGCTTCATCCCCTGCAGCATTTGCTATGGGACTATCTTTAACCTTGGTGGAGTTTAGATGATAGTTTTCATGTGCTTATCTCTATGTAACATGTATGATATTAGTGCGTTTCACCTCTATACAACATCACTGAAAATAAAGCAAGTAAACAGAGGGATATACTAGCGAGCCCTGTACAAACACATGACCCGTCACAAATAAAACAGACACAAAGGGATGATTTTCAGGCTAAAAACAGGCCATCACCCTAAACAAATGCATAATAAAACAGTACATGGGTAGACACTACTATGTAACAAGGAGGTTGTATAGGATACCAGCCAATGAAACAGTATATAATGCTGAGTGATATGTCGTCTAATGGGATTTACAATTTTATTTATGTAGAAATACTTTCTTTCTGGTTATAGACTCTCTATAAGATCTGAATTCTCGACCTTCTTAGAACACCTTGTTTCTATACTAAACGCTTAGAAACATACAAAAACAACCCAGGCACGTGACTCAAATCACTAGAACAACATCGAATATAACTTGACTATAAACTGGCAGTCTTCCGACATCAACAAACTTGTCGAACAAGTGAAAATTCCATCAAAACCAATGATGTAGTTTTACATCAGACAATACAAGCTTATTAATGGATAGAATGAAGGGTGAAGTTTGTGAGGATGAAAAAAAAAAACCAAACTACTTCCACAAGCCAGGAAATAACAATACAACGACAGCAACTTCCCGGCGAGAACCATTTCGCCCTGATGGAAACTGAGCCAATGTTATGAAATGAAAACAAATCTCGCAAACTTACAATTCAGGAACTTCATAATAAATGCAACACTTCACTTACGAAAATAATATAACGACTCCTTCTTATGGAGAACACCACTCTTATAGTTATTACTACATTCACTCCTGAATTCCTCAACTGAGTTGGCTAGTCTTGTCCTAGTAGGGACAAAGCCCCAAAACTACATACTGACACGACCAAGAAAGTGAATATATCCGACCATTTTCCCCACCTAAACTTGACTAAACCTCAACAAACTCCAAAAACTAAAGTAACACAACACCGTCGATCTCTCTGACTCTGAGCATGACTCTAATCTGTTCTGACTCTGAGCATGACTCTAATCTGTTCTGACTCTATCTCATCTCTGACACTGTCTGTTTTACCCTTTACCAAAAATCAGTTTTATAATCTTCCAAAAATCCAGTGTTCCTACCTTTACACACTATCAGCAATCCGAGTTCCACTGTGAATCTAACCTTACTCTTTATTTTCAGCGGTAGATCTGTATAGTGCTCTTTATTTTCAGCAGTAGATCTGTATGGTGCTCTTTATTTCAGCGGTAGATCTATATAGTGCTCTTTATTTTCAGCAGTAGATCTGTATAGTGCTCTTTATTTTTAGCGGTAGATCTGTATAGTGCTCTTTATTTTCAGCAGTAGATCTGTATGGTGCTCTTTATTTCAGCGGTAGATCTATATAGTGCTCTTTATTTTCAGCGGTAGATCTGTATAGGCGCTCTTTATTTTCAGCGGTAGATCTGTATAGCGCTCTTTATTTTCAGCGGTAGATCTGTATAATGCTCTTTATTTTCAGCGGTAGGTCTGTATAGTGCTCTTTATTTTCAGCGGTAGGTCTCTCTCACTCTCTCTCTATATGTGTGTGTGTGTATATATATATACATATATATATATATAATTATATGTCTATTCCACTACAATTTCACGTGCGACAGTAAATTTTCTCTCATATACTGAATTACCCTTTACCATTAACCCTGGAAACTTCTAAATCATTTCTCACGAGCTTTCTAGTTCAAGATTCAAATGATCTGAACACTGACAATCAAGGGGCAACAATCCTATATTCGTACTTTATCTTTGTTACGTCTCCTTAGCTATTGCTTATTCTGCCATACTAAGAAATGTCAAGGAAAAAAAAAAACGATAGACCAGACAGGAGACACTGTTATAATGGGAGAAGACACAATCAACATTTCCTACATAATTAAAAAATTTGAAGAACTATGAATAAAATCCCCTGGACAGCAAAAATAACTAATGAAGAATGTATGAGAAGAGCTGGAGAGACAAAAAACCTTGTCAAAAAGATAAGAGAGAGACAATGTACTTTCATAGGACATGCAGTGAGAAGAGGGGGCATTGAAAATATTATAACAACAGGAAAAATAGAAGGAAGAAGATCAAGAGGAAGACCAAGAGAAATGATACTGGACAGTCTGACGGGATGGTGTGAGAGGAGATCACCAACTGAGTTGATGGCCTGCATAAAGGATCGTGTACTCTGGAGAAGCATAATAGCCAACGCCAGTCGGCACGGCACATGATGATGATGATGATGAATAAAATTGCTTCCAATACACCGTACTTCATAAGTGTCTATATTTCAATACTGAACAACTACAAGGAAGAGACAAGTTCTTCACCATAGCATCACCTGCCAAGATCTTCTAGCTCGCAGCAACAGGGAGATCTATCACTGAATATAAAGAGCACTATAGAAATCTACCGCTGAATATAAAGAGCTATATATAGATCTACCGCTGAATATAAAGGGCATTATAGAGATTTACCGCTGTCTTCTTCTTCTTCTTCTTCTTCTTTCACTTCTACCACCAAAAACCGCACTGTGAACCTACTGAATTCACGCCTCCGCACAGCAACCTTTATTTCTTTTCCGCATTTACTTCCTTAACCGGGAGGAGCTTCACTCCACGCGCGGCATTTGAAGAGTCTCGTCAGCAGTGTACAAGCCGGTTCATGCATTTCACCCGATATGACTGCTCTCAGGACGTGGCCGACCTCCAAACCAGAGGTGTCGTGATTTGACTGTTTGTTTCGCTTTATCCTTTCTACCACCTTTTCCGCAGTTATGCTGCGCGGCAACCTCATTTGCAAATTTCTTCATTGGCCGGGAGGAGCACCGCTCCACGCACGGCAGCTGAAGATCTCGCCAACAGCAGCAGATGAGCTACCAAACGTGCCACTCATCTACCCTAAGTAACTGGTTTTCATGCGCCAGATATTCGCCCTCGCCCCTTCTCCTGTCAGTTTAAACAGTTCTGCCACGGGAAGGCCAGGAGCTGGACTTGACTGCCAGAGGCTGTTTGTGGCGCGTTTGCAGTCCTTAGAACCATTTACCGCTGAAAATAGAGAGCACTACAGAGATCTATCGCTAAAAATAAAGAGCACTGCAGAGAGCTACCGCTGAAAATAAAGAGAACTATATAGATCTACCACTGAAAATAAATAGCACTGTAAAGATCTATCAGTGAAAATAAGGAGCATTATAGAGATCTATCACTGAAAATAAAGAGCACTGTAAAGATCTATCACTGAAATTATAGAGCACTATATGTAAATAGCATTACTGAAGGGTGGATGAAGGTAGTATAAAACTAAACATAAGAGAAGTTGAAAACATTTGTTAATGGAAAAATGCCATAAAGTAACATAAGAAACGGAGTCTCTTACCAGGAAGTAATAGTATAGCCACTGAGAGAGAAGAGTGAGGACATATCTTTTGTAATACATCATGTGCTGAACGCTGCCATATTAATACCCAACTGCCAGGAAGTATCGGAGACATTTATCAGTCATCATGAAGTACAACCGGCAACCACAGACGAAATAAGCAAACATTATATTAAATAGATATTAAAAGAATATAGCAACGCATTCAGTGGATACCTAATTCCAGCGAAATTTATTAAGCTGCGGCCACGGAAAAGTGCAAAACGGCTTATAATTTGTGTTGTTTCCTGGCCAGAGGAAATGTTACCAAAAATCTGGACAAAGGAAATTTTACTAGAAACCTGGACAGAGGAAATTTATGAATTTGTGAATTTATACTTTATCTCCTCTCTCTATGTCTTTGTCCTGTGCGTTTTTTTTTTGTTTTTTGTATGATTAAGGCTCACGCCAAAAGGTCTCAACTGTGTACTCCTTAAGTAATAAAGCTGATCCTACTTTTTTCCTAGTTTATACATTTTGGTATTACAGCTCTACTGCAGTGGCTCCACGCATAGTTATATACTCATACACTAATTATTGTGCGTTCTATGACAAAACATTTTACGAGAAAGTAGTTCACAGCTGCTCAACCAAGAAACATCGTTCTATGACAAAACATTTTACGAGAAAGTAGTTCACAGCTGCTCAACCGAGAAACATCGTTCTATGACAAAATATTTTGCGAAAAAGTAGTTCACAGCTGCTCGACTAAGAAACATCGTTCTATGACAAAATATTTTGTGAAAAAGTAGTTCACAGCTGCTCGACTAAGAAACATCGTTCTATGACAAAAGATTTTGTGAAAAAGTAGTTCACAGCTGCTCAACCAAGAAACATTGTTCTATGGCAAAAGATTTTGTGAAAAAGTAGTTCACAGCTGCTCAACCAAGAAACATTGTTCTATGACAAAAGATTTTGTGAAAAAGTAGTTCATAGCTTCTCGACTAAGAAACATCGTTCTATGACAAAAGATTGTGAGAAAGTAGTTCACAGCTGCTCACCCAAAGTAATGAATGTTTACTTTTCTATTGTGTTGTTAGAGAAGCAGTTCTCAAACTTTTACAGATTTTGGCACACTTGGCGCACTGCAGATTTCTATAGCGGTACAAATGTGTAAATTAACCGTAAATTTATGATATATTGCTGTTTATATTACACTGAAAGAAAGTGTAATTTGAAAGACATTGTTCTTTTCTTTTCTTAACCAAAAACGTAGGGGCACGTCTCTGGCTATTTCGCGACACACACAAGTGAGCCGGGCACATGTTTTGAGAAAAGCTGGTCTAGCGCAAGTTTGCGCTTGCACGCCAAGTATCCTTCGTTGGGAACACACAAGGACTCGATATACCTAAAATCAGTGTTGGTGCTGCACAGACAGGCATTTAGATAATCATACAGTCAAAACGGGCAGGCAAGCAACCAGGCAGGCAGGCAGAGAGACGGACGGACACATACACACACACACACATATATATATATATAGAGAGAAAGACGGACAGACAGACAGACAGACAGATAGATAGATAGACAGACAAGCAGACAGACAGACAGACAGACAGACAGACAGATAGATAGATAGATAGATAGATAGATAGATAGATAGATAGATAGATAGATAGATAGATAGATAGAACAACAGGCAGCCATTATCCCAGATCTCAGCAATATTCACACACACACACACCAAGTCGTTCATTCCTTTAACAAAACTGCTCTCACTGAAAGAAACGAATATCCGTGCCCTCCAGACAGCTGTTCTCATGCACTGGATGATATCTTGTATGCGTCATAACATCTTCTTTCCATAATGAATCCGTGAAGAGAAATAAATTGCAGTATGCATATTTCAGCTCGGTCCATGTACAAGCCTATACATCCACATTCAATGTAATATTGTGACAGTGCAGTTATCAAGACCCGCGGTCCAGAGGTGATGTCCCACATCCATGTTTGTGCTTCTCCTAACCGGCTCAGAATGATCAACGATTTTGGCCGGGGGGGGGGGGGTGAAGGGTGTTTGGCGTGGTTCCCATGGTGACAGAACGGGCCGAAAAGATTTACAGACATGCCCCGACTTTTCAACCGCTTGCTCTTTCGACCACTTCATTTTATAACTAGAACTCACGCATTCGATCGTGTGGTCCACTCTTTCGACCGATTTCAGCCTCCTTTCACGTGGTTCTACTTTAACCAAGAAGAAGTTTCGTACCAAACTAGACCTCGGCGCCATCCGTCTGTTATTAGGAGTTGTTTAAAGTGAATCTCTTGTTTTCATTCTTATGATATTCTCATATTTGTGCTTATAATATTTCAGTATTTCTGTTTAATGTTTATAATATTTATAATGCCGCGTAATCTAAAGGTGAATATAACAAAATCCATAAAGTTACAGATTTGCAAGAAAAATTAGAAATAATTAAGACTTAGAAGCAGGGCATGCCCATGCTGATAAAGACTGCATGCTTGGCTTTCATTGCTCTCATGATCTTGTTATGCTGATGACCCTACTTAAGACCTTTAAAGAAACCACTTTCATTCAAATTCTATATACTCGTCCTCAACCTATGTAAGAATGAAAATATTTAAAGGTAATCTTATTTCTATGTTTCTTTATCTAGATCTCAGCTTCAGTTTGTTTATCTTTGGCACGCATTAGCAAAATGATTTATAGCGTGTTATGCAAGTTTTTCTGACGGCCAAAACGAAATTACAAACTAAAGGGAAAACTGGATTCCACTTTTTTTTTCGACCATTTCCAGTGTTCGACCTTGCTCTTTCCCCCCTAACCAGTCGAATTAGTGAGGGGGGATAACTGTAATTTTGGGTCAATGCCGGGTCTGCAGGGACTAGCTAACATGAACCTGCTTCCAGTCTGGTGCAGTGGCTGTTGTTTCACCAAGGTCACAGAGCCTGGTTTAGGGAACATCCTGATTTTCAGTTCTGGGGAAAGGTGGGGTGGGATGGGGGAGAATGAAAGAACAACAACAGTGTCTACTTCCTATATCGAATGTATTTCGCGACACACACAAGTGAGCCGGGCACATGTTTTGAGAAAAGCTGGTCTAGCGCAAGTTTGCGCTTGCACGCCAAGTATCCTTCGTTGGGAACACACAAGGACTCGATATACCTAAAATCAGTGTTGGTACTGCACAGACAGGCATTTAGATAATCATACAGTCAAAACGGGCAGGCAAGCAACCAGGCAGGCAGGCAGAGAGACGGACGGACACATACACACACACACACACACATATATATATATAGAGAGAAAGACGGACAGACAGACAGACAGACAGACAGACAGACAGATAGATAGATAGACAGACAAGCAGACAGACAGACAGATAGATAGATAGATAGATAGATAGATAGATAGATAGATAGATAGATAGATAGAACAACAGGCAGCCATTATCCCAGATCTCAGCAATATTCACACACACACACACCAAGTCGTTTATTCCTTTAACAAAACTGCTCTCACTGAAAGAAACGAATATCCGTGCCCTCCAGACAGCTGTTCTCATGCACTGGATGATATCTTGTATGCGTCATAACATCTTCTTTCCATAATGAATCCGTGAAGAGAAATAAATTGCAGTATGCATATTTCAGCTCCGTCCATGTACAAGCCTATACATCCACATTCAATGTAATATTGTGACGGTGCAGTTATCAAGACCCGCGGTCCAGAGGTGATGTCCCACATCCATGTTTGTGCTTCTCCTAACCGGCTCAGAATGATCAACGATTTTGGCCCGGGGGGGGGGGGGTGAAGGGTGTTTGGCGTGGTTCCCATGGTGACAGAACGGGCCGAAAAGATTTACAGACATGCCCCGACTTTTCAACCGCTTGCTCTTTCGACCACTTCATTTTATAACTAGAACTCACGCATTCGATCGTGTGGTCCACTCTTTCGACCGATTTCAGCCTCCTTTCACGTGGTTCTACTTTAACCAAGAAGAAGTTTCGTACCAAACTAGACCTCGGCGCCATCCGTCTGTTACTAGGAGTTGTTTAAAGTGAATCTCTTGTTTTCATTCTTATGATATTCTCATATTTGTGCTTATAATATTTCAGTATTTCTGTTTAATGTTTATAATATTTATAATGCCGCGTAATCTAAAGGTGAATATAAAAAAATCCATAAAGTTACAGATTTGCAAGAAAAATTAGAAATAATTAAGACTTAGAAGCAGGGCATGCCCATGCTGATAAAGACTGCATGCTTGGCTTTCATTGCTCTCATGATCTTGTTATGCTGATGACCCTACTTAAGACCTTTAAAGAAACCACTTTCATTCAAATTCTATATACTCGTCCTCAACCTATGTAAGAATGAAAATATTTAAAGGTAATCTTATTTCTATGTTTCTTTATCTAGATCTCAGCTTCAGTTTGTTTATCTTTGGCACGCATTAGCAAAATGATTTATAGCGTGTTATGCAAGTTTTTCTGACGGCCAAAACGAAATTACAAACTAAAGGGAAAACTGGATTCCACTTTTTTTTTCGACCATTTCCAGTGTTCGACCTTGCTCTTTCCCCCCTAACCAGTCGAATTAGTGAGGGGGGATAACTGTAATTTTGGGTCAATGCCGGGTCTGCAGGGACTAGCTAACATGAACCTGCTTCCAGTCTGGTGCAGTGGCTGTTGTTTCACCAAGGTCACAGAGCCTGGTTTAGGGAACATCCTGATTTTCAGTTCTGGGGAAAGGTGGGGTTGGATGGGGGAGAATGAAAGAACAACAACAGTGTCTACTTCCTATGTCGAATGTAGATTCATAAAGCCACTTTTTTTTCATTCAGATTAAACAAGTGATAAAGCCACTTTATATTCATTCAGAATAAGCAAGTGATAAAGCTACTTTGTTTTCATTCAGAATAAACAAGTGATAAAGCCACTTTGTTTTCATTCAGAATAAACAAGTGATAAAGCCACTTTGTTTTCATTCCGAATAAACAAGTGATAAAGCCCATTTTTGCATTCAGAATAAACAAGTGATAAAGCCACTTTATATTCATTCAAAATAAAAGTGGGAATAAAGACCAGAATAGTTGTGCTCGGAAAGTTAATGGAAGCGGATTCTTGTTTTCATCTGCCCTCAGTGAAACATTTCAGACGAGAGAGAAAGATAAACAGTAAATCATCATCATCATCATGTGCCGTGCCGACTAGCGTTGGCTATTATGCTTCTCCAGAGTACACGATCCTTCATGCAGGCCATCAGCTCAGTTGGTGATCTCCTCTCACACCATCCCGTCAGACTGTCCAGTATCATTTCTCTTGGTCTTCCTCTTGATCTTCTTCCTTCTATTTTTCCTGTTGTTATAATATTTTCAATGCCCCCTCTTCTCATTGCATGTCCTATGAAAGTACATTGTCTCTCTCTTATCTTTTTGACAAGGTTTTTTGTCTCTCCAGCTCTTCTCCTACATTCTTCATTAGTTATTTTTGCTGTCCAGGGGATTCGCAACATTCTTCTAATAAACCACATTTCTGCTGCTTCCAATGAAGTAAAGCCATCAATCAATCAGAAGCCTAGATTCCTGCAAGATGACACTCGCTTAACCAACCAGAGGACAGCAGATGAACTTCCCGCCTAACTAACCAGAGGACAACAGATTAACCTCTCGTCTAATCAACCAGATTAAACGGATGAAACTTCCAGTCTAACAAACAAGAGGACAACGGATTAACTTCCCGCTTAACCAACCAGAGGAAAACGGATTAACTTCCCGCTTAACCAACCAGAGGACAACAGATGAACTTCCCGCCTAACCAACCAGAGGACGACATATTACCCTTCCACCTAAGCAACCAAAGGACGACATATTAGCCTCCCACCTAACAAACTAGAGTACGAAATATTAGCCTCGCACCTAACCAACCAGAGGACGACATATTAATCTCCCACTTAATCAACCAGAGGACGACATATTAATCTCCCACCTAACCAATCAGAGGACGACATATTAATCTCCCACCTAACCAACCAGAGGATGACATATTAGCCTCCAGCCTAATCAACCAGAGGACGACATATTAGCCTCCCACCAAACAAACTAGAGGACGAAATATTAGCCTCGCACCTAATTAACCAGAGAACGATATATTAGCCTCCCACCTAACAAACTAGAGGACGACATATTAGCCTCGCACCTAATCAACCAGAGGACGACATATTAGCCTCCCACCTAACAAACTAGAGGACGACATATTAGCCTGCCACCTAACAAACTAGAGGACGACATATTAGCCTCGCACCTAATCAACCAGAGAACGACATATTAGCCTCTCACCTAACCAACCAGAGGACGACATATTAGCCTCCCACCTAACAAACTAGAGGACGACATATAACCTCCCACCTAACAAACTAGAGGACGACATATTAGCCTCCCACCTAACAAACTAGAGGACGACATATTAGCCTCCCACCTAACAAACTAGAGGACGACATATTAGCCTCCCACCTAACAAACTAGAGGACGACATATTAGCCTCCCACCTAACAAACTAGAGGACGACATATTAGCCTCGCACCTAACAAACTAGAGGACGACATATTAGCCTCGCACCTAATCAACCAGAGAACGACATATTAGCCTCGCACCTAACAAACTAGAGGACGAAATATTAGCCTCGCACCTAACAAACTAGAGGACGAAATATTAGCCTCTCACCTAACAAACTAGAGGACGATATATTAGCCTCGCACCTAACAAACTAGAGGACGAAATATTAGCCTCCCACCTAACAAACTAGAGGACGAAATATTAGCCTCCCACCTAACAAACTAGAGGACGATATATTAGCCTCCCACCTAACAAACTAGAGGACGACATATTAGCCTCTCACCTAACAAACTAGAGGACAAGGGATTAGCCTTATCTCCAGAAGAAGACAGTTTCATGCAGTCTTTTTCCTCCCAGACACCTACCCTAACCAGCTCACCATGGCAAGCACAATCCATCCCACTCTGACCACACACACACACACACACAAACCTACCTCCAGCATTATGCCACACACATATTTGATACATTGTGTGATAGCGTCCGCTGTCCCAGACACAGTTACAGCCCTTTCTGTAGAGTTTGGCAGCATTTCACTGGCCACTTGTATCGACGCCCCTGTTGCCTGGAGACGGAGAATATAAAAAAAAAAAAACACACAACTTTTAAAATGCTGAATATTTCAGGACTAAAACGAACGTAAAACTGAAAACAGCGAACGCATGCACACAAGGAGAAGTTAAGAAAAACAGCTCTAAATTTGTTTTCACGTAAACATTTTATTTGCTTATAAGTTTCTGCTATGAAATGAGGTATGGTCAAGTATAAATAAACGTGTATGTGAGCGCTTTTTTTTGCTCAACTCTTAGATTTCTTTAACCCCCCCCCCAAAAAAAAAAAAAAAAATCCCAAGACTACAAAAACAAATATGCAATAAACACATCTTCCATGTTTTCACAAGGAAATAACGCAAAAGCCTACATTTAGCGCTAATTACAGTTTAAAAACATGAATCTCCAACCAAATAATACAACTGTATTGCCAAAGTTATTCTGGCAGCACATTTTATTTATCACAAGCTTTCCACACGGGCTCAAGGTAGGAAAATGTTCTATGTAAGTTCGGTTTCCATGACGTCATGCCAGTAGAACTTTCTCAGTTTATCTGGTTTTTTTTTTTTTAAAGCTGTTCCTTAGCACAAGTGCCCGGAACATATTTTGTCCCGGATTGGGTTGACCAAACTCGCTGATAAGGGATTAGAAGTTAGTCACGCTGAGCCCTTCCTTCATTATAAGACGAGAGATTAATCTCTGTGCAGGGCGTGCAGTTGTGCAAACATCCTACTTCAGTGTTTCTTTGTTGGTCTAACAAAAGTAGGGATGCAGACGGTTTCAACAGTAAAAGAAAGGATGCTAACTGTTTGAACCGTGGAAGAAAGGATGTAAACAGCTTCAATAGTAGAAGAAAGGATGCAAACAGTTTCAATAGTAGAAGAAGGGATGCAAACAGTTTCAATAGTAGAAGAAGGGATGCAAACAGTTTCAACAATAATAGAAGGGTTGCAAACAGCTTCAGTAGTGCACGAATGGATGCAAACAACTTCAAAAGTAGTAGAAGGGATACAACGAGCTTCAACAGTAGACGTGATGTAAATAGCATCAGTAATAGAAAGGATGCAAACAGCTTCAGTAGAAGAAAGGATGTAAATAGCTTCAACAGCAGAAGAAGTGATACAAACAACTTCAACAGTGGAAGAAGTGATGCAAACAGCTTCAACAGTATATGACGGGATGCAAACAGCTTCAATAGTAGAAGAAGGGATGTAAACAGTTTCAATAGTAGAAGAAGGGATGTAAACAGTTTCAATAGTAGAAGAAGGGATGGAAACAGTTTCAATAGTAGAAGAAGGGATGTAAACAGTTTCAATAGTAGAAGAAGAGATGCAAACAGTTTCAATAGTAGAAGAAAGGATGCAAACAGTTTCAATAATAGAAGAAAGGATGCAAATAGTTTCAATAGTAGAAGAAAGGATGCAAATAGTTTCAACAGTAGACGTGATGTAAATAGCATCAATAATAGAAAGGATGCAAACAGCTTCAGTAGAAGAAAGAATGCAAACAGTTTCAGTACAAGAAAGGATGTAAATAGCTCCAACAGCAGAAGAAGTGATACAAACAACTTCAACAGTGGAAGAAGTGATGCAAACAGCTTCAACAGTATATGACGGGATGCAAACAGCTTCAATAGTAGAAGAAGGGATGTAAACAGCTTCAATAGTAGAAGAAGGGATGCAAACAATTTCAATAGTAGAAGAAGGGATGTAAACAGTTTCAATAGTAGAAGAAGGGATGCAAACAGTTTCAATAGTAGAAGAAGGGATGCAAACAGTTTCAATAGTAAAAGAAGGGATGCAAACAGTTTCAACAATAATAGAAGGGTTGCAAACAGCTTCAATAGTGCACGAATGGATGCAAACAACTTCAAAAGTAGTAGAAGGAATACAACGAGCTTCAGCTGTAGACGTGATGTAAATAGCTTCAATAATAGAAAGGATGCAAACAGCTTCAGTACAAGAAAGGATGCAAACAGCTTCAACAGCAGAAGAAGTGATACAAACAACTTCAATAGTGGAAGAAGTGATGTAAACAGCTTCAACAGTATATGACGGGATGCAAACAGCTTCAATAGTAGAAGAAGGGATGTAAACAGCTTCAATAGTAGATGAAGGGATTCAACCAGCTTCAATAATAATAGAAGGGATACAAACAGTTTTAGTAGTAGAAGAAGAAGAGATGAAAACTGTTTCAAAAGCAGAAGAAAGGATGCAAACAGCTTCATTAGTAGAAGAGAGGATGCAAATAGCTTCATTAGTAGAAGAGAGGATGCAAATAGCTTCAGCAGTAGAAGAAGGAATGCAAACAGCTTCATTAGTAGAAGAAGGAATGCAAACAGCTTCATTAGTAGATGAGAGGATGCAAATAGCTTCAGTAGTAGAAGGAATGCAAACAGCTTCATTAGTAGAAGAGAGGATGCAAATAGCTTCAGTAGTAGAAGAAGGAATGCAAATAGCTTCATTAGTAGAAGAAGGGATGCAAACAGTTTCAACAATAATAGAAGGGTTGCAAACAGCTTCAATAGTGCACGAATGGATGCAAACAACTTCAAAAGTAGTAGAAGGAATACAACGAGCTTCAGCTGTAGACGTGATGTAAATAGCTTCAATAATAGAAAGGATGCAAACAGCTTCAGTACAAGAAAGGATGCAAACAGCTTCAACAGCAGAAGAAGTGATACAAACAACTTCAATAGTGGAAGAAGTGATGTAAACAGCTTCAACAGTATATGACGGGATGCAAACAGCTTCAATAGTAGAAGAAGGGATGTAAACAGCTTCAATAGTAGATGAAGGGATTCAACCAGCTTCAATAATAATAGAAGGGATACAAACAGTTTTAGTAGTAGAAGAAGAAGAGATGAAAACTGTTTCAAAAGCAGAAGAAAGGATGCAAACAGCTTCATTAGTAGAAGAGAGGATGCAAATAGCTTCATTAGTAGAAGAGAGGATGCAAATAGCTTCATTAGTAGAAGAAGGAATGCAAACAGCTTCATTAGTAGAAGAAGGAATGCAAACAGCTTCATTAGTAGAAGAAGGAATGCAAACAGCTTCATTAGTAGAAGAAGGAATGCAAACAGCTTCATTAGTAGAAGAGAGGATGGAAATAGCTTCATTAGTAGAAGAAAGGATGCAAACAGCTTCATTAGTAGAAGAGAGGATGCAAATAGCTTCATTAGTAGAAGAGAGGATGGAAATAGCTTCATTAGTAGAAGAAGGAATGCAAACAGCTTCATCAGTAGAAGAGAGGATGCAAATAGCTTCAGTAGTAGAATGGATGCAACCAATTTCAGTAGTAGTAGGTGGGATGCAAACAGCTTCATTAGTAGAAGGAAGGATGCTTACAGCTTCAATAGTAGAAGAAGGGACGCAAACAGCTTCAGTAGTAGAAGGGTTGCAAACAGCTTTATTAGTAGAGGAAAGAATGTAAACAGTTTCATTAGTAGAAAGAAGGATGCTTACAGCTTCAATAGTAGAAGAAGGATTGCAAACAGCTTCAATAGTAGAAGGGTTGCAAACAGCTTCATTAGTAGAAGAAATTATGCAAACAGCTTCAGCAGCAGATATCACACAGCGTTTGATATGTGGTGCCCCTCTTGTAATCCAAGATTCTGAAAGATACTAACATTATGTATACGATTTTGCTCTTTTGTCTTTCTTAAAGAAAATGCGCCAAATTATTGAACTGCTCTTTTTTTGTTTTGCTTTTCACTACTGAGCGTATTTTGAATTGTCGTTTACTGCTATATGTCCTTTCTATTTTTTGTTTTTCTTTTTGTTTCTTTATCTAAAAATTACACTTAGTTAAGATAACAGAGGACTAGGTTTAATTTTAGATAAAAAAAAGCTACAGAGAATTAGAGTCCATTAAACCACACCTTCCATTTCTCAGAGTGTAATGTCTCTGCCTGTAGGTTATTGTTCAAGTGTGGATAATCTTCATATCTCATCTGGTATGAAAGAAATGAACGTTTGTGAAAGAAGTCTGCAATGCTACTGGAAAGTACACTTGACGCCAGGATAAAGTGGACGTTTGTTAAGGCAATATGAGGATATGTACGTAAACAGAAGTTTAGTTTATAGCAACAGAAGTCTAGTTTATAGCAAATCTCCCAATATTCAAAGAAACAATCATCAACAAAGAGCAGATCTTATATAAACAGCCGACAAGCATCTTCAATGTCTGCCCTCTTCGATGGTCTTCTGTTTATTCTAAAAAAAATGTCCAGGGATTCTGATTAATGAGCAACTCCACGTGGACTGTTTATATCTTGGGGTGGGGTGGGCAAGGTCTACATATTGATCTGTTGGGAAGGAGAGGGGGGGGGGTGAAGCCACAGTCTGATTGGCAGTCAGCGACTCATAGATGTTACCAATCTCTGTACTGTTTTCTGATCTGCATGTTACCAATCTCTGTACTATTTTCTAATCTACATGTTACCAATCTCTGTAAAGTTTTCTAATCTACATGTTACCAATCTCTGTAACGTTTTCTAATCTACATGTTACCAATCTCTGTACTATTTTCTAATCTACATGTTACCAATCTCTGTAACGTTTTCTAATCTACATGTTACCAATCTCTGTACTATTTTCTAATCTACATGTTACCAATCTCTGTAACGTTTTCTAATCTACATGTTACCAATCTCTGTACTATTTTCTAATCTACATGTTACCAATCTCTGTAAAGTTTTCTAATCTACATGTTACCAATCTCTGTACTATTTTCTAATCTACATGTTACCAATCTCTGTAACGTTTTCTAATCTACATGTTACCAATCTCTGTACTGTTTTCTAATCTACATATTACCAATCTCTGTAAAGTTTTCTAATCTACATGTTACCAATCTCTGTAACGTTTTCTAATCTACATGTTACCAATCTCTGTACTGTTTTCTGATCTACATGTTACCAATCTCTGTACTGTTTTCTAATCTACATGTTACCAATCTCTGTACTGTTTTGTAATCTACATGTTACCAATCTGTGTACTGTTTTCTGATCTACATGTTACCAATCTCTATAATGTTTTCTCATCTACATGTTACCAATCTCTGTAACGTTTTCTAATCTACATGTTACCAATCTCTGTACTGTTTTCTAATCTACATATTACCAATCTCTGTAAAGTTTTCTAATCTACATGTTACCAATCTCTGTAACGTTTTCTAATCTACATGTTACCAATCTCTGTACTGTTTTCTGATCTACATGTTACCAATCTCTGTACTGTTTTCTAATCTACATGTTACCAATCTCTGTACTGTTTTGTAATCTACATGTTACCAATCTGTGTACTGTTTTCTGATCTACATGTTACCAATCTCTATAATGTTTTCTCATCTATCTGTTTCCCATCTCTGTATTGTGTTCTCATATCTCAGAGCGGCCGTGCTCATCTGCTACACAGATCTTGGACTTACATTAAGCTTAATATTTAAGTTTTTGAAAAAAAGAAGATTATGTACACACAAAAAAAATCTGAAAGAAATTTTGCAAAAACTTGAAGCTATGGAGAAAACAGTGGAACAAAAAAAAAGTGTAGAAAAATTTTGCTGAGGATTGTGTCACGTGCTTGAAGTCATTTTGAAGAGGAGGGGAAAAAGTGGTGAAAAGTTTTGAAAATTATTATTTATTTTCTTTTTAGCCGTTACTTATTCACTTTGTTTACTCCCTACGTCATTCCCCGACACCTCCCCTTTCCCCCGTTCAAACAGATAAAATTTGATGTGAAAGTAAATGTGGAAGATTTCACATTCTTAGGGTGTTTTGTTTATATAAATGTATAGATGGATTATATAGGGTATGGCATGATTACATAGGGTATGACATGATTACATAGGGTATGACATGATTATATAGGGTATGACGTGAGTACATAGGGTATGCCATGTTTACATAGTGTATGACATGATTACACAGGGTATGACATGATTACACAGTGTATGGTATGATTAAATAGGGTATGACATGATGACATAGGTTTTGACACGATTACATAGGATATGATACGATGACAGAAGGTATGACACGATAGAGAGTATGACGTGATTACATAGGGTATGACATTATTACATGTGGTATGATATGATTACATGTGGTATGACATGATCACATATGGTATGACGTGATGACAGAAAGTATGACATGATTACACAGTGTATGATGGCAGTTGATGAATGTGGTCTTGTTTTGATTCTATTTTCGTTTCTGTTTTGCATTTGGTGTTTAATTTGTTGTGGATGACCGTTTTCTGCTTCTTGATATGCCCTGTCAAAAATTGGTTCGCAACACAGTCACCTTGCAGTGGATTCCATTCCACACCAGGCAATGAGAAAGCTGACGTCTGGTCAAAGAGGTCACTGAAATGGAGCAACCAGACATACCACTCACCTATAATCAGAAGAAAAGCACGATAAAAACCTACAGGAAGCCACAAACACCACCACGTGATGATTTTCACATGATAAACAGAGGAACAAGTCACCATTTCCGTCTCCGAACAGGACACAGCCGACTCCGAAGTCACATGCATACAAAGTTTAAGGTTGGTACTGCTAATCTTTGTACATGTGCCCAGGTGCCCCAAACTGTGGAACATATCCTCCAGAACTACAGCAAATACGAGACACTGAGAAGCAAATGATGGTCCAGTGAAACCAGCAAGAAGATAAGCTCTATGGGTGTGTACACGAATTAAACAAAAACAGTGAAATTTATCCAAGAGACAGGACTGCATATATAGACAGAAAATGCGTACGAAGAAGAAGAAATCTCTGATAGATGTAAGAGCATAAAGAGGTGCAGATATCAAAGGTGACAACAATCTGTGTATAAGGAAAATAAGACTAAAACTGAAAAGCCAACACAAGAAATTAATACTCAGAAAGAAAAACAGCCACAGCCTACAAGAAGAAAATACTAAAGGTAATTTCAAACTGGAACTACCAATCATTTCCCAGCATTCAGTGAGGTAGAGAAGATAGGTATAGATGAATTATGGAATTCATACAGCACGCCATAATTACAACAGCAAAAACAAGTGCTGGACTTTTAAAAAAAAGAAGTAGACAACCATGGATATCAGATAACACATGGAAATACATACATGAAAGATGGGTAGCCAAATTAGCCATGTTGAATGTAAAGACAGATCTTGGAAAAGATTTGGCAAAAGCAACATACAAAGAACTAGACAATGAAGTAAAAAGTTCAGCTAGAAGGGATAAAAGAGAATACATGGACACTATGGCGAAAACAGTGGAACAAAAAAAAAGTGTAGAAAAATTTTGCAGAGGATTGTGTCACGTGCTTGAAGTCATTTTGAAGAGGAGGGGAAAAAGTGGTGAAAAGTTTTGAAAATTATTATTTATTTTCTTTTTAGCCGTTACTTATTCACTTTGTTTACTCCCTACGTCATTCCCCGACACCTCCCCTTTCCCCCGTTCAAACAGATAAAATTTGATGTGAAAGTAAATGTGGAAGATTTCACATTCTTAGGGTGTT
Organism: Achatina immaculata; assembly: GCA_009760885.1. NCBI lineage: Eukaryota > Metazoa > Mollusca > Gastropoda > Stylommatophora > Achatinidae > Lissachatina > Lissachatina immaculata. The sequence continues at coordinate 23,085,461 of CM019694.1, forward strand.
TTGTTTATATAAATGTATAGATGGATTATATAGGGTATGGCATGATTACATAGGGTATGACATGATTACATAGGGTATGACATGATTATATAGGGTATGACATGAGTACATAGGGTATGCCATGTTTACATAGTGTATGACATGATTACACAGGGTATGACATGATTACACAGTGTATGGTATGATTAAATAGGGTATGACATGATGACATAGGTTTTGACACGATTACATAGGATATGATACGATGACAGAAGGTATGACACGATAGAGAGTATGACGTGATTACATAGGGTATGACATTATTACATGTGGTATGATATGATTACATGTGGTATGACATGATCACATATGGTATGACGTGATGACAGAAAGTATGACATGATTACACAGTGTATGATATGATGGCAGTTGATGAATGTGGTCTTGTTTTGATTCTATTTTCGTTTCTGTTTTGCATTTGGTGTTTAATTTGTTGTGGATGACCGTTTTCTGCTTCTTGATATGCCCTGTCAAAAATTGGTTCGCAACACAGTCACCTTGCAGTGGATTCCATTCCACACCAGGCAATGAGAAAGCTGACGTCTGGTCAAAGAGGTCACTGAAATGGAGCAACCAGACATACCACTCACCTATAATCAGAAGAAAAGCACGATAAAAACCTACAGGAAGCCACAAACACCACCACGTGATGATTTTCACATGATAAACAGAGGAACAAGTCACCATTTCCGTCTCCGAACAGGACACAGCCGACTCCGAAGTCACATGCATACAAAGTTTAAGGTTGGTACTGCTAATCTTTGTACATGTGCCCAGGTGCCCCAAACTGTGGAACATATCCTCCAGAACTACAGCAAATACGAGACACTGAGAAGCAAATGATGGTCCAGTGAAACCAGCAAAGAAGATAAGCTCTATGGGTGTGTACACGAATTAAACAAAAACAGTGAAATTTATCCAAGAGACAGGACTGCATATATAGACAGAAAATGCGTACGAAGAAGAAGAAATCTCTGATAGATGTAAGAGCATAAAGAGGTGCAGATATCAAAGGTGACCACAATCTGTGTATAAGGAAAATAAGACTAAAACTGAAAAGCCAACACACGAAATTAATACTCAAAAAGAAAAACAGCCACAGCCTACAAGAAGAAAATACTAAAGTAATTTCAAACTGGAACTACCAATCATTTCCCAGCATTCAGTGAGGTAGAGAAGATAGGTATAGATGAATTATGGAATTCATACAGCACGCCATAATTACAACAGCAAAAGCAAGTGCTGGACTTAAAAAAAAAGAAGTAGACAAGCATGGATATCAGATAACACATGGAAATACATACATGAAAATGCGAACGAAGAAGAAGAAGAAGAGAAGACATACATGAAAGATGGGCAGCCAAATTAGCCATGTTGAATGTAAAGACAGATCTTGGAAAAGATTTGGCAAAAGCAACATACAAAGAACTAGACAATGAAGTAAAAAGTTCAGCTAGAAGGGATAAAAGAGAATACATGGACACTATGGCGAAAAAGCAGTGAAGTCAGCAAAAACAGGAGACAGCAAAACTCTACCGAAGACGTGCAAAAGAGGCTAACAGGTATTATTACTTCAAAAGAAAGACTAGTCCTTAGCAAAACGTGCACCTTATTAACATCAAGTAAAGACCAAAAGCAAAGATGGGCCGAACACTTCCAAGAAATACTTAATCGACCACACCCAAATGAATTCATAAATCTTGAAACCGATTTACAAGTCCCACAACTAAATGTCGACTTAGATGAAGTTACACTGAATGAAATTGAAACAGCAGTGAATCTAATGGCTAACAACAAAGCTGCAGGTGAAGATGAAATAACAGTCTAAATGTTAAAAGCTATCAATAGTGACAACATGAGACAACTACAGAGAATGTTTAATAAAATTTAGAAAGAAGAAAAGGTCCCTTCCAAATGGAAAAAAGGAATCATTGTTAAAATACCCAAAAAAGGCAACCTCAGTGACTGCAATAACTGGAGGGGTGTAACCTTACCATCAGTTGTGTCAAAGGTGTTTTGTAAAGTGATTCTGAGTAGAATTAGGGATGTAGTGGATACTGCAATGAGAGAAGAACAAGCAGGATTTCGAAAAGGGAGAAGATGTCTCTACCAGATCTTTACTCTCAGAATAATACTTGAAGAACATATTGAAAAGCAAAAAAAAAAAAACTTTAATCCTGAACTTCACAGACTTTAAAAAGGCATTTGATAGCATACACCGAGATTCATTGTGGAGAATTTTAAGACTATATGGAATACCATCTAAAACTGTCAACATCATTAGAGATCTCTACAACGGATATGTTTGTCCAGTCAACACAGAAGAAGGAATGAACGAATGGTTTCAGATTGAAACAGGTGTGAAACAAGGATGTATATTATCTCTCTTGCTTTTTGGAACTGCCATAGACTTCATAATGAAAAAGATGTTCCACAGGTAAAACGGGCATTGATTGGGTACATGGGACCCACCCAGAAGATCTTAATTTTGCAGGTGACGTAACTCTTGTCAGTGACAATGTGAATTCCATGCAAGAAAAAGCAGATACCCTGTCTTCACTGGCTAGCAAAATATGACTTGAAATTAACAAGGAAAAAACAGAAATAATGAAACTTTCCATTAATCAAGAAAGAAAAATATACACAGAAGGAACAGCTGTTGAAGAAGTACAACATTTTGCATATCTCAGCGGCTACATAGACCCGGATGGTGGTACCAGAAAGGAAGTTAGAATTAGAACTGCAAAAGCTGCATTGACCTTCAAGAATCTTGAGAACATATGGCATTCAAAAGTTATGGCACAAAAACCAAGTTAAGACTATTCAATTAAAATGTGATATCCACCCTCATTCATGCATGGGAAAGCTGGATAACAAATAAAGAAATAGAAAAGAAATTAGACTTTTTGAAAATAAATTCCTAAGGAAAATACTCTGCATCAAGTGGAACGAATTCAAGAACAACGCAGAGATAAGGCAGATGAGCCAAACAACCTGTCTCATGAGTGATCAGGAAAAGAAGTTGGACATATATCGGTCACATGATGAGAAGAATCAGAGAATTCCGAAACAAGCTATCAAATGGAACACAACAAGCTGAAAAAAAGAAGATGTCGACCACGGGAAACTCTAAAGAGGACATTGTTAACAGAGGTCAAATTAGTAGACATAAAATCCTTCGATGAGTTGAAAAGCTCGCCGAAAATTGGGAAAAAAACTACCATGCAAGTCCTACGTGACGTTTAGCGGTTTGCAAGATGCAAGATTCGGTGTAACGTGTTATTTCATCTCTGATGAGGCTTAATCTGTTACTATATCTCTGTGTAGACGTAGCCCGTTATTCCAGCTGTATACAGAAGTAACTCGACCCTTCATCCGTGTACAGACATAACGTCTGCAACAGACGCAACCGTAACTTGTTACTCCAAATCTGATCAGGTGCAATTTGTCTTCCTTGATTCTGTGCGGTTGTTGTCTGCGACTGTTTTTATCCAGTATACTCTTGCTTTGAGAAATGAACACCCACAGGAAGAGTATAATGGAGAGAAATAGAATCTGTGGAGAGGAACAGACAGAACTACAAAAATAGATTTTTAAGGGCATGCATCTTTCCTATCGCAACATATGCCTGTGAGACCTGGACACTTAACAAAACAGCTGAGAAACACATAAACGCCTTTGAATGTAAATGCTACAGAAGAGTCCTTCACATATCATGGGCAAAATAGAACAAATATATCCATACAACAAGAACTTAATAGTGAAGAAGGCTGGCTAGTAAAGAGGATTAAAGAGAGAAAACTTAAATCTTTTGGACATATTAAATTCATGACAATTTAGAGAAGACAGTTTTGGAAGGGTACATAATGGGAAAAAGAAAGAGAGGAATACCAAGACGAAGATGGCTGCAAGACATCGTTGATGATCTGCGATCGGGGGTATCAGCAGCAGGCCATCTTTCTCACAACCGAGAGGCCTACAGGAGAGTTGTTAGGGAGGCAAAGTTCCACAAGGACATGCAAATGACTGATACTCTTCATCTTCAGGCTTACCCTGTTGTAGAGGCCTGTGGATCCAGCAGACGCGGGTACAAGTTGAACTTTTTCAATTTCCCGTCGGATCTAACATGGCGGAAGTTAAATTAGATGCAAGGGGTGGGTAATTCTCGATAATGTTTCAAAGTTTTGCTATTCCAATTTTTTTCGAAGTACTAATATTCGAATTCCTCCATTACTCTGCCGAACACTAATTCGAATCGAATGTTCTGTATATCTTTGTTTGAAATGCATAAATTTACCAGAACTTTAAACTTAAAATATGAAGAAGCAGAAACTGTAAACAATGAAATGCCCACAAAACTAATGAGACGGGTAACATATACTGTTAAAAAAAAAGAAACGTAACAAATAGGAGGTTGCGATTTAAACTGAAGTTTGCTGATCAGACAGGGCCAATTACCTGAAACGTTCACTTGGACATCAACTTCATGTGATAACCTGAATTGTACTCATGATTCATGAGCACAGAAAAGCGACATTAGTCAAAACAGCATTTTTGACAATAACTCATGACAGGTTCACGAGAATCCCATGAAACTTACTGACACAAAACTCTCTGACCGTGTTATTGAATGCCTATAAAAAACGCTCCTCGAATCAATTCATTTGAAAATTCAATGCGCAAGTAAGGCTCATCTCACTACAGAACAACGACTCATCATCACTGGACGTTTACAGACTGGACAGTCACAAAATGTAGTGGTCAGACAATCGCCTTTGGAGACGATTTCAAGAAACTGGCTCAGTTGCAGACCGGCCGCGCAGTGGAAGACCCATAGTCACAACTCCTACCGAAGACCGCTTCGCACGGCTGCGTCATTTCAGGAATCGATTTGCATCTGAGTCCTCAACAGTCCAGTCAATGACAGCAGCTCGTCGAATTTCAGATCAAACGGTCAGGAACCGGCTGCATGACGCTGGTCTTTGGACTAGAAGACCCTACAGAGGTCCTGTTCTTACGGACCGGCATCACCAGAACCGAATGTAGTGGGCGAGCCAGTATCGTCAATGGACCGTTGCGAATGACTGGAGAAGGGTTTGGTTTAGTGATGAATCATTCTTTCTGCTCCAGCGAAACGATAGACGGAGAAGAGTTTACCGCAGAGTCCATGAGCGCTACGCCCAGAACTGCGTGGATGAGGCTCCTCCACATGGTGGTGGAGGTGTACTAGTGTGGGGGACGATCAACTTCATGGGAAGAAGTGACCTGGTGCAAAATGAAGGACGCCTGAATGCCCACGATACTTCGCTGAAGTTCTTCGTCCTCACGTCCTTCCGCTTCTGGCTGCACTAGGGTCGATTTTTCATCTCGACCTCATGTGCACAACTCACCACCCGTTCCTCTGTGATAACAACGTCCAGACCATTCCGTGGCCATCCATATCATCAGACATGAACTCATAGAACACTTATGGGATGAACTCAATAGACAAGTCTGCCATCGAGACGTGACGCTAACCAATCTCCGACAGTTGTCTTTTGCACTGCGGGAAGAGTGGGCAGCCATCCCACAACAACAGATCCAACGGCTAATCGGATCCATGTCAAGGAGATGTCGTTCTCTGATACAGGCCAGAGGAGGCCATACACCTTACTGAAACGGAAGCCTCAGTTGCAAAGAATAAAAGTCCAAACCAAATTTAATGAACATCATTTCATTGTTAAAGTCTTAAAGTTTCTTCATGTCAAGATTGAAACATTAATTCCTTAAAATAAAATTGTGATACAAGTTTAAAAGTTGGTGTTCATTACGACTACAGTAGCGTTGCGTTTTTTTTTTTTAACAGTGTGTGAGTGTATTAGAATTGAAAGAGTTTGAGAAACATATTTACAGTAAACAGGAGGTAAAGATCGCTCCTAAACTCTAGATAAATTTTTATTTCCTTTGTGCGAGATAAGAGCTAATCCTGATTTTTACATTCTTTTCTTTCACTTTTTCCGTTTTGATGTCTTTAAAAAAAAACGTGATTTTTTCGCCGAAGACATGAAAAACATTTCACTGCAGCGATAACGTCCCTTTGACATGGAGGAAACACCTGAAACTGGTTTGATGAAAGGCGAGGAAATTTTGAGAAAACTTAACTCTAGAGAGGTGTTACTGGCCGACTATATGTCCCCCTTCTATTACGATATAGCTTACCTGAACAGTTCTACGTAGTTGTTTACTTCAAAGTTTGCACGGAAAGAGATATGTGTAAACAGATTTACGAGGTTTGCCGGCAGTCTGAAGGCTGCTTAGATTTACAGAGGCAAATACAAAGCTGGGTTTGCGGGTGGGCGAGCTAGCTTGTACAATAAACATATAAACAGGGAGTTAGCAAGATAGATAAGATATATAGACAAACAGACAGATTGGTAAACAGTTAAATAAATAGTTACTGAGAGACAGGCAGTCAGATAGCTGTGCAGGCAGACAGACAGACAGACAGCCAAACAGACAAGACACAGAGATAGAGAGCTGGGCAGGACAGATCAGAGACAGACAGATAGATAACTATGCAGGCAGACAGGCACATAGACAAACAGGCAGACAGCTGGGCAAAAGGACAGACCAGACAGGTAGACAATTAAATAGTTAAATAGTTAATTGCTAAATAAACAATTTAACAGACTGATGGATGGATGGATGGATGGAATGGATGGATGGAATGGATCGATGGATGGATAGAAGGATAGACAGACAGATAGATGCTTAATTTAAGTGAAACACGTATTACATTACACGGAAGGCCAGTAACCCCGTTTACTACACTAGAAAAAGCTGTAGTTCCAGACCAACTACAGACAGCGTCTTCTAGTCCAGCGGTTTCCAACTTTTTCCTACATTCATAGACCACTTTTCCAAACCACTCGTAGGTTGCCTGTTACCAGCAACATAAACAATATCACAATCCAGCAAGCCCTTATCTGGTTCTGTTCGCTAGATGACGCTTAATACTAAATTGATAACGCAAAAGTGGGCCCGCTTATAATGCACCGCGGACCACAGGTGGCCCTCAGACATTAGATTCTGAAACTGGCCTCCACGCTAGCTCTGGGGACAACGGTTTCCGTAAATGTAGAATATGTGCTTTCAGGGCGGGGTACACTAGACTGCATTACACACTCAGCAGTCAGTGAATGAAATGCTAAGAGGAAGGGGGGGGGGGGGGGTGACCAGTTCAAACACATTGGGGTGTGATTTGCTTGATGTACGGCCAGAATGTACGGCCAGAATGTACGGCCTAATCAAGGATCTAATTTCAGTGAGGTAACAAACAATGGAAACTTAAATAGCTCAATTTGTCACTTCTAACATCGATTCCGCGTGGCAGAACGGCTGAGCCGTTGTTTCTCTGATAATCTAGTGCAGGGTTTCTCAAACCTGCCTACCCCCCCCCCCCCCAATGGAGCCCCTGCAAGAAACGTTTACCGGCGATCGTTTTTCGCTTCACCATGTTTCCACCCTTTCCAGCTATTACTCCCCCTCCCCTTTTCCAACCACACCCGCACCCCCAACTCTTCCCCTGCACCATAAAGGGAGTTTTACCGTTCTCTGGCCGAACCCCTGAACTGGGGGGGGGGGGGCGGGGGCGAGAAACCCTGAAATCCAAGGATTTGTTTAGTTCGCCCGATCTCTGTAGTAGTTTCCTGCTTGCGTTCCACTGCAGTCAATTACCCCTATAGATTTCGTATTTTTTTTTCTTCAAGGAAAGATCGTTTGAAAGTGGAGACACATCTAACAACACACAGGTAACATAAGGTAATAAAGAAGATGGAGGCGTATGGTTCCGTTTTACAAAAAGATAGAACGAGTGAGGAAAGCGGGCAGAAACAAGGATGGCAGAAAGTAAGATGAGATCGTACAAATGACGGACAGTTAACAATTCAATACTTCGACAAAAGCCTTTTTTCAAGGATCACATACAAAAAAACAGAACAACAGATTAAAAACACACACACATAAAATAGATTTTAAAAATTAAACAATTAGCTTTTTTAGTAAAACGGGCACAAAATGCTCCCATAAAGACGTAGGCAAACACAAAGTGGATGCAGGAGACTGGATGATAAATGAGGTAAAGGGGGAATAACAAAGGTTTAAACAATATGGTCAACAGCATGGCGTTATGCCCCAGAAAGCCCCAGCTTGCTCCCACTATGGCCTAAACAAAAGCTGCCCAGATGGCACAGATAATAAACGTGATTTTTAAAAAAAGCCATAGGGAGCGGTGGAATGAGTTGAGAACACTGAGTGGACGAGCCTGTTTGCTTGAACTACTTAAAACTGAACAAATCATTTTAAATAGATCGCCTTGGGCTCAGGACATCAGGGAAAGTCTGAACGTGCCATTGTCAGACGCTGGTCAACTTGCGCAAAGAGCGCATTGCACTAAGGTAGACTGTGATATGGAACAACGTTCTGGAAAGGGACACGTCACGCGAAGTTGCGTTACTTTTTTTTCAGAATCTACCTGCAGACACGAACTCGAGAGATTCACAGTAGATGGTGGTAGAGCTATCGTAACAGGACTCTACCGAGCAAGCAGAGAGAGCTTGCTGCTTCTGTATTTATTTTGATCGCCCGGCAGTTTGAAAAGCATTCCCCTCTGCAGTCGATATGCTGCTTATGATGAAGGGCAGACATTAAGTAGGATGGGTTAGTGGATTACCGTGGACTGCGTGAAGATGCGGAGCGGATGGAAGAAATCAGCTCCTGGCTATCTTCCACCATCATGGCGGACCCTCCACCGCTAGTCTGACAGAAAGAAAACACGGCTACTGACACACGACGACCCAGTAAAGTCTTGTTCACTGGGCCCGATAATGGAGCTGTCGCTGTAGAAAGCAGTGTCTCAAAGACTTCTCGTTAGGCTCCACTACCTTAATGACACAAGTCATGCAAGCCTCTCTTATTATGCGAGACATTAATAACACACAATCCCTGTTCTAGATGTAAGACTCGCATTTTCAGACGTTCTCGAAGCCACGGAGCGAGAAGAGACGAGGTTACCCACAATCCTAGTATTCCCCTTAAATTCTCTATGAAGATGTCCGAGCATGAGTATAGTTCTATATCGTCAGGTTATGACGGATCTACACAGAGGCAGACGGATAAACACAGAAACGTGTCAAAATCAGAAATAGAAAAGAGAGGATTGACAGATGGGGTGGATAAACCCTAATAAGATAGGCAGGAAAGGGAAACAAAAGAAGAACATTTGGAGGGGATTTGGGAGGGGGGGGGGGGTCCGTGGAGGAGAGGGGGCGGGGCTAAGCTCTCAGACAGACGTAAGACAGGCAAAAAAAAAAGCCGTTTCGTAGACAGACACACGTAAACAGACATGGCGAAGACAGACGTAAACAAACGTTACCAGACGCTGTTTACTCACTTCTCTGATTTCTTTAATTTTACTGCCTTGCTTGCCGATGAGCGACCCGCACTGACTGGCAGGGACGACCAGCCGCAGTGTGACAGGGGGCTTCGGGGTCGTAGGCGTGTTCTGGAGGTCCTGGAAGGTCAGAGAGAGGATATAAAAGAGTTAAGTTATGAATGAGAGGGACGTGTGGGCGAGAAATGATTCTTGATATATGGGAAATGATGAGTGGGAAATGACGAGTGATTTCTGTGAAAAATCTATTTCCATATGTAGTTTTAGAATATGTGACAGACGGATGGATGGATGGACAGACGGACAGACAGATAGACAGACAGACAGATAGATAGAGAGACAGATAGACAGACAGACAGATAGATAGAGAGACAGATGGATGGATGGATGGATGGGACGGACAGACAGACAGAAAGATAGATAGATAGATAGATAGATAGATAGATAGATAGATAGATAGATAGATAGAGTAGGGAGGTCTAGGGACCGAATGATTTTATTTTCAAAGGCTAAAAAACTGGGCCTCTAGGTATGTCTAATATTCTCTACCTTTCAAAATCTCTCAAAATCTTCTGTCACAAAAAAGCAGTACAGTTCACAAATGTTAAGAGTAATTAACTAACGAAACATTAACATAAAGACTCTTTTTCATTTGTATCTTTGAACTAAGTATTTGCTATGTAAAGTTTTCACATTCTAACACCTTTAATATGGATATAAAGATACATTACTTAATTAACATAGTTACTAAAGCAATTCTGTAAACTGATATCAGGAGAGAGAGAGAGAGAGAGAGAGAGAGAGAGAGAGAGAAAAAGAGAGTCTGTATGTGTGCATACAGAGAGAGATATATAAGAGAGAGAGAGCGCGAGAGAGAGAGAGAGCGAAAGAGAGAGAGAGAGATTGATTGATTGATCTTTATTTCAAAAGGGTTAAGAATTGGGCACGCAGGCCCGTCTGACATTCTGCCCTTTATCATACATCTTTCACTCTATTCCAGACATTCTACAAATATGCTGTTCATATAACAAACATTGAAGCTGAGAGACATAAAATAAAATATAACATTTACGTTTCGCTCTTAAACATTCACTCAGTACAGAAGTAACTACATACATTATAAATGACTATCTACTAAACAAAATTTTCGGTACTATTCAGAAAACAATTAATTGTATTCGGTGTCTGTAAGAACAGCTTAAGATAACTTAGAGAGAGAGAGAGAGAGAGAGAGAGAGAGAGAGAGAGGAAGATCTTAAATAAAGTTAGAAAGAAATAAGACAAGAAATAATCAGAAAACAAAAATGATACACACAGAGAGAACGAATGAAGGAATGAACGAACGAACCTAGTTTATTTTCAAAGGGTTAAGAATTGGGCACGAAGGCCCGTCTGACATTCTGCCCTTCATCATACAGCTTTCACTCAGTCAAAGCAATTGTTAATGAGCATAATAATCATACAGAAACAATTAAATGATTACATAAATAAATAATAAACTTATCCTTGCCCATACATTTCACATTCTGATTTATGAAACTTGTATTCTTATATTCATTCAAAACTAAAATTTATAAAAAAGCTGTTTAAAATTAGAACAATTAAGACATACTAAACTGCTTTAGACTATGCTCAGGGAGGCATATAGTCCATATCAAACAGATGTTGACAAAGATTGAAGTTATAAGAACGAATATTACTTGTAAGTTTTACATAAGTTGGTAGGGTATTCCAAAGGTGGGCTTTCAGAGAGAGAGAGAGAGAGAGATTGATCTTTATTTCAAAAGGGTTAAGAATTGGGCACGCAGGCCCGTCTGACATTCTGCCCTTTATCATACAACTTTCACTCTATTCCAGACATTCTACAAATGTGTTGCTCATATACCAAACATAATTAACAATAAAGCAACTACATACACATAAAAATGAATAACTACATACACATATAAATGAGTAACTACAGTCGCATATAAATGAATAACTACATACACATATAAATGAGTAACTACAGTCGCATATAAATGAATAACTACATACACATATAAATGAGTAACTACAGTCGCATATAAATGAATAACTACATAAACATAGAAATGACTATATGCCAAACACAAATTTCATTACTATTCAGAGAGAAAGAGAGAGAGAGAGAGAGAAAATGAGAGAGAGAGAGAGAGAGAGGGCGAGAGAAACTGAAAGAGATTGATTGATCTTTATTTCACAAGGGTTAAGAATTGGGCACGCAGGCCCGTCTGACATTCTGCCCTTCATCATACAGCTTTCACTCTATTCCAGACATTCTACAAATATGCTGTTCATGTAACAAACATAATTAACATTATTCATAAAATAAAATATAACATTTACGTTTCGCTCTTATCCATTCACTCAGTACAGAAGTAACTACATACATTATAAATTACTATCTACTACCCCCCTCCCCCCCCCCCCCCGAACAACTGTGTTTAAGAGCACATTTATCTTAACATAGTGTTTGTGAGACAGGGAACATAGATCTGTTTGCTTAAAAACTCTGACCTACTTCTGTAGCCCAGAAACCTGTAGCAATCAACACTAATTGTAATTGTTATTTTTGTAAAATGTAATGCCAGGTTAGTGGGCGGGGGATGACATGGAGATCTCCGGCGGGGATGAGGAAAGTCTGGTGTGAAACCGATGAATCCAGGACGTGACAAGCCTATAGGTCTCTACAACAATGGCTATCAGAATGATGTAAACAAAACAGAGCCAGCAGACAATAGGTGGCGGGGAATGGACATCGTTGAAGCACTCATCGGATTCCTCATCCCAAAGTCGGAGTGTCTCTGTGGAATTGTCTCAAAGCCGTTTGACATGGAGAAGGGACTTAAGTACAGCCACCAGAGGCTGGAAAACAAAGTTTTGACCAGGCCAGCCACACTGTCTTCATGGCAGTCCGAGCAAGACCACAGTCTGCCCTAGCAAGGAAAGGTGCTGAAGTCGGAGTTACCCAGCCAAAAGGCGCATCGCAAAAATCAGGGTAACGCGCATTATCGCTAATGAAATGTCTCTATCTGCAGTTTTCAAACATGGTGCTCGCCCTGTGAACGCTAACCAGGCAGGTGCAATACCGGGCTCCCTGCCTCGAAAGAGTCCACCCAATGCTACTGGAGGTCCTCCCAGTTCGTCTTGTGGAGCCAGAAGACACGAGAGTAGAGCTACTGGCCAAAAAATACAACGGAAGAAAACTGCCAAAAAGCAAGAACTTAAAATAATGCAGTGGAATGTTGAAGGTATCAGCAGTGTTAGAGATGGCTATAGCAAAAAGGTGAAACTAGAGAACATACTTTTTTGGCCGCCTTTAAAATCAGAGACTACCAGTGTTTTAGATCAGACCGACAGGACAGAAGAAAAGGAGGAGTACTCACGCTTGTTAAGAATAACATCAGCACATGTCAGGTGGAAGTGTACAAGGAAGGATGATGATCCATCTAAAAACCAGTAATACAGACTTCCACCTCCTTAACTATTACTGTCCTAATGACCGCCCACTTGCTTTAGGAACAATCCCACACAAAGAGAGACTGATGGTCTGTGGTGATTTTAACAGCCATTCCCAGAGCTGGGGCTATGACCACATAGACAAGAGAGGAGAGGAAGTTGAGAGCTGGCAGGATGATAATGGACTTCTCCTGATTAACCAGCCAATGGATCCCCCAACATTTTATTCAAGGGCTTGGCATACAACCTCAACACCAGATCTGGCATTCCACTCTCCAGATATGAAGTGGAACATTACACGCGAAGTTGGAAAACAACTTGGAGGTAGTGACCATCGACCGGTCTTCCTGACAATAGAAAATGAACTCCTTAACACCAGTAGCCCTCTCCCCAGATGGAACTATAAAAAAGCAAACTGGACAATGTACAGACATCGTACAGGTATCCTGGTGGGACAGCTGTCCATAGAAGGTAAGGATATTAATAGCATAGTGAAGGAATTCAATGCTTGTATCCTTCAGGCCGCCCGTGAAACCATTCCCAGAGGAGCTCGTAGGGACTATAAACCATACTGGTCTAGTGAGCTGGGAAAACTCCATGATGACGTGGAAGCAGCTCGAAAGCAAGCAGAAAATAGACCCTGCCAAGAACACCACAATAATTACCAACATGCTAAGGCCAAATTTCAGACAGCCAAGCTGCAAGCCAGACAAGAAAGTTGGAGAGAGAAAACAGAGTCCCTAAACTTTGAAAAGGATGGAATGAAACTGTGGAAACTAATCAACCACGTTTAGAATATGGTTCATCTTGGTGCACAGCAACAAACACTATGCTGCATAATCTAGACAAGGTTTAAAGTCAGTCACTACGGATTATCACAGGTGCCATGAGGTCCACACCATAGTAGTAGAAATGCAGAAAGTAGTTGGTGTTCAAGCGCTAAAGGAACGAAGAGACACAAAGGTCATGACCTTGGGAGAGAAATTCCTCAGCTCTGTAAGCCATCCCCTGAAGGAGAGATTCAATAACTTGGCACTAAGACGGCTTAAAACAAGCAGCTTCATTCATCAGGCCAAGCGTATGCGTAAGCTGATACCTGACCTTCTATTATCATCTGTACCAAGGCATACACCATGGAAAAAAGCAGATTATATACAAATAACTATTCAGACTTAAGTGAAAGGTGTGCAAAATGGTGAGATGCAGAGCAGTCTTGTAAGATCAACAGCCACACTTAGTGTGCTAGATGATAAATATCCATGTGACACCTGGATACGTGTGTATACAGACAGATCTGCACACAAAGCCATAAAGAATGGAGGGGCAGGAGCACATACTGAATATCCAAACAACACCATTGACAAGATTTCCATACCCACTGGAAAATACTGCAACAACTATGATGCAGAAGTTAGGGCAATTATTGCTGCAGTTGAAAAACTATCCGACTCCAGAACTGATACGTGCCCCATAGTAATTCTCACAGATGCAAAATCAGTACTGGAAGCTCTTCAGTGCAACAAACTACCAGACCTTAAGGATGCCTTGTCAAAAACTGCCTTACAACATGGAGTCACTTTGCAGTGGATTCCCTCCCACTGTGGGATACCAAGCAAAAATCTCAGGACTATTCAGAATAAACAATTAACTGTACTCGGTGTCTGTAAGAGAAGTTTACGATAACTTTTAAGTTTTATGAATCATGGAGACATGTAGTCGACATCAAATAGATACTGGGAAAGTTTGTAGCTGTAGGAAGGAATATAATTTATGTTTTTATACAGGATGGGAGAGTATTCCAAAGATGAGCAGCAGAATAACTAAAGCTTTTCTTGTAAAGATCAAGTTTAGGTTTTGGAAGACATATTTTGTTCAAGCGTTGGCTGCACTTTGGGGGTAAATTTAAACAGGTTCCATAGATAAGGCGGGGCATGCCGTGAAAGAATTTGATGTACTAACTTGACTTTATTGAAGAGGAAACTGTTCTTAAGAGGCAGTATTTTGATACGTTTGTACTGGTTATTTGTTTATGCTTGAACTTTGTCATTAATAAGCTTTACTGCTCGCTTTTGGAGTGAGCAAAGCCTCTTGTTTTGGACACTGAGTAACTATCCCAGACTGTTGAGCAATAGTCTAAATGTGTTTGTATATGCGATATGTACTATGTCTTCCTTGTGTCTTGATTGATGATGTGCTTAATTTTGGCTAACTGGTATACTTTTTGCGCGATGAGTTTTGTTAGACCTTGCACATGAGAGTTCTAGGTCAGATGTTGGTCAATAACAAGACCTAGTGTTTTGTGCTCGCTAACGTTTTCTATCTGTGATGTTTCCGTGCTCAGCCGAAGTGTTTTTGTTGCGTTGTGTAGTTTCTGTCTTGTTGTTATGAGCATTGATTTTGTTCTATTGGTGTTTATAATCATGCCATTGTTCTTGTTCCATCTAATTAAATTGTATAACTCAACCTGAATTAATAACATTAATACAATCGTAGTCACTGGTGTACAGATAAATATGCGACAATTGCTACACAGAGACTCCAAAGAGCAGCAAACATCTTGACATCATGGACAAACAAATGGTGTGTAAGTATCAACACAGAGAAATCAAGTACCACTCTGTTCACTCTCTCATCTAAACAGAAAGCAGGTAAGATCTTTGTAAATGAAATATACTTAAGGATGGACAACCAACCCACTTACTTAGGAGTGACTCTTGATTCAAAACTGACCTGGAAGGAACACATCAACAGTGCAGAAGCAAAAGCCAGAAGAAAACTAGCCATATTAAGAAAATTGAGTGGAACCACATGGGGAGCTAGTGAAAGAATCCTCAAGAATGTATATCAGCAAAGTATTCTACCACGTTTAGAATATGGTTCATCATCTTGGTGCACAGCAACAAACACTATGCTGCATAATCTAGACAAGGTTTAAAGTCAGTCACTACGGATTATCACAGGTGCCATGAGGTCCACACCAATAGTAGAAATGCAGAAAGTAGTTGGTGTTCAAGCGCTAAAGGAACGAAGAGACACAAAGGTCATGACCTTGGGAGAGAAATTCCTCAGCTCTGTAAGCCATCCCCTGAAGGAGAGATTCAATAACTTGGCACTAAGACGGCTTAAAACAAGCAGCTTCATTCATCAGGCCAAGCGTATGCGTAAGCTGATACCTGACCTTCTATTATCATCTGTACCAAGGCATACACCATGGAAAAAAGCAGATTATATACAAATAACTATTCAGACTTAAGTGAAAGGTGTGCAAAATGGTGAGATGCAGAGCAGTCTTGTAAGATCAACAGCCACACTTAGTGTGCTAGATGATAAATATCCATGTGACACCTGGATACGTGTGTATACAGACAGATCTGCACACAAAGCCATAAGAATGGAGGGGCAGGAGCACATACTGAATATCCAAAAACACCATTGACAAGATTTCCATACCCACTGGAAAATACTGCAACAACTATGATGCAGAAGTTAGGGCAATTATTGCTGCAGTTGAAAAACTATCCGACTCCAGAACTGATACGTGCCCCATAGTAATTCTCACAGATGCAAAATCAGTACTGGAAGCTCTTCAGTGCAACAAACTACCAGACCTTAGGATGCCTTGTCAAAAACTGCCTTACAACATGGAGTCACTTTGCAGTGGATTCCCTCCCACTGTGGGATACCAAGCAAAAATCTCAGGACTATTCAGAATAAACAATTAACTGTACTCGGTGTCTGTAAGAGAAGTTTACGATAACTTTTAAGTTTTATGAATCATGGAGACATGTAGTCGACATCAAATAGATACTGGGAAAGTTTGTAGCTGTAGGAAGGAATATATTTATGTTTTTTACAGGATGGGAGAGTATTCCAAAGATGAGCAGCAGAATAACTAAAGCTTTTCTTGTAAAGATCAAGTTTAGGTTTTGGAAGACATATTTTGTTCAAGCGTTGGCTGCACTTTGGGGGTAAATTTAAACAGGTTCCATAGATAAGGCGGGGCATGCCGTGAAAGAATTTGATGTACTAACTTGACTTTATTGAAGAGGAAACTGTTCTTAAGAGGCAGTATTTTGATACGTTTGTACTGGTTATTTGTTTATGCTTGAACTTTGTCATTAATAAGCTTTACTGCTCGCTTTTGGAGTGAGCAAAGCCTCTTGTTTTGGACACTGAGTAACTATCCCAGACTGTTGAGCAATAGTCTAAATGTGTTTGTATATGCGATATGTACTATGTCTTCCTTGTGTCTTGATTGATGATGTGCTTAATTTTGGCTAACTGGTATACTTTTTGCGCGATGAGTTTTGTTAGACCTTGCACATGAGAGTTCTAGGTCAGATGTTGGTCAATAACAAGACCTAGTGTTTTGTGCTCGCTAACGTTTTCTATCTGTGATGTTTCCGTGCTCAGCCGAAGTGTTTTTGTTGCGTGTGTAGTTTCTGTCTTGTTGTTATGAGCATTGATTTTGTTCTATTGGTGTTTATAATCATGCCATTGTTCTTGTTCCATCTAATTAAATTGTATAACTCAACCTGAATTAATAACATTAATACAATCGTAGTCACTGGTGTAGACTGCAATCATCGGCAAAAAAGTCACAAGAAGAGCGTTTAAGATGAAGTGGAAGATCACTGATATAGATAACAAAGCAGAACTGGCCTAGAATAGAACCTTGCGAAACACTAGTGTTAACTTAGCAGAATTTGATAGAGAATTGTTGAAGAATACTACCTGTTGTCTGTCTGAAACAAACGATGCAATTAATTTTATTAGGTCAGGGTGCAATTTATAAGTCTTTATTTTTCTTACAAGAATATCGTGGTCAATCATATCAAATGCCTTTTAAAGTCGACAAAGATGGCACCACATAGTCTGTCGTCATTTATGTTTACTAATCAATTTTCTGTCATTTTGTTAAGAGCTGTGTGGCAGGAATGATTTGGTCTAAAGCCTGACTGTCTATGAGTAAATTGTTCTCTTGCATATGTCGTAGAGTTATTTTGTGTATGTGGTTTTCGAGTTGTTTTGATAATGACGATAGTATGGATATTGTTCTATAGTTGGTAAGATTGTTGGATGAGCCAGATTTAAAGCGAGGATACACCTTAGCAGTTTTAAAATCCTCAGGGAAATAACATTTTGCAATGCACCGCTTGATCTGTTACATATCATGTACCGGGAGTTGGGCATAAGGCTAACAACCTTATCCTGGGACCTATCTAGAGGCAACTCCAGATAGGAAAAAAAGATATCGTTATGGAAACTCGCAGAGAAACCAACCGAGCATCAGGGATGCCAACTCCGAAGAGCTCATTCGTCGGCCCCAAACATGTGACAAGGGTTGGATTCTGGAATGTGAGAACGATGGCAGCACCAACAAGAACTAACCAGGTCATCAAAGAAATGGAGAGATACCATCTAGACATACTGGGCATCAGCGAAATGCGATGGCCAGAAGCAGGTAAAAGATCGGCAGAAAACGGTAAGTTAATTATACATTCAGGTAGAAATGACAATAAATTCCGAGACGGAGTGGGCATTATTATGTCAAATGTAGCTGCAAAGAGCCTTGTAGAATGGGAACCAGTGAACAGTCGTATAATAAGAGCACGATACAACCTACGACACGGAAGAATGACAATAATACAGTGTTATGCACCCACGAATGATGCAGATGATGATGTGAAAGACGACTTTTATCACCAACTACAACAAATCATCAACAAAGTCCCTAAACACGACATCCTAATTGCTATGGGGGACTTCAATGCTAAGGTAGGGAAGGATAATACCGACGTTGAAAAAGTGATGGGGAAAGAAGGAATTGACATGGTTAATCAGAATGGAGAAAGATTAATTGAAATATTTAACAGAGGGCATGGTCATTGGAGGCACAATATTCCCACACAAAGAGATACATAAAACAACATGGATATCTCCAGATGATAGAACTAGAAACCAGATAGACCATTTTTGTATTAGAAAGCAATACAGAACATCTCTCATGGATGTAAGGGCTTATAGGGGTGCAGATGTCAACAGTGATCACAACCTGTGCATAGGGAAAATAAAACTAAAATTGAAAAGTCAACACAAGAAATCAGTACACAGAAAGATAAACATCCACAGCCTACAAGAAGAAAATACTAACATTAATTTCAATCAGGAACTTGCCAATCATTCCAAAACACCCAGTGAAGTTGAGGAGATAGGTATAGAGATTATGGAATTCTTACAGCACAGCCATAATCACAGCAGCAAAAGTAAGCGCTGGATTGGAAAAACCAAATAGAAAAGCATGGATATCAGATAAAACATGGAAGTATATACATGAAAGACGAGCAGTCAAATTAAACATGTTGAATGCAAAAGCAGATCATGAAAGAGATTCGGCAAAAGCAAAATACAAAGACATAGACAAGAAAGTAAAAAGTTCAGCTAGAAGGGATAAAAGAGAATACATAGACAATATGGCGAAAGAGGCAGAAAAAGCAGCAAAAACAGGAGACAGCAAAACTTTATATAACATACAAAAGAGGCTAACAGGTACTATTACATCTAAAGAAAGACCAATCCTTAGCAAAACTGGAACACTATTAACATCAAATAAAGACCAAAAGCAAAGATGGGCTGAACACTTCCAAGAAATACTCAATCGACCACACCCAAAAGAATTGTTAAACCTTGAAACTGACTTACCAGCCCCACAACTAAATGTCAATCTAGATGAAATTGAATTGCATGAAATTGAAACAGCAGTGAATTTAATGGCTAACAACAAAGCTGCAGGTGAAGATGAAATAACAGCCGAGATGCTAAAAGCTATCAATAGTGACAACATGAGACAACTACAGAGAATGTTTAACAAGATTTGGAAAGAAGAAAAGGTCCCTTCTAATTGGAAGAAGGGAACCATTGTGAAAATACCAAAAAAGGGCAACCTTAGTGACTGTAACAACTGGAGAGGAGTAACCTTAATATCAGTTGTGTCAAAAGTATTTTGCAAGGTCATTTTGAATAGACTCAAAGATATAGTGGATACTGCAATGAGAGAAGAACAAGCAGGATTTCGAAAAGGGAGAAGCTGTCTCGACCAGATCTTTACTCTCAGAATAATTCTTGAAGAACATATTGAAAAGCAGAAACCATTAATACTGAATTTCATAGATTTTAAGAAGGCATTTGATAGCATACACAGAGATTCATTATGGAGAATTTTATGTCTATATGGAATACCATCTAAAATTGTCAACATCATTAAGGACTTATACAATGGATATGTTTGTGCAGTCAAGACAGAAGAAGGGATGAGTGAATGGTTCCAGATTGAAACAGGCGTGAAACAAGGATGTATACTGTCTCCTTTACTTTTTGGGATTACAATAGACTTCATAATGAAAAAATGCTGCACAGGTAACACAGGTATTGACTGGGTACATGGGACCCAACTAGAAGATCTTGATTTTGCTGATGACATAACTCTTATCAGTAATAATGTGAATTCCATGCAAGAAAAAACAGATAGCCTATCTTCACTGGCTAGCAAAATAGGACTTGAAATTAACAAGGACAAAACAAAATAATGAAAATTCCCATCAATCAAAATGGAAAAATACACATAGAAGGGACAGATATTGAATAAGTCAATCAATTTGCATACCTTGGCAGCTACATAGACCAGGATGGTGACACTAGAAAGGAATATAATTTATGTTTTATACAGGATGGGAGAGTATTCCAAAGATGAGCAGCAGAATAACTAAAGCTTTTCTTGTAAAGATCAAGTTTAGGTTTTGGAAGACATATTTTGTTCAAGCGTTGGCTGCACTTTGGGGGTAAATTTAAACAGGTTCCATAGATAAGGCGGGGCATGCCGTGAAAGAATTTGATGTACTAACTTGACTTTATTGAAGAGGAAACTGTTCTTAAGAGGCAGTATTTTGATACGTTTGTACTGGTTATTTGTTTATGCTTGAACTTTGTCATTAATAAGCTTTACTGCTCGCTTTTGGAGTGAGCAAAGCCTCTTGTTTTGGACACTGAGTAACTATCCCAGACTGTTGAGCAATAGTCTAAATGTGTTTGTATATGCGATATGTACTATGTCTTCCTTGTGTCTTGATTGATGATGTGCTTAATTTTGGCTAACTGGTATACTTTTTTGCGCGATGAGTTTTGTTAGACCTTGCACATGAGAGTTCTAGGTCAGATGTTGGTCAATAACAAGACCTAGTGTTTTGTGCTCGCTAACGTTTTCTATCTGTGATGTTTCCGTGCTCAGCCGAAGTGTTTTTGTTGCGTTGTGTAGTTTCTGTCTTGTTGTTATTAGCATTGATTTTGTTCTATTGGTGTTTATAATCATGCCATTGTTCTTGTTCCATCTAATTAAATTGTATAACTCAACCTGAATTAATAACATTAATACAATCGTAGTCACTGGTGTAGACTGCAATCATCGGCAAAAAAGTCACAAGAAGAGCGTTTAAGATGAAGTGGAAGATCACTGATATAGATAACAAAGAGCAACTGGCCTAGAATAGAACCTTGCGAAACACTAGTGTTAACTTTAGCAGAATTTGATAGAGAATTGTTGAAGAATACTACCTGTCGTCTGTCTGAAACAAACGATGCAATTAATTTTATTAGGTTAGGGTGCAATTTATAAGTCTTTATTTTTCTTACAAGAATATCGTGGTCAATCATATCAAATGCCTTTTAAAGTCGACAAAGATGGCACCACATAGTCTGTCGTCATTTATGTTTACTAACCAATTTTCTGTCATTTTGTTAAGAGCTGTGTGGCAGGAATGATTGGGTCTAAAGCCTGACTGTCTATGAGTAAATTGTTCTCTTGCATATGTCGTAGAGTTATTTTGTGTATGTGGTTTTCGAGTTGTTTTGATAATGACGATAGTATGGATATTGTTCTATAGTTGGTAAGATTGTTGGATGAGCCAGATTTAAAGCGAGGATACACCTTAGCAGTTTTAAAATCCTCAGGGAAATAACATTTTGCAATGCACTGATTGTAAATGTATGTTAGTGTATGTGAAATGACTGGTGCAGCATAACGTAAGATCTTATTACTAATATCATCAAGCCCAGCTGTATTGTTGAGAGAGAGAAAGAGAGATATCAAAGCTTAAAACAAGAGAAGAAAAGAGAAGGCTATCAAGAGAGAGAGAGAGAGAGAGAGCGAGAGAGAGAAGAGAAAGAAATTGAGAATTGGATAAAGAATTATGATGGAAATGAAATGAAACTCAACGCCGAACAGTAAAGAACTGAAATATAGAAGGCAGGTAACAAGACAGAAGTAATGTAGAAAACAAATCTCATACGACACACATACACACACGCGTGCACACACACACACACACACTCTTTCTTTCTTTAAAAAAACACACGCTCTCACTCTCTCTAAAACACACACACACACTCTCTCTAAAACACTCACACAGGCAACACACACACTCATGCACGCACGCACGCACGCGCGCGCGCACACACACACACACACACTCTCTCTCTCTCTTTCTCTCTCTGGTCCATGGCAATCAGGCGTTGGATCGTCATTGATTTCCACAACCATCTGTCCTTTGGTTCTTTTTTCTTATAAGCTGTTTTGGACTGTGCTCTGTGCCACTCTTTTAGTCTGTCGAGTATCTTGTTTCCTTGTCGTCCTCTGTCCCTTTTCCCCCTCCAGTTTTCCTTTTGCCATTAAGTTTTTCATTTTGCTCTTCTTAAAACATGTCCTACAAATCTGGACTGTCGAGTTCTGAATTTTACTATAATCTCCCTCTTTTGCCCAGCCTCGCTTAGAACCTCTTCATTTGTTTTCTTGGCTGTTCATGGTATTCTCATCATTGTTCTTAGGAACCTCATCTCTTTTGCTTCCAGTATATTCTGAGTGTCCTTTTGTCCATTGCAAGAGTTTAATTAATTAATTATCACTCACATAAGTCCCTCACTTTCTCCCTTACACACACAGAGATAGAAACGCTGAGAAAGAGAGAACAGAGAGAGAGATAAACACAGAGAAAGAGAGAACGCTGAGAGAGAGAGAGAGGAGAGAGATAAAAACGCTGAGAAAGAGAGAACGCTGAGAGAAAGAGAGGGAGAGATAGAAACACTGAGAAAGAGAGAACGATGAGAGAGAGAGAGAGAGAGAGAAACGCTGAGAAAGAGAGAACGCTGAGAGAGAGAGATAGAAACGCTGAGAGAGAGAGACAGAGATAGAAACACTGAGAAAGAGAGAACGCTGAGAGAGAGAGAGATAGAAACACTGAGAAAGAGAGAACGCTGAGAGAGAGAGATAGAAACACTGAGAAAGAGAGAACGCTGAGAGAGAGAGATAGAAACACAGAGAAAGAGAGAACGCTGAGAGAGAGAGAGATAGAAACACAGAGAAAGAGAGAACGCTGAGAGAGAGAGAGAGATAGAAACACAGAGAAAGAGAGAACGCTGAGAGAGAGAGAGAGAGATAGAAACACAGAGAAAGAGAGAATGCTGAGAGAGAGAGAGATAGAAACACAGAGAAAGAGAGAACGCTGAGAGAGAGAGATAGAAACACTGAGAAAGAGAGAACGCTGAGAGAGAGGGAGAGATAGAAACGCTGAGAGATAGAGAAAAACACAGAGAGAGAGAGAGAGAGAGGGAGATAGAGAGGAAGAGAAAGAAAAAATAACAAAGAAAAAGAGACAGAGATAGCTAGAAATGGAAACACACGCACAAAGATAGAGAGAGAAAGAGACAGAGAACGAACGAGCAACTTTTATTTTCAAAGGGCTAAGAATGGGACACCCATCTAGCATGCTGCCCTTCAGAGAGAAACACATACACAGAGTGAACGAACAAACTTCTTTTTTCAAAGAGTAAAGAACTGCGCTGGCTAGCCCATCTGGCATTCTGCCTTTCCTCTCTCTCTCTCTCTCTCTCTCTCTCTCTCTCTCTGTTTTAACTTTCATTTCAGCACAATAATTTAACATCAGTTTAGTGCTAGTATTATATAAAGAGGAAAATTGAATATAAAAGAATAACTATTACATATAATTTTTTACACAAACATTCAACAATATATGTAAACAAAGTATAATTTCACACAATAACTGTAGCCAAATTCATACCACAAACAATCAAACAAACAGAGAGGCATACGGAGAGTGAGAGAGGACAGCTAATGAGAGAAAGTGATAAGGAGAGAGGAGAAAGAAAGAGAGAGGAGAAAGAGAGAGAGAGAGAAAATCTTGGAGGAAGAGAGAGAAAACAGACAAATAGAGAGAGAGAGAGAGAGAGAGAGAGAGAGAGAGAGAGGAACAAAAGAAAGAGAGACATATATAGAGAGATGAGAAAAAATGGGAGGAGAGAGAAAGAGAAGAGAAAGAGAGAGAGAAAGGAGAAAGAGTGAGATAAAGAGAGAGAGAAAGAAAGGAGAAAAAAAGAAGAGAAAGAGAAGAGAGAAAAAGAGAGAGAAAGGAGAAAGAGGCAAAATAGAAGGAGAGAGGAGAAAAAGAGAGAAAGAGAGGAGAGCAAAAGAATGAGATAAAGAGAGAGAGAGAGAGAGAAATGAGAAAGAGAGAAAACGGAGAGAGAGAAAGACATATAAGAAAAAGAAAAAAAAGAGATATAAAGAGAGACAAGTTTCTCTTTTATAATATTGAAGTGCAACACCAACCTCCTCAAACTTTTTACAAATGAAGCCAAAAGCTCTGTAGATGTTGTCCACCGTTCCAGTGACGGTTACAATGCGCTCAGGACAAGACCCGTCTGAAATATTAATTTTGGCACCACTCTGGGGAGAGAAGAACCAAGGAATTACAAACACGATGATAGATCACAGGGCAAATGATGGGCAAACACTAATGTAAATGAGTGTGTAGTTTAATTTCACGATACAGTTGCCTGCAGTTTACCTTGCTTTAGCTTCATCTGCTCATTTGCCGAGGGGCATACAACTGAGAGCAAATGCTGTGAGGAAAAGTGAGGGATCCGGTTCTAGCTTTGTGATAAACATTCACATTCATCTGAGTTAACATTTAGGACGGATCAGTTTATGAAACTGCCTTTTTTTTTCTCCCTTTCATCATAAATTCATCCACAACCTCGATCTAATTCACGACATTCATTCATTGGATTCATTCGTCCGTCCGTCTGTCGATTCGATCCATCCATCCATCCATCCATCCATCCATCCATCCATCCATCCATCCATCCATCCATCCATCCACTGTATTGTTCAGTCTGAACAAAGGATTTACATCTTAATACCTTCCTGCTCCTCCTCCTCCTCCTCCTCCTATAAGCTCCTCTGTATTTTACCTCCAGTGCCCAGAGACAGGACCGAATTAAGTACCTATATGTCCTCGCCTTTTCGAGCTGTAACAAGAAATCAAAGCCCCAGCCAGACAGAATAGACCGAACAGACAGATACACAAGAGCGGCTGCTGTAAGAGTAGTCCAGATTTATAGGGATTACGTTTTTAGAGCTTACAGATAAAAGTCACGAACAAAGCGCTGCTTGAAGGCAGACGAGGTGAAGAACAAACACTGAACGTTATGAAAACAAAAACGTTTTGTCTCTCCACGATAAAGTGATGAATGCAAAATGGAGTCGTCGACTTTTTCTATCGTAAGTTTTCAGAAAATAAAAATAGAAATGTTCAGACAGAAACAATAAAATATAACAAAATGGGGAGAAATGGAGAGAAGAAAAAATAGAAATAAATAACGGGAATGCATCAAATTTTCTTGAAGATTCATGTTTGAATGAGTTTATTTCTTTACTAGCACATTTTTTGACCTCGCGCCACGTGCTTGGACACGTGCTTGGTTAATGGCGGGAAGAAAATGCACAAACTTCCGGCGTTAAATATGGAAGACAGGTTTTGGAAAATGTGTGTTTATCTCTCCACACCCTATCTTAAGGCGCAGATTTTACAGGTTACTAACTTCTCTTTCAAACCTTCGACCGCTGGTAGCGGACTGCAGTAGTTTTAGCAGCTCTGAAAGAGAGACCGGTCTCAGATTAGGTGACAGTTTTTCTCTTTATGACATCTTCCAGCATGCTTCCAAGCCAGTTTCTAAACATTTCAACGGGCACAACCACAGAAGCAAGTCTGATTTTCTAGTAAAAGTCATTAAACAATGTAACTTTGATGACATTAGCCGCCTGCGCGCTCGAAAGCCGCTGTGAAAAGGAAGATGGGACGCTGGAACCTCACGGTTTGAACTCGAAATTCAGCTATAATAAACACTCTGTGACCATAATCACATTCCTTCTCTACTACGAGAAAGTTCAACTCCTTCCTCACCTGTAACTTATATTCCAGAACCTTCAATGCACTAGATTACAATTCCTCTACCCCAATCGCATTCATTTATTCCACCCACCTTTTCCTCGACTTGATTACCACTGCATTCCCCCCCCTCCCTCCCTCCCTCTCTCTCTCTCCTCATATTTTCTACCAACGTTTCTTCCGTCTTTACTATCAACCTATCACAGCTCACACGTTTTCCTTTAACTATTCACAATACTTCACTATGCTCATTCTCGGAGCTAGCTTCTTGTAATTCACAGCTAGGTAACTATTTTTTCGACTATTTTGTTTCTCTCATTCTTATTTGCTGTATATCATACATGTGAAGGGATGAAGACGCTGTTCGATGAGGTAATCAGCGACTCATAGCTGATACGCTAGCTTCAGGGTTAGTAAACCATAGCTCACCAAGAACCTATCCCACCTCTCAGTGGTACCCCCAATAACAGGCCTAGCCTGGCTAAAGGGGCAGGGGTCGCCATAGTCCCCATGGTGGTGGAGTCAGCTAAAGAAGCGTTGCACATTCCCTGCTTTTTTAGCTGTACTCCGGGACTGAAAAAGTAGCCGCCATAACCCACTCCCACACCGACACGATGCTTTGCCTCAACATCTCTACAGCATCCGCTGCAAAGAACAACAGCTCGCAGTTACAGGGAGTTCGTATAAGTACAAGTATCATACATGTGAATTTATATTTTATCTTATTTCTCTATTTCTTTGTCCTGTATGTTTTTTTTTTATTACGGTTAAGGTGTAAACCAAAATGTGACAACCTACGTGTTCATTAACTAACAATTTGTAAATCTGTTCCTACTTTAGTTTTAAACACCTGTAACATAATGAAAGGGAAGTTCAGTCAGATTTGTTTATCAGCTTCAGCTACGCCAGTGATCTCAGAGCGTCGACGCCGGACAGGCTGTCTCTGCTGTGTTTACCCCGTCAGAACCATCAAATATAGAGGGGAAAAGAAATGCTTGCGTGGTTACTATGATTCTATGAGTGGTTACTGTAATTCTATAAGTGGTTATTGTAATTCTATGAATGCTTCTCTTGCTGGACGTAATCACGTGATTTCACACAATTTAATCTTCTTCTTCTTCTTCTTCGGCCCGACATGATGTCAAATAAGAAGCGGGTTACGGCGCTCATTTT
The DNA here is from genome assembly GCA_009760885.1 of Achatina immaculata. NCBI lineage: Eukaryota > Metazoa > Mollusca > Gastropoda > Stylommatophora > Achatinidae > Lissachatina > Lissachatina immaculata. The sequence goes on from CM019694.1 coordinate 23,112,878, forward strand.
TTTTTTCTTGAGGCCCTGGATGGAGCTACAGAAGCAGGGGGTAGGCAATTCTTCTTTAGAAGACTCCACCACCGTTGGGGGTGGGGGTGGGGGTGGGGTATGACGATCCCTGCCCCGTTAGCGAGGTTAGGCCTGGATTGGGGGGGGGGTGGGGTACCAACAGGGAGGTGGACAGGGTCTTCGTCAGCCACGTTTCGTCATCCCTGACGCTAGCATGTTTAGCTACGGGTCGGTGACTGCTAAACTCACCCACAATCTAATAACGCATTCCATTATATTAACGATGCTGTTATATTTCGTACAGGTGTTTATGCAGGTAGAGATATGTAACAAACACACACACAAAAGGATGAATTCAAAGAACGACAACTTTTTTCTCCCATTGTCTAGTGCTGACGAAAAATTTGGGTGGTCTGCCCTTATGACACTTGCTCTGCCTGGATGGTCAGCACAACAGGTATACCATGGATGGCGGGATATGGTTTCTCAGTTTTGAATAAACATTTTAAGGTAAATGTATTCCCACTATGCCATGGAGGTATACTGGGGAAGTGGAAGATAAAAGTATTCCTGTTATGCCATGGAAGTATACTTTGGAAGGGAAGTGGAAGATAAAAGTATTCCTATTATGCCATGGAAGTATAATAGGCAAGGGAAGTGAAGATAAAAGTACTCCTATTATGCTATGGAAGTATACTGGGGAAGGGAAGTGGAAGATAAAAGTATTCCTATTATGCCATGGAAGTATACTGGGGAAGGGAAGTGGAAGATAAAATTATTCCTATTATGCCATGGAAGTATAATAGGCAAGGGAAGTGAAGATAAAAGTACTCCTATTATGCTATGGAAGTATACTGGGGAAGGGAAGTGGAAGATAAAAGTATTCCTATTATGCCATGGAGGTATACTGGGGAAGTGGAAGATAAAAGTAGTCCTATTATGCCGTGGAGATACCCTGGGGAAGTGGCATTAGTTTTCACGTTTTCCTCGACCTGTCGGCACATTAGAGGGTCACGTGGCCAGCATCACGCCGGACCGCACCTTTCCTTCCCCACCTCCAGAAGAATCCAGACACCCATTTCTACACCTGAGGGGAAGAGGTATGGCTCAGGTGCCACAGGCTGAATCAGAAGGAGATGCTGATGTTACTCCACTAGTCTGAAAGTCTGGAAACGTAATCCACTGGATCTGGGTACACACGTGAGCACATTTGTTAGAAGTGCTGAAGACGTGTACAGAGCTAGACAATGAAGACATCTTAATTATATAAGAAAAGAAAAAGTTGTACAAACTTTGTGCATTTAGGAGGGGAGGAAAGGCGGGCCAAACGTGAATGCAGAACACAAAGGCAAAGAGATTGAATCTTACAACACAAACGTCCGTCCGTCCATCTCATTCCATCCATCCATCCATCCATCCATCCATCCATCCACGGTTGCCGATCGATCAAGGGGAAACCACCCTGTAAGCGTTATTGTGTCTTGCCGGGGGACAAAAAGTTCTCTCCACTTCTCACGGTCTGCGGTCAGCCTTTGCATGGTGCTCCCAAATATGAATTTCCTCCACAGTTTACCAACAGGCTGTCTTTGCTCTCTCTCTCTCTCTCTCCCTCTCTCTCTTTCTCTCTTTTTCTTTCTTTCTCTCTCTCTTTTCTTTCTCTCTTTTTCTTTCTCTCTTTCTCTCTCTCTCTCTCTTTCTCCCCCTCTCTTTCTCTCTCTCTCTCTTTCTCTCTCTCTCTGGATGCCCACGACATGACTGTTGTAGCGATGTTGCCGGAGTCACTCTGGGGCACATCCCCAGCACCTCTTTGCTCTAACTAGACATGATGTATCATTAATACTGCAGACAGATATTGATAGAATGAACCGCAACAGAAATCGCACAAGGAAATACCTTCAGCAGGTTCATCAAAAATCGTTTTCTAAGGTGTAAAGAGCCATTATTATTATTATATATACATTTCAGAAGAAGAGATTGGGTTTTGAAGAGCGTAAGTGCTTATAGTTTGTTCTCCCCCCCCCTCCTTCTTTTCACATTAGGTTTGCTAGTAGAGTCTTTGTTCGTGGCCTCTCATTCCCCGAAATTCAGAAAATGATCAATACTTAGCTGTCAAGCCAGCTCTAACGATTAATCACCTGGTTTCGATCTGACATTTCTCTACGATACACACTCCCCATCGATGAGAAGTGCAGAGATGTCTGCTACTGGCGAGAGTAATTCCCCTTTCTCTCTCCCCCCCCCCCCTCCATCTTTTAATCGTAGTGAGCTCCCTGGAGACTCTCTTCGAGGTTCACACAAAAGAATCTGATAGCCCACAAAGTTTCAAGTTTTTCGTTGGTTATGCTGACCATGTTGCTGATCATTTGGGCCTCTCTTATTTTGTTTTTTTCGCAAATATCTTGATAATCATTCTGAAAACAGTCTCGATGTTTAGTTATGAGGCTTGTCTCAGTGAGTGTAGTGGTTAGAGTTTCAGTGACACCCTGGGCCCATCTCTCTTCGACTACCCTCGTCCTCTCCTCCTAGAAGTCAAACTTCCAAATACTGTTTACGCTTTAGGTTATCTTGTGGATTAATATGTCCAACGTTGGATAACATTAAAAAAATGTTCTTGCTAGCAGTGGGGAGCACAACTTTCATCCACATCCACATCTACACCCACACCCACATCCACACACAAACACATCTACATCCACATCCACTTGAACTAAGATGCTGTTCCTCATATCCTCTGACAGTGGTTCCCAAGTAACAAAAGTCCGCGGATTCCCTGCTGTTTCAAAATCCAGGCCATAGACCCCCTGCTGTTTCAAAATCCAGGCCATGGACCCCCTGCTGTTTCAAAATCCAGGCCATGGACCCACTGCTGTTTCAAAATCCTGGCCATTGACCCCCTGCTGTTTCAAAATCCAGGTCATGGACCCCCTGCTGTTTCAAAATCAAGGCCATGGAGCCCCTGCTGTTTCAAAACCCAGACCAGAGACTTGTATACTTTGGAAAAATTTCGTATCTGTATGGTAGCTATGAGCTTTGTGCTTTATATGCAAACTATTTTTTTTCAGACAATATGAATAACCTTTACTTAGTAAACACTACACTACATTTTAAAAATCACAGTACAAACTTGGTGAATTTTCAAAATGGCATTAATGTGGTTAAGAAAAAACAGCAATTAACACTTCTAATTGTTCTGACAAATGAATAGATTACGAAATATGTGGCAGTTAACCAATCTAAATATCGTGGCCTCTTTTTATTCCGAACAATGGGTTCCATATTTTTTTTTTCATAGCTAAAAATTTAAAAAAAAGGACCTTGAGTTTTTGTCACGGACCCCCCGCGGCAGGTTACGCGGACCTCCTGACCCAGGGGTCGGCGGGCCACCAATTGGGAACCACTGCTCTAAGATATTCGGTGGACTCTTTTGTAACATGCTATCTCGAAAAACAGTGATTCTTTTTGTTTGTTTGTTTTTTCAGTAGCATAAAACTGTCTCCACGATTTTCACTTTTTTTCTCTGGTCCCGTTTTACGTGAGAGAAGAAACTTTTACGTAAGAGAAGAAACTTTTACATGGCTCGGGACGTTCACGTTAAGACGGGTGCATACCTTCGTACACCGCTGTTTAAAGCTTTATACAACGAGCCCCTTACACTAGGGACCAAGCAGACTTTTTCTTCCTTCGTCAGGCTGCTGTGACACGGCTTATTCCCAGATAGCGCTGCCAGGAAACTGAAGTAAGGTCAAGGCTGTTTGCCATAAGGGTTATTCCCAGGTGGCGCTGCAGGAAATTGAAGTAAGATCAAGGCTGTTTGCCATAAGGGTTATTCCCATGTACAGCTGCCAGGAAACTGAAGTAAAGTCAAGCTGTTTACCACAAGGGTTATTCCCAGGCAGGGCTTCCATGAAACTGAAGTAAGGTCAAGGCTGTTTGCCACAAGGGTTATTCCCAGGTAGCGCTGCCAGGAAACTGAAGTAAGGTCAAGGCTGTTTGCCACAAGGGTTATTCCCAGGTAGAGCTGCCAGGAAACTGAAGTAAGGTGAAAGCTGTTTGCCATAAGTGTTATTCCCATGTACAGCTGCCAGGAAACTGAAGTAAGATCAAGGCTGTTTGCCACAAGGGTTATTCCCAGGCAGCGCTGCCAGGAAACTGAAGTAAAATCAAGGCTGTTTGCCATAAGGGTTATTCCCAGGTAGAGCTGCCATGAAACTGAAGTAAGATCAAGGCTGTTTGCCATAAGGGTTATTCCCAGGTAGAGCTGCCAGGAAAGTGAAGTAAGATCAAGGCTGTTTGCCATAAGGGTTATTCCCAGGCAGCGCTGCCAGGAAACTGAAGTAAAATCAAGGCTGTTTGCCATAAGGGTTATTCCCAGGTAGAGCTGCCATGAAACTGAAGTAAGATCAAGGCTGTTTGCCATAAGGGTTATTCCCAGGTAGAGCTGCCATGAAACTGAAGTAAGATCAAGGCTGTTTGCCATAAGGGTTATTCCCAGGTAAGAGCTGCCATGAAACTGAAGTAAGGTCAAGGCTGTTTGCCAAAAGGGTTATTTCCGGGTAGAGCTGCCAGGAAACTGAAGTAAGGTGAAGGGTGTTTGCCACAAGGGTTATTTCCAGGTAGGGCTGCCAGGAAACTGAAGTAAGGTTAAGGCTGGCTGTGATTCATTAATCCTGGCATCCAAAACACGCCAGTGTTGCATTTAAAACAGCTGATTAGATACACAACACACATACATACAAAATAGAAAAATGTAACCGTAGTAATCACAATGGTACTTAGAGAAGAGTTTGTTGCTGGTGCCTATACTTTCCTTGGCCTGACGGCACAATAGAAAGTGGTGTGATCAGATTCATACCTGGCAGTCTTTCCTTCGCCAGCTTCAGACAGGAGCCAGGTACCAAAATCTAAAGAAGAAGAAGAAGAAGAAGAGAGAGAGAGAGAGAGAGAGAGAGATAGCGCCACAAAATAGATGCACAATGTCTCGCGCCAATAACTGGAGTCTAATGATGGTGACGTCGCTATATACACGTATCCAAGACCGCTGGATTTCGACTTCACGAGGCCCCTAAGCCGCAGTGCCAGATTTAGAATTGATGAAGCCCTAAGTTGCACTGCTGGATTTTAGACCTGGCTCGATCCTAAGCCGTGGCTTGTTTAGGTTACGCCTAAACCCAGCCCCGCCAAAACTTTACCAGCAACAGACCACGACGTAGCGCAAAACGGCAATCTTGGCCAAATCAGTTGGGCTGTCATTAGTTACAATCACAGGTTTTATCGATTACTTCTTCCTGCCTCCACGCGCTGCCGCCATATTGACTGCTCAGATATTGACTTTATTCCTTCACAACTTAAAACCATGAATTGCTAATTGTTTCTGGACGGATGCTTTCGTTTTTCCCGTAGGGAGGGGGAAACAACAACAACAACAACAACAAAAACAACAACAACAACAGTGCAGAAGAGCACTTGTAAAATATTCAATGCTTAACAAAATATTGAAATTATCGCTTGTTGCAATATTGATGTTTATTTGTTGGGTATATTAAATATTTCACTCTATACCACACTGACCAGAAGGCCCCGTATTTTAAGGACTTGTCCCAGAAATTGCATTTCTTCAGTCGGGGTGGACTAAATGTCCCTTTTTAAAAAAAAAAAACAAAAAAAAAAAAAAACACGAGTGTCTCACCTTATCACGTATCCTCAGTTTTGATAGCTGCATGTTCGGAAGTACTTGGCAATTTAAAGAAAAATTATCTTTGTGGAAATGTTGCTATTTTTGTTTATATAGAAAATTCACTCTGTAGAGAAGTACACCAAATAGGCCTGGTTGGCACATTCATAAATAAATGTATAAACCTCGCTTACTGATTAAAATTCTGGGTTAAAGTTTAAACCCTGTGCCCCACATCTGAACTTTGAAAAGATGGTCATTCATTCATTCATTCATTCATTCATTCATTCATTAGCATGTTCTTTGCGAAACTTTGCCTTCCTAACAGCTCTCTTGAGGGACTCTCGGTTGTAAGCAAGATGCCCTACTGCTGATGCATGCATTCGTAAATCATCAACAATGTCTTGCTCCCATTTTCATCTTGATCTTCCTCTCTTTCTCTTTTCCCGTTATGTACCTTTCTGTCTTCTCCAAACTCCCATGACGTTTCAGCATCTGTCCTCTGTACTCCCAATGGAACACAAGCCATTAACAAAGGTTCTCCAGCCAATCCTCTCTTGAGCAAGTCGGGATACCTCAACCCATGTCTTTCTGGCTTCCTTTAGTTCATGTTCCCAATGGCCTGCCCCTCCTTCTTTTCCCTTGAGGTGCCCCGTGACGTTTAATATGTCCGAAGTACTTAGGCAAATACGAGTGGACAGATAGATTATCTGTATATGCGAGCGTCTTTGACATTTTCATGTTACATTTTCCACACAAGCATTCATTCATTCATTCATTTGCATGTCCCTTGCGGAACTTTGCCTCCCTAACAGCACTCCTGTAGGCCTCTCGGTTGTGAACAAGATTATCAACGATGTCTTGCAGCCATCTTCGCCTTCGTCTTCCTCTCTTTATTTTTCCCATTATGTACCCTTCCAAGACGGTCTTCTCTAGATTATCATGACGTTTAATATGTCCAAAATATTTAAGTTTTCTTTCTTTAATCCTCATTACTAGCCAGCCTTCTTCGATATTAAGTTCTTGTAGTATAGATATATTTGTTCTTTTTTGTGACCACGATATTCGAAGAATTCTTCTGTAGCTTTTACATTCAAAGGCATTTATGCGTTTCTCAGCTGTCTTGTTAAGTGACCAGGTCTCACAGGCATTCCACACAAGCACAGTTTACGAATAACCTGTTTTAAAACACTCTTTCCAAAACGGCTGTAAAAAGGTCTCACGTGAACTTGTATGTACCGTACTATCAGCTGAAAGCCTGTGAGCGTTCAGCTGCCAGCATCGTGTTTGTTGAACGCCTGGACAATCCATAGGCTTTTCAGCTTTCTGCTATTTCGATTTTCACATCTATAAGGCGCCCTAATCTCTCAATTCTATTTTCACATCTATAAGGCATCCTGATCTCTCAATTCTATTTTCACGTCTATAAGGTGCCTTAATCTCTCTCAATTCTATTTTCACATCTATAAGGCGCCCTAATCTCTCTCAATTCTCTTTTCACATCTATAAGGTGTCCTAATCTCTCAGTTCTATTTTCACATATATAAGGCGCCCTAATCTCCCAATTCTATATTCACATCTATAGGATCGCCCAATTCTATCTTCACACCTATAGGATCTCCCAACTCTATTTTCACATCTATCACTCCTTTTTCGATTTTTAACATCTATAGCAGCCTTAATCTCCCAATTCTATTTTCACATCTATAGGATCTCCCAATTCTATTTTAACATCTATAGGATCTCCCAATTCTATTTTCACATCTATAGGATCTCCCAATTCTATTTTCACATCTATCACTCTTATTTCGATTTTTAACATCTATAGGATATTCCAGTTCTATTTTCACATCTATCATTCCTATTTCGATTTTTCACATCTACAGGTTCGCTAATCTCCCAATTCTATTTTCACATGTATAGGATCTCCCAACTCTATTTTCATATCTATATGATCTCCAAATTCTATTTTAACATCCGTAACTGTCTCAATCTCTTATTTCGATTTTTCACATCTATAGGTGTCCCAGTCTCATCCTGTTTGACATACATATTTATAGATACACAAATCTCATCCTCTGTGAGTTATACATCTATAAAGGTCCCAATCTCGTCCATCTAATTTATACATCTACACATATCCTAATTTCATCCTATTTGATTTATACATCTATAGATGTCCTTGTTGCATTCTATTTGATTTATACATCTATAAATGTCCCTGTCTTATCCTAGTTGATTTATAAATCTATAGATGTTCCTGTCGCATCTTATTTGATTTATAATCGATAGATGTTCTTGTCTCATCCTATTTGATTTATACATCTTTAGATGTCCCTGTCTCATCCCATTTGATTTATCTATCTTTAGATGTCCCTGTCGCATCCTGTTTGATTTATAATCGATTTATGTTCTTGTCTCATCCTATTTGATTTATACATCCATAAATGATCCAGCCTCATCTTATTTGTCTTACTTACCTATAGATAGCCTAATTTATACATCTAAAGGTGCTTTAGTCTCATCCTATTTGATATATACATCTGTATATGTCCCAGTCTCATCTTATTTGGTTGGTTATAAAGGAAAGAAGAGAGGAAAGGCAGGCATAAAGAGAGAATCAGGTGCGTGGAGGGTAGATAAGAGAGAAGATGACAGGTGACAGGAATGTGAGAATGCAGGCATTGTACAGACTTCCTTATACATTCAGTTTATATAATAAGGCTCTTAATCTCTGTCTATCTCCTATCCCTGTATATTGTCTACCTCTGCCTATCTCTGTCTACCTCTGTCTATTTCTGACTACCTCCTCTATCTTGTCTATCACTGCCTACCCTCTGTCTACCACTGTCTACCTCTATCTCTGTCCACCTCCTACCTATGTCTATCAGTTACCTCTGCCTATCTCTATCACTGCCAACCTTTGTCTATCTCTGTCTATATTCTACCTCTGTACATCACTGTCTACCTCTTCTGTTACTGTCTACCTCTGTCTCTCGCTGCCTACCTCTTGTCCATTTCAGGATATCTCGGCTATCTTTGTCTACCCCTTTCTATCACTGCCACCCCTGCCCTTCTGTCTACCACCTATCTCTGTCTACCTCTGTCTATCTGTCCATTCCTATCTCTGTCTATCGCTGTCTACCTCTGTCTATCTGTTCACTCCTATCTCTGTCTATCGCTGCCTACCTCTGTCTATCTGTCCACTCTTATCTCTGTCTATCGCTGTCTACATCTGTCTATGTGTCCATTCCTATCTCTGTCTATCGCTGTCTACCTCTGTCTATGTGTCCACTCCTATTTCTGTCTATCGCTGTCTACCTCTGTCTATCTGTCCACTCCTATCTCTGTCTATCGCTGTCTACCTCTGTCTATCTGTCCACTCCTATCTCTGTCTATCGCTGTCTACCTCTGTCTATCTGTCCACTCCTATCTCTGTCTATCGCTATCTCTATCTATCTGTCCACTCCCGCATCTGCCTATCTCTATATCTTTGCCTACCTCTGTCTATCTCTGCCTACCTCTGTCCATCTCTGCCTACCTCTCTCTACCTCTGTTTTTCTGTGGTATAATTTTCGTTATCTTTCTCGCATTCTCACTTCACAGACAAATTTATTTTTAAAAAAATTAATGCTTCAAATAAGATCTGAAATAAAGATTTTTCTGATAACATTTTTTTGTAGAATTATTAAAGACGTTGCTTTCAAGAACAAACATTTTATCTACTCAAAATCTGACACAGGATAGGAAAGGATTACGTTTTCTCCACCACTGAGAAGAGACTGTTATAATCCCTTGTTATGACTGCATATATTTTAATTTCCTGTTGACTATTAGCAACCCAAAAAAAAACCACGTGTATATGAAAGAAGATCTAGCGATACCTTTGTGTCATGGAATCATAAAGGTAGGACTGTCATAAGAAAATTGCGGGATCAAAGTATTGTAGACCATTACAGTTTTGAAAACGGAATTTAGTAATGGATGTAAGTCTAAGGATACGTCAAAGTAAACCTTCAAGATATTAAGCTGGCGGATAGAGAATTTAACCGCAAAGGAAATTCTTTGAGTTTGGTTAAGAAGGACGGCTACCTATTTCTTTGATGGGGTATGGCCCCTTGCTTCGAGCTTACAAATGGTTCTCATTAAAAGAAAAAAAAAACAAAACAGGGCTAATGTGAACATTAGCGCTCATTCCTTAGAGTACACACATCTGTTGGTACTGTGTCCTCCCCCCCACTCCGTTGTGCTTTGCCTCGAATTGTAGACACATTCTTCGACATCGGAGTTCAGTCTTCCAGACTCAGAGTTTCTTGGCTGGGTCTTAGTAGCAGGCGCCTGGAAGAAATCTACAGCTCACTCGATTGATAAGCCATTGCGGTGCTAATGTTACTACACTTCCTCTTCAAAGTCCTAAGATTAATTCAAAACGCTTGATCTGAAGGTCTTTAAAATCCTGTAGTATTTTACATGATAAATTTCTGAGGGCACTTTCAGCCTCCGGTCGGAAAGATTTACATTTATTCTTTCACAATGTGGACCGCCAGAAGGTTCTCATGTTTTGCAACTTTGTGAGGCCCCCTTGGTGTTCCCATTCAATACAGCTATCTCCCTTAGCATCAGTCTTTTTCTCTTATCTTCCTTCATTGAGTTCTCCCGTGATTATGAGGATCTCTAACTTCTGATTTTCTCAGTACATGTTTAAAGAGCTTTGATAGTCTTCTTCTGGTTTCAGGTACCTTTAGTTTCTTGTACAAATGTATATGTTAACTTCATTCGTTTTCTGGCCGTGTAGACCATAATATATTACGTGCAATATGTCCGAAACATCACAGTGGAACAGAAGTAAGGGTAGACCAAAGGAGACATAGAGAAGAACATCAGAGAGGATGTTGACCAATAGAGGGCTCACTTGGGCAAGAGCGGAAAAGAATGCAAAGGACAGGCGTTTATGAAAAACCCTTGCGGAAGCCCCATGTGCCTTGGGCACTTAAGGTTCAGAGAGAGAGAGAGAGAGAGAGAGAGAGAGAGAGAGAGAGAGATTGATTGATTGATTGATCTTTATTTCAAAAGGGTTAAGAAAGGAGAGAGAGGGATGGAGGGAGAGAGAGAGAGAGAGAGAGAGAAATGTCCGAAACTACATCTCTGTTGTCCCCAGTTCTTGATTACTGAAATAAGTGCTAACATTTATTAATTAGAAGGAATACACTGGTGAATAAAACAAAGTTTTTTTCAAGTAATTATTTTCTACGTAACTAAAGTCAGTGATCCAGTCAACCGGCAAATACCAGTAAATTACCGATTTAATAGAGATAGAGAGAGAGAGAGAGAGAGAGAGAGAGAGAGAGAGAGAGAGAGAAAGTTTGTGAGGTCACCGGTTACCGTAATTGATAAAAAGCGACCAGCGAAATCTGCTGGACGATAATCGAACCAGTAGGCTGATGATGCTCAGTTTGTATGTTGAGGTCAATACAGCTCTCTCATTTTCCCTAAGAAGAGAGTTTGTATGTTGAAGCTTAAACTTTGTTCCGTATGTGCGCATTTTCTAAAGATTAAATCACGCCGCAGAAAAGGTTGGGAAAAAAAATCCACACGAACATTTACTTGTCGCTGAAGTTGGTAAGCATGTTTGATTACAAAAGAGTTCTTCAAATATCATGGACACATAATAATAACAAATATATCCATACTACAAGAACTTAATATTGAAGAAGGCTGGTTAGTAAAGAGGATTAAACAGAGAAAACTTAAATATTTTGGACACATTAAACGTCATGAGAATTTAGAGAAGACCGTCTTGGAAGAGTACATAATGGGAAAAAAGAAAGAGAGGAAGACCAAGGCGAAGATGGCTGCTGCAAGACATCGCTGATAATCTGCAAATGGATGCATCAGCAGCAGGGCATCTTGTTTACAACCGAGAGGGCTACAGGTGAGCTATTAGGGAGGCAAAGTTCCGCAAGGGACATGGAAATGACCGACTGATGTTTGTAAAGTATATTTACTTTTACATAAAAAAAAAGTACGAAGTACTGAATGTTGTACTTAGAAAATTCGGTATTCGAAAAGTACTTCATGGACGGTGAAAGGCGGGTGTATTTGACCGGTTTTAAAAGGGCCATCACTAATTGAAGTGTGTCAAAACTGTGCCTTGTACACTCCTGGAAAAGTCACCAAACTCCAGAAATGCTCATAGAAACCCACACTCTCTGCAGAGATTTAAGAAGTGCAACCCTGGGTTTAGGGAAAGGAGCCTGGGTGGGAAAAACAAAACTGTGGGACATACAAGGGAAAAACAGCTCGCAATGGGATTCACGGAAGAAAACTGTTTAGTTGTCTAGATTGCCAAAGAAAAAGAGAAAGAAGAAGAAGAAGAAGAATGTAATCATTTTCTGGAGCAAACAAGTTACAGTCTCCGAGGTAGATTAAGTTAAGTATTATGACAAACAAAAACTAAGCAAGACCGGATTCTCTCTCTCTCTCTCTCTCTCCCCCCACCTCCCACTTGTCCCATATCAAGACGTTCATCAGCTGAGCACGTGCAAGTACAAAGATCGCCTGTGCAATCCGTGAGCAGATGTTACAGTCTCACTCGCTCGCACGCGTTTGTCAATTCTTTCTTTATGTTTTGACACCCCCCACCCCCAACTAAAAAAATCCCCCCTAATAACAAACTCTCCTTAAGGTAGGTTTGATGAGCGAAATATGTTGCGCGCTCGTGTAAATACGTTGTAATACTAGGCGATGACTAAGCCAAGAGATGAGGTGGATGTCAAGGCCGTAACGTCAATAGGGAACTGAAAAGGAGCCGATTTGTTCGGACTAGAGATCGTCAGATTTTTTTTCTTGGAACTTAAACATCTCCTTAGCTCGTTTTGGTGGGTTTCAGAAACTAAGAAAGCCTTCGCACAGTAAAGAGAAGGAGCACAGCCATGTGTGATCAGCATTCGAGAAACAGTAAACCAAAGCATTACAGACGTGAAAGAAAGAAAAATGGCAAAAGAACTACCTTTCCTCGAAACATGGCTTCCGGTAGGACGGGCAACCGTCTAGCCATGAGAGCACTGCGCACTTATCGACTCTGCCGTCTTACAAATGTTCGATAGCCAAGTTTTTAATGCATGTCTGAAATCGTGACACACAGAAAGGGAACGAGTCTATAACAAAGGAATTTCGTCGGCTTTCGAATACTTTGGAAAGGACCATTTTTAAAAAAAAAGCATTTAGGACAGGAGCACATATGGAAAAGTGATGTAAGCATGACGATCTCCTGCTAACGATGAGACTCATGGAGACTACCTCTTTTCTTATCTGAATGGCAGAACTTATGAGAAGAAGAAGAGGGAGGAGGAAGAGAAGGAAGAGGCTTTGAAAGAAACTAGAGTGGAGAAAATCAAAGATGACAGAGGCAGAGAATGAGACTTATTTAGACGATGTAGCGAGCTATACAGGCTGTTTGTAAGAGAAAGCTGCTCGGCCTCTATTAATTACATTCTTAAAACTGCTACTTTCAACAGCTTAAATCATATTTGTTTCTCGTGCTGTCTTCATTCTTATATTTTCATTGCATTTATTTCAACTTTTCTCAAACTGTTCATTTATTTGAACGTTCATATAATTGCTGTCCAGCTGAGCCCAGATACACGTGCCTATGCTTTCTGTCTTGTATGTGACGAAATAGACTGGGGTTTTTTTTTTTCAAAAGGAAAACATTTCTTTTTTTAATAAATATCCTAATACTCTGGTTTCTTATTTTCTAACAACGTACCTCTTTGCTTTATTATAGAGTACACACGATTGAATCTATAGATTCCAGACATGAGCAGCATAAGTGTGACCGGATTTAAAGAAAGTGTTTAAGTGATCGCGCTAGGGGTTATTCGAATTGTAAGATGTGCATACGTATGGCGGTATAATGATGCGGGAACATGTTTGAGAAGGATTATAACAGTGAATCATGGCGTGAGAGTGAGAGAAGAAAGGAAATAAAATGAGGGGAGGAAAATGGAAGGGAATGATTATTTTATGAGAAGGAAGGTGAAAAATATAAATAGAAACGGGGGGGGGGGGAAGGGAGACAGAAAGAGAGAGAGAAAGTAAAACACAGAAAGAGAGAGAGAGAGAGAAAGTCAGAGAAAGTGAAAAACAGAGAGAGAGAGAGAGAGAGTTAGAGAAAGTGAAAAACAGAGAGAGAGAGAGAGAGAGAGAGAGAGAAAGTCAGAGAAAGTGAAAAACAGAAAGAGAGAGAGAGAGAGGGAGAAAGTCAGAGAAAGTGAAAAACAGAAAGAGAGAAAGTCAGAGAAAGTGAAAAACACAGAGAGAGAGAAAGTCAGAGAAAGTGAAAAAACATAGAGAGAGAGAGAGAGAGAGACAGAGAGAGAGGTGGGACATAGAGGGAGAGGATGGGGAAGAAAACAGAGGATTCACTCATCTCTCTCCTCTCTCTCTCTCTCTCTCTCTTGCACTCTCACACAAACATACAGGCATTATGCAGATTATTAAAAGTTGTGAGAATGCCCTAACTTGATTGATGTACTGCAAGATGCCAATTAATGTATCTACTGCGTTAGACCAAGTAACATATTTACTGCAATAGACTGTTAATGAACCTATAGCATTAGACTTAAATGACTTATTGCATCAGATCAAATAATTGACTTACTGCATTAGACTGATGGACCTATTGCATTTGGGTGATGGACCTATTGCATCAGATCATGCAATGGACCTACTGTTTTAGAAGTAATGGACCTCTTAGCTCCAGTCTATGTAATGAACCTACAACATACACACATACATACATACATACATACATACATACATACATACATACATACATACATACACACATACATACATACGTATTCATATTTTCACAAATACAATCAACTGATACAGCCACACCATCTGTGACATACAAGCTTTCTCAAAGAGGATTTTCATCGAAAGGAATATCGATTTCTTCAAGTAATGGATTTTTGTAATCCTAAAATCGACTACTGATTTTTGTCCCGAGCTTTAATCTGATTATACAACAAAAAAAAAAAAAAAACGTTTCCGCAAACTCAGAAGCAGAATTCTGGGACTGCGGAGATAATGACAACTTCCGACAGACATTTTAGTCTGCCTACATTTGTCATGTTTTCCATCTCGTTTCTGTTTCATAGTTTTTAAAATCAGTTTGTTAAAAAAAAGAGAAGTAAATTAGGATATAACATAAAACCACCGAAGTTTTTGTTACAGTCATTGTGTGTATCATTTCGTGGATGAGGTCGATGTTTGTTCATTTGATGTTTGTTCATTTGATGTTTGCTCATTTGATGTTTGTAAAGTCTTTTCTTAATTTGGCTCAAAGACTTCTCAGTGTTATGTTCTTTACTATCCAGCGAGAACAGAGGAGTGTGTGTGTGTGGGGGGGGGGGGGGAGGGAAGGAGGGGGGAGGAGATCCATATTCAGTAGCTGGGATTCCACACTTTGATATCATCATCATCAACGTGCGTCTATGCTGATAACGGCTAAAAACCTTTCGCCAAGAAGTGGGCCAGAAAGGATGCTATTTAAACCACATGGACAGCTTGTCCACATATCTCTCCCCCCTCCCCTCTCTCTTGCGTATTCTTTTTTCTCTTTAACGCCTAGAATTCCACCCCCCCCCCCCCCCAACAACCCGTCTTCACTTAATACAAAGTTTTCCCACTGCTTCCTTCTTAAACGCAAGGAAGGAGCTCCCAAGTCTCTGTACCCTGTGGTTCTAATTAGCCTGCTGTGTACGGAACGTTCTGGTAGCGAGTTTGTTTCTCTTTTCTGACCGCCCTTCTCGGAGGTGCTCCCCGTCCCCCCCTTGCTCTAATTTGTATTTCATCTTTCTTTTTTTCATATTACCCTGGCATAAACCTGGAGTAAACCACGTTTTATATAACTGTACACACTTTACACAACTTTCTCAACTTTATTATAGACCCATATATATATAGATTTAGATATAGATATAGATTTAGATATAGATATAGATTTAGATATAGATATAGATATAGATTTATGTATTTACAAGGATGTGTGAGTCAGTAAAACGTTGCTCTTTTCTTTTGCTGCTTTATGTTTGATTTGATTTCAAGCTTGACCTAGCCATGTGAAGTTCCCTGTGTTTATAAAAGAAGATGATTTATTCACTTTGTCGTAGTCTTGTAGTTCTTGTCAAGGACTTTAGTTGTTAATAAGGAGAATTAACAACAATAACAGTCGCTTGTAGTAGTCTTGTAGTTCTTGTCGAGGACTTTAGTTGTTAATAAGGAGAATTAATAACAATAGCAGTCGCTTGTAGTAGTCTTGTAGATCTTGCCGAGGAATTTAGTTGTTAAAATGGAGAATTAATAACAATAACGTCCGCTTGTCGCAGTCTTGTAGTTCTTGTCAAGAACTAGTTGCTACCTGAAGAACGAACATTTCGCGTGTCCCACTGTCTTGACGTGGACAGAAATAACTCCGGGAAATCCCACCTCGCAGTGCTTGCTTCACACAAGTTGGAACTTCAGACAGTGACACCAAATGCTACTTTGAGGAACATCTTTGTGTGTTATTCAAACATATTTTGGAAATTATTTTTCACAGTAAAACGGCTTTTTTTTAACGGGTATAAGGTAGATGTAATAAAATATAACACCTTCCGTAAGTTGTACTGCGGAAGGATGTATTGTTAAAATGTGTATTTTTTTTTCCTTCTGCTTTCTGTTTGATATGCTGAATCGCCTAGACCAGCGGTTCTCAGACCTATTTTGCTGCACGGCCCACATTTAAAAGTCAAACATTTTTCAGGCCCACCAATAAAATGCTTTATATATTTGCAAGATATAAATCTAATTTTATAAAGTATTATGTAATATTTTCTCTACATGTTTAACTGCATCTTTATTGCTACACGAAAGTTCTTTTCATATACTAATAAAGCGACCTACAGTTCTGTGACTTGCATTCGTGCAGTCTGCCCCTATGCATTGCGTGAAAAATGTGGAATAATTTTTTTTTATTGTATCTACTTTTCTCTCTCTCTCTCTCTCTCTCTTGTTTTGTTTTTTTTTTCTTTGCTGCACTGAGAGTTCAGCGGGGCCCACAATACTCCCTGTCACGGGCTACCTTTGGGTTGCGGCCCATGGGTTGAAAACTACTGGTCTAGACCAGTGTTTCCCAAAGTAGGCGATAGCATATTTCCCCCCCCCCCCTCCCCCGTGGGCGATGGAAAGGACCGGGAGGGGGCGGTGAAAGAAAAAGGGTCAGTAGGGAGACAGTGGAAGAAAAGGAACAATAGGTGGGCGGAGTTAAGGGAAAAACGAAGCAGTTAACAGGGGGTAATAACACCTTCCTTCTTAGCACTTTCCAAACCTGATATCGAGAAACTTGTGTCCCTACATGAAACTCACTCATCACATTAAAAGCTGAGAAAATAGTGTAGTAGATGAACTATAAATCTACTCCTTCATACTGTTAAATAAACTGGTTTGCTAGCTGAAGTTTCTAGTTGTGTAATGCATATCCTAGTTTAATAGGTCATTGTACATAAGGCTGGGGAAGGAGGGAGTTGGGGGGGGGGGGGTTCAGGGTGTGGTCTACGAGAAAAGGGGGCGGCAGCCCGAACAAGCCTGGGAAACGCTGGTCTAGACAAATAGGTCGCCTATATGAATCCCATCGTCAGCAGTTCTTCTTGCGTGCCATACATCTCTGCCCAGATTTGGGTTCTAAAGTCTCTGTAGAAATGTAGGTTTCCAGAGGCGTTCACGAGTATGCAGACCCCGTCTGAATGCGCGGAGTGGGGTTTGGGATGTTTCCAGTTTGTACAGACAGGTTTGTAGTGTGAAATACCCTGATCAGAGCCTGAAGATTATGGTTTGTTGTGTCGTATTTGTTATTATAAAGGGGGGAAAATTTATTATGCCTGAAAATATGAGTGCATGTCCTTTGACGTCTTATCATAACTGGTCAAGATTTTATTAAGTCTTCATATCCCCAGTCCAATAAAGAAGATGTTGAGTGACCTGGTCGTGATCAAATGATGGTGACCGACGTGTTGATTATGGCAAAGGAGTCTATAGGTCAGTCAGCTTTTAGACTCGTTTATGAAAGTTAGGAAAGCCAAGAAAACAAACTCAATATCTGCAAAGATGCCTGTATTGTATACAATTCACCAAGGCATAAGTAGTTACTGAGAGGAAAGTTTCTGATTAATTGTATAAGTAAGAACCGGAGAGCGAGATTCTTCGGCTGCCATGCGTGGGGGAGAAACTCCTACCAGCAAATGAAGAATGTTGCGATTAAGGTTGCCGCGCGGCGCCGCCGCAAGGAAAGTGATGGAAAGCCTTTAGGGAAGTTTAATCGGTGTGGCCAGTAGTCTCGAGGGAAGGCTACTCACATCACTCTGCTCTAGAGGTCGCCCACGTCCCATGTATACCCATTCATTCATTTGTATGTCCCTTGCGGAACTTTGCCTCCCAAACAGCACTCCTGTAGGCCTCTCGGTTGTGAGCAAGATGGCCTGCTGCTGCTGCGTCCATTTGCAGATCGTCAACGGTTTCTTGCAGCCATCTTCGTTTTGGTCTTCCTATTTTTCTTTTTTCCATTATGTATCCTTCCAATATGGTCTTCTCTAAATTATCATGACGTTTAATGTGTCCACAATATTTAAGCTTTCTCTCTTTAATCCTCGTTACTAGCCAGCCTTCTTCAATATTAAGCTCTTGTAGTATAGATATATTTGTTCTTTTTTGTGTCCATGATATTTGGAGAACTCTTCTGCAGCATTTACATTCAAAGGCATTTATGTGTTTCTCAGCTGTTTTGTTAAGTGTCCAGGTCTCACAGGCATATGTTGCGATGAGAAAGATGCATGACCTTAAAAATCTTATTTTTGTAGTTATGTCTGCTCCTCTTCACAGATTCTTTATTTGTTTTACTTTCTGAAGAGCGACAGATGTCCTCCTTTTAATTTCCCTCATTGTATCTCCATTATTGGTTAGTAGTGATCCAAGATATTCAAAACTCTCCACTTCTTCCAATTTTTCCTCATTGATATATATTTCAGCTGCCTTGTTTGTTTTGTCAGTTGTCATCAATTTAGTTTTCTTTGCATTAAGATAGAGGTTCTGCTCTTCATTGTTCTTACGGACTGACATAATTAGTTTATCCATTCCTTTTTGTGTTGTGGATAGTAACACTGTGTCATCAGCATATCTACTCTCTGGTATTTCATAACCTCCAAATGTTATGGCATCGTAATATTCTTTGTCTACATCTTCTCTAACATTCCTCATTATATTTTCAGTATACAAGTTAAATAAGTAGGGTGACAATATGCACCCCTGACGGACCCCTTGTTTTATGTCAAACCAAGTTGTTGTTTCACCATTTATTCTTACTGCTGCTTATTGGTCTAGATACAGCAGTGATGTTAATTGTACCAAATGTGTTGGAAATCCTATTTTTTCCATTATTTCCCAAAGTTTCTGGAGTTGTAAACAATCAAATGCCTTTGAGTAGTCTATAAAGGATAAATATAGATTCACATTAAACTCTCTGCATTTCTCTATTATTAATCTTAGATTGAATATATGATCTCTTGATCCTCTTCCTTGCCTGAAACCAGCTTGAACCATATTGACTTCTTCTTCTATTTTCTTACGAAGTCTACCCATTATGATTTTTAACAGAATTTTACTGGCATGACTAATCAGGGCAACAGTTCTGTAGTTTGTGCATAATGTCAGGTTACCCTTTTTTGGCAGTAGTATGAATACATTTCTTTTCCATTCTTTTGGCAAAATACCTGAATGCCATATCTTTTTGCACAGTGCATGATAGATTGTTGCACACTCCTTTCCTCCTGCTTTAATAAATTCAGCTGTTATCTCATCACATCCTGGTGATTTACCATTTTTCAGATTCTTTATTGCCCATAAAACTTCTTCTATTGTCGGTTTAGGTTCTTTCTCCTCCAATAATAATTCACACTGTTGATGTCTGTTTCCACAGTCGGTTGTTTCATACATTCCTTTGCAAGAGAGGAAATTCAGAGAAATTCAGAGAGACAGAGGAAATTCTAGAAAGATGGAAGGAATCTTCCATCTTTCTAGAATTTCCTCTATCTCTGTCAAGGTATTCCCCATTTCATCACAAATTACATTTAGCTTAGGTGTGACATTTCTCGTCAATGCCTTCATTTCTTTAAACACTTCACTATCTCTTCCGCACTTCTGATGTTCTTCTGTTCTTTCACAACAATCTTGTATGTATTGTTTTTTGTTTTTTCTTATGTTTCTTCGTACTTCTTTTGTTAAAGTTTTATATTTCTCTTTGTTGTTGTTTGTCACTTTCCATTGCGTCTTCATTTCTCTACGTTATTTTATCAGTTCTAGTGTACCTGCTGTAATCCATCCATTCTTTTGTGTTTTCTTTACTGGAACCATGTCTTCAGCTGTTGTTATTAAGATATCTTTGGCCTGCGTAGCCAATTCATCTGCTGTCATCTCCTCCTGTACAGCCATCAGGATTTCGAAACGGTTCTTCACTTATATAACGTATTGTTCCGGTATATTTGTAAGATCAAAGCGGAGTTGTCTTGATCCCATAACCGTCTTTTTTATCTTTATCTTCATGTCTGCTATTAATAACTCATGGTCCGTGTCACAATCAGCACCTGGTAAAGTTTTTGCTGATGTTATGCTTGACCTCCACCTTCTCTGCACTAAAATGTAATCTATTTGATTCCTGGTTTTACCATCAGGTGATGTCCATGTGTAAAGTCTTCTTGGATGTTGTTTAAAAAGTGTGTTAGCGATCATTAGCTCATTTTCCATGCAAAATGCCATTAGATTGTCACCTGCCTCATTTCTATGTCCTATGCTAAATTTCCCTACAACATGTCCTTCATCTTCTGCTCTTTCTGTACCAATTTTTGCATTAAAATCCCCCATTATTAATACAATATCGTTTTTCCGTACCTGGTCTATTGTCGTTTGCAGTGTTATAGAAGTTTTCTACTTCCTCTTCTTCTGCTGCTGATGTAGGTGCATATATCTGGATGATTGTTACATTTCTAGGAATGCCCTTAAGTCTGATTGTTAGGATTCTATCACTTACTGGATTGTAGTCTAGTAATGCTTTTGATGTTGATTTGTCCAAATAAAAAGCCACTCCATTCTTTCCTCCTACTTCTCCACCAGAGTATATAAAGATATTATTATTCTCGCTCTCAAAGTGTCCTGATCCTTTCCATCGATGTTCGCAGATTCCCAAAATGTGTATCCCCCTTCTTTTCATCTCGTCACTTATTACGTGATATTTTCCCTCATACATACTTCTTACATTCCATGTTCTTACTCTTATTTTTCTTTTTAGTTTGATGCAGGGGTTTTCCTTGGTAACACCGTCAGGATTTTGTCCGTCATCACAATTACTAGTACTAACCTCTGCCTCACACTCTTCCCCAGTGTACACCCGAACTAGGAAAATATGCCTAAAGCGGCTTAACCCAGGGGTGAAACTTGACACGTGGCATTCTCCTAGACAAAAGCTACGTTCTGGTGACCATCAGAAAGGGCAGCGGCCACGACCGCCGAGCGCCGTAGAAAAGTCCAACTCGAAGCTCTCCGGTGCGAAGAAAACAAAAGTGTCACGCAACTCCGCTTCTGTGACCCAGCACAGAACACAGACTCAGGCCCCCTCTCCACCCCCCCCCTCCCTCCCCGATGCTCTGAGCCTCCATCCTAAACAAGACTTATCTCAGGACCACAAGAGTAAATTCAGTAGCAGCATGTCATCTCTTAGTGGTAGAGGCGAAGGAAGAAGAAGAAGAAGAAGAATTAGAATTGTATAAAGTATAACAGGAAAGAGGCGGGGGTGGGGGAACCCTAAGGAGCGAGAAAAATTGGAAAGCATGATCACCAACATCTACCCAGCACGGCATATACTATTTGTTAGAAGATGATCACTAACATCTACCCAGCACGGCATATACTATTTGTTAGAAGATGATCACCAACATCTACTCAGCACGGCATATACTATTTGTTAGAAGATGATCACCAACATCTACCCAGCACGGCATATACTATTTGTTAGAAGATGATCATCAACATCTACCCAGCACGGCATATACTATTTGTTAGAAGATGATCACCAACATCTACCCAGCACGGCATATACTATTTGTTAGAAGATGATCACTAACATATACTCAGCACGGCATATACTATTTGTTAGAAGATGATCACTAACATCTACTCAGCACGGCATATACTATTTGTTAGAAGATGATCACTAACATCTACTCAGCACGGCATATACTATTTGTTAGAAGATGATCACCAAGCAACAGCAACATTACTCGTACGACCACTGACAGAACAGCCACAGCACGACCTTTTTTTTCCAATCAAGTTCAATATCTACCCGCAGCATTCTTCTGGCTGCTTCAATACTTCTTCCATCACTTTCTGTAACGATCTTCCTTTTTCTTTGATGCAAGCTTTCAAAATCTTGTAAAATGATACACTAAAAATTGACCGTAATTTCATTTCACTCCATTACTCCCGTTTTCCAGTATTTTTCAAAGTTTGTTTGACCTTTTCACTTTGAAGATTTAAAATAAAATAAAATAAAATAAATATCATATCATGAGCGCTATGAAAACAGAGAAACTTTCAAAAGGCTCTGGTCTTTATGTTGCATTGCTCCAATCAGCTAATGGCAGATTCTAAGATTCACACAATGCTTTTTTTAAGAACGTTTTCATTGTCAAAAACGATAACTGCAGACAAGATAAGGCTGTACGAAGGATGTCTTACATAACTTTAACAATGTGAAAGAAAATGCTGAACTTTAACAGAAAGACTGAGGATATTATGAGTATTAATGAAGAACAATTGCTACAGCGGGTATTTGGAATTGAATACTCTAAAAATAAGTATAACGTTGGATTAGATGAATGTTAAAGTGACTGAAAGGAAGATATTTGTTGTAAAAAATGTGAAGATATATGTTCACATAAAATGCGAAGGTATATGTCATAAAATGTGAAGGTATATGTTGACATAAAATGTGAAGGTATATGTTGTAATAAAATGTGAAGGTATATGTCATAAAATGTGAAGTTATATGTTGTCATAAAATGTGAAGGTATATGTTGACATAAAACGTGAAGGTATATGTCATAAAATGTGAAGGCATATGTTATCATAAAATGTAAAGTTGTACGTTGTCAAAAATATGAAGGTATATGTTGACATAAAATATGAAGGTATATGTTGACATAAAAGTTGAAGGTATATGTTGACATAAAAGGTGAAGGTATATGTTAACGTAAACTGTAAAGTTATACGTTGTCAAAAAATGTGAAGGCATCTCCCTCTCTCTCTCTCTGAACCTTAAGTGCCCAGGGCACATGGAGCTTCCGCAAGGGTTTTCCATAAATGCCTGTCCTTTGCCTTTTTTTATGCTCTTGCCCAGGTGAGCCCTCTATTGCTCAACATCCTTTCTGTTGTTCTTCTCCATGTCTCTTTTGGTCTACCCTTACTTATGTTCCCCTGTGATGTCCATCTTGGTGCTATTTTTGGTAGTGAGTTGTCAGTCATTTGGAGCACATGACCCAACCATCACCAGCGTCTTGCCTCAGTAATTGCTGTCAGTGGCTTCATCTGCATTTCTGCCAATAAGATGTTATTTCTTATGGTGTTTGGTCAAAATATTTTTTTCTAATTCTTCGTAAACATTTAGTCTGATAAGAATTCAACTTGTTTTCTATGGTTTGGGTGATTTTCCAGCATTCACTTCCATAGAGTAGTACATTTAGAACATTACTCTTAAATATCCTGATTTTCGTATTTATGCTTAGTATTTTAGATTTCCATATAGTCTGCAGCATTGCAAAAGCCTGGTTTGCTCTATTAAGTCTGCTGTTGATGTCCTCTGTGCTGTCTCCATTTTCTACTACTCTGCTGCCAAGGTATACAAATTCGTTGACCTCCTGCACTAACTTGCTATCTACTCTGAGTACATTTCTGTTGTTCACATTTTGCTTAATTAACTTTCCTACGTCTTTCCTACGTTGATCTTTAGTCATATGTTGTGTGCATTCTGAGTTAGCTTGTTTATTTTATCTTGCATATCTTTGTGGCTGTTTAATAGTAGACAAATGTCCGCAAAGTCAAGGTCCTTCAGCACTGTGTCAAGGGTCCATTGTAATCCTCTGCGTATGTCTGATGTTGCCTCCTTCATTAACCAGTCTAGTGCCAAGATAAATAATCTTGGTGATAGTACACATCCCTGCTTCACTCCTGTTTGTACCCTAAAGCTGCTGGAGGTATGTTCTCCACAGATAACTTTGCACTGAAAACCCTCGTATAGGGCTTTTATTACATTCACTATCTTATAGGGGAGGCCATGCCATCTTAGGATTTTCCATAGTGCATCTCTGTTGGCACTGTCAAAGGCTTTCTCAAAATCTATAAACAATGCATATGTTGTGCTATGCCATTCATTTGCCTGTTCTAATATTTATCTAAGTACAAATATATGGTCTATGCATGATCTTCCTTTCCTAAATGAAGGCATATGTTGACATAAAATATGACTCCGACAAAATGTGACTGTGACAAGTTGACAACATGAAATAAAGCATGTAGAACAATTATGAATTTGTAATATGAAAAAAATGGAAAGATGATAGAGTAAACAAGGAAAGTGAAGAAAGAAAAACATCATGTACTTACATCTTCTCTGAATTTCTTGATGTTATCTCCTTTCTGAAACATAAAAAATAAAAATGAGGACAATTGCAGACATGTTTACTTTCATAATATCAAGAAATGTGAAGACAGTAAGAGAGTTAACACTTGTTACTAATGATTTCGCTTTCAGACACCTTTTAATGGAGGTGCGAGATAGCACAGTTCGTTAGTACGCTTTTCTGTCGTGGCTAGACAGCTGCTCGTCCTTCCCGAGTCCGTGGTTCGAATCCCAGGTAATTCTCTTGCAATTTTTCTTTCTCTCGCGGCTCACTAAAGTGCTTTGTCTATGATTTTTTTTTTCGAGGTCTAATCCTACAAAACTGCTCTCCTTACTTTGCAGGGTAATACTACCCGGGGTCACTGAACCATGACGAGTAGTGACTCGTGTTTTAAGCTGGCCTGGTCGGTGGGGAAAGCGACCTGGACACGGAGTTGGCGGGTGTTGGAGAGAGTTGACTTAGGAGAGTTGTTAAGTGTACACGTTTTCGTGACTGGAGAGAATGTGACAGAAGGGAATGTTACTGAAAGAAAAGTACTGAAGATGTATTGCAGGGAAGAACACACACAAACCAAAACTGTTACGTCGGCTGAATACAATAGAAACGCAGAGATGTTCCTGTCAGGTTTATGTAACTGATGTACTGGTGGCCACCATGCATCTCTCCCATCTGACGTCACACTTCCCATCGCTTCTTTCCACCTTACAGTCCCTGGTTGTCCCAACATTTTACACAGAAATCACAATGTAACAGAACTGTCAGTTATTACACGAGAACAGACTCCAGGAAATACAACACGATATCATTGGCCAACAATGCGCATCCCAAACGCGCACTCATCATCATCATCATCATCATCATCATCATCATCATCATCATCATCAGCGACCAATAGTTATAATAATCACCGTTGCTATTAAATGCCAGTGAAGATATCATTGACTCTTCCAGGCGTTCCTTCGTGTATTTGAATGACAAACTGTATTTTTATTTTCCCGCACTGTTTGATCAACCTGTCTGGATGTCTCCCTCGACTTTCGCTGTCCTTTTTATACAGCGTTTTCCTGAGATTTCTAATTTGCAACCTGCTTACTATTCTTATCAAAACTGAAGATTGCCTGAAGATTTCTAAGTGCTCAGGAGTTTCCATAGGTTATCTAGCAGTTTCATATTCTCAGTAAGCTTTAAGAATGTCTATAGGTTCTCTGTCTGCTCCATATTCTCAGTAAGCTTTAAGAATGTCCATAGGTTCTCTGTCTGCTCCATATTGTCTGTAAGTTCTAAGAATATCCATAGGTTCTCTGCCTGCTCCATATTATCAGTAAGATCTAAGAATGTCAATATATTCTCTGTCTGCTTCTTATTCTCAGTAAGTTCTAAGAATGTCCATAGGTTCTCTGTCTGCTCCATATTCTCAGTAAGCTCTAAGAATGTCCATAGGTTCTCTGTCTGCTCCATATTCTCAGTAAGCTCTAAGAATGTCCATAGGTTCTCTGTCTGCTCCATATTCTTTGTAAGTTCTAAGAATGTTCATAGGTTGCCTGTCTACTCCATATTATCGGTAAGCTCTAAGAATGTCCATATGTTCTCTGTCTGCGTCTTATTCTCAGTAAGTTCTAAGAATGTCCATAGATTCTCTGTCTGCTCCATATTCTCAGTAAGTTCTAAGAATGTCCATAGGTTCTCTGTCTGTTCCATATTCTCAGTAAGTTCTAAGAATGTCCATAGGTTCTCTGCCTGTTCCATATTCTCAGTAAGTTCTAAGAATGTCCATAGGGTCCGTGTCTGCTGCATATTCTCATCAAGCTATGAGAATGTCCATAGGTTATCTGTCTTCTTCATATTGTCAGAAACTCTATAGATGTTCATAGATTCTCTGTCTGCTTCATATTCTCATAAACTCTATGGATGTTTATAGATTCTCTGTCTGCTTCATATTCTCATCAACTCTATAGATGTTCATATATTCTCTGTCTGCTTTATATTCTCATCAACTCTATGGATGTTCAAAGGTTGTCTGCTCCCTACTCCATATTCTCAGCAACTGTAAGAATCTCTGCATTTCCTCTAATTGACCTGTACTCTGCCACACCAAAAGGATTTCCATTTCTTTCCCTTACTGTTTTTCTTAACAGTTTTGCAGTTCCTATCAGAACTTCATGTGTTTCTCTAACCGTAAATGTAAGTCATTCATTTTTTCTCTACGTCCAAAATTGCTGCTCCATGCGCTTGTAATTTCTGTTTCATCTGTTTATTTATTTATTTTTTCCATGTCCTCACAAGCTAAGACTGATACAGGCGTTTTTTTAGGAGGGTATAAAACAGCGCATCAGTTGGTGGAATACAGAAGCCTCAAGAGACAATCTTCCAGCGTGGCTTCCTTTACTATCAGTAAACGAACCAAGGATGCGTTTTTATACTTCTTGCATCAAAGAACAAAAGCCCGCCTGATAGAATTAAGTCTTGGAGCTATCGTTAACGTGGCGTCCAATTCAAAACATGTGGAACGTAGATCTAAATGCTGTCCTACCTTCGCTTCAAGCCTAATTAAAGTGCAGATGCAAAAAACAAAACATATAAAGGGCAAACGACCCAGCGCTGTTTCAATTTATGTCAGTTTCTAATAAAGTTTCATTTCAAAGATTGTGCTGTCTCTTGAAAGGCGCCTATGTGTAAAAGAAAGAAATGAAAATTCCCGGAATCAGAAAGAAAGGAATGAAGATTCCTACGATCAGAAAGAAAGAATGAACATTTACTGCTCATGACCTAAGTTGAGGGAGGTTTTATAAAAACAAAAAACAAAAAACGACCGCACCCATAGCGACTATAAGCGAGTTTATGGGAATGACACCCAGGGAGAAAGCACGATATGGGTTTTTTTTTTACAGACTATAGTGGGCAATACTTTCCATTTTCAATAATATTTGGTAAATTGTGATCCTGTCGGGCTTCCGTACTTCGTTATGGCGATACAGATCTAAGCAATATATTTAAAGACATAGAACAGCGCGCACACACGCACACACACACACACACACACACACACACACACACACACACACACACACAAGTAGAACGAATTAAAACATTTGCAGAAATGGAAAGTAAATGTGCCGTCTTATTAAGAATGAAAACAATAAAACAAGAATGTTCTACATAAAACCAAAACTTATAAAAAGTCATCTATAATTAATCAGATTTGCAGTTCGCAAAAGACCAAAGCAATCTTCAGAGCAACGTTTACATTGGAAGCCGCACAACACCAAAGGTGATGGAGATAGTATCGTCAAACTATAGGCCAGTGACACAAAACGAGCTGATTTCGAGGACCAGTCAAGTGCACAACAGTGGAAGTAGGAACAGAAGGATGGGCTGTTTTGTTCAGAAAGAACTCACCAGCCTGACTTCACTGGCCACGAGGGATGGACTGAGTACAAGGAATCCACATCCAAGGTGAAGATTCGGTCTTCGGATCTTTTCCAGCCTTTTTAAGATAATATCCTAATCTTATAACGGATCTTTTCCAGTCTTCTTAAGATAATATCCTAATCTTATAAAGGATCTTTCTCAGCTTTCTTAAGATAATACTATCCTAATCTTATAAAGGATCTTTCCAAGCTTTCTTAAGATAATACTATCCTAATCTTATAAAGGATCTTTCCCAGCTTTCTTAAGATAATACCATCCTAATCTTATAAAGGATCTTTTCCATCTCATCTTAAAAAAATTTTTTTTGCTTTGTCAAAACAAGGTTGCCATGGTGACGCAGCCTCGAGAACTCAGCTGGCAGGCCCGATATCTCAGTGTAGCCACCACCCGTAATCAAATCATATGAAATATATGACTGTTAATCACGTCACATACACATATGCACATAAATACAGCTAACTACTAAGCCATGCATATGCAAAATAAAACTATTTATCATGGTATACACAAAGAATATTACAATGTATCAAGTCATGCATGGACATGCACAAACAAAACTCCTCTGGCAACAGCCAGTCTCTTGTCCATACCAACAATCCCATACTTAAGAACATTTACAGGCAACGGGCGTTTAGAACTTGCTTTGGCCAACACTTCCATCGTGGCATTGTAAAACACGCTGCAGATCACCTTCATCTTGATAACAAGTTGTTAATCATAATTGTTTGGTCCAGAGCAAACGGCGTAGAGGATGAAGTGTTAGAGACCTCATTATGCTGGGCCATCAGCGTATGAGGTAGGGTGGCCAGTTCCTTTCCTCGCTGCCTTTCCTTCCTAGATTTTATCTGGTACCCACTGTACGGGGCTGGGTCGACCTCGGGGCCGTATTGGCCGGATAAAAATCCCGCTCAGCTGGGGATTCGAACCCTTGACCATTTGGTTGCTAGACGAGTGCTCTAACCACTACTCTAGCCGGTCCACAATTGTTTGGTTATTTTCATATTATAGCAAAGATCAGAGGCAGATAAGTGAGATTTATAGGATATTTCCTGAGAAGAGGAAAACTGGAACACATTGTGGCAACTGGAAAAATTGAGGAAAGAAGAGACAGAGGAAGACACACACATACTGAGAGAGAGAGAGAGAGAGAGAGAGAGAGAGAGAGAAGTTACTGGATGGGCTGTCAGTGTGGCTAGGAAGAAAGTCACCGGCGGATCTCATAATCAAGTCTGAAGACAGGGAATTGTGGAGAGAAATGATCGCCTACGCCACGTGGAATGGCACTTGAATTGAATTGAATATTTTCCTGTTTGTAACCATGTCATGTTTTGATTTTTAACAAGAAAGTTCATTAAAACATACACACGCACGCACACACAAATACAACTATGTGTCAATTTTACAAACGAAGAATAGAACCATTTATCAATTTTACATACGAAGAATACAACTATTTATCAATTTTATACACGAAGAACAGAAATATTTAGCAATTTTACCCACGAAAAATAGAACTATTGATCAATTTTACAAGAATAGAAATGTTTATCACTTCACACATAAAGGATGTAGCTATTTATTAATTCACAATCACAAAAAGAATGCAGCTATGAAAAAAAATCACACACACACACAAGAAAATAATTATTTTTGAAGTCACACAATCACAAAAGAAAACAATTATTTATGAAGTCACACACACATACAAAAGATAACAATTATTTATGAAGTCACACACACACACAGAAAAGAAAACAATTATTTATGAAGTCACACACACACAAGAAAAAAATTATTTATGAAGTCACAAACACACAAGAAAAAAATTATTTATGAAATCACAAACACAAAAGAAAACAATTATTTATGAAGTCACACACACATACAAAAGAAAACAATTATCAAAGAATTGAAAGCTGATGGTTTAACTCTTCCACATTTTATTTTAAAAAACGAGAAAAAACTATACTAGCAAAAAGTTTTAATTAAAGAAAGAAAGTAAGAAATGAAACAGAAAATGAAGAGAAAAAAAGAAAGAAAGAAAGACTATAAAAATTAAAAGTAAGTCGCCAGGGAAAAGCCTCCATGAAATCTGTTTTCAGGGGAGATTAAAAAAAAAAAAAGCTAAACCTTCAAATTTGCAGATCCTGAAAGGGGAAGTAAGTACACTTCCGCCCAACTTCTAAACTCTTCAACGCCTTCCTAACACTTAACTACCTTCACACTTTCAAGCTGAGAAAATACCTCACAAATACAGAAGCTTGGAATAGTCTTTCCTGTGAGTGGAATTTTCTAGAAGTTCATCATGTTCGGTACGTTTGCACTTTTCTTTTCGCCTATTGGGTCGCTATTTGGTGATACAATTTATCATCTCAGTGATATTTCTAAGAGGGCCTAGACACCTGTGGCTAAACATTTTTGCCTTAGCAACCACAGGACATTTCTGTCAGTGCGATCCGCTCTTGTTCTGCTGATGTACGATCTCGGAGGGTCCTAGAACAGCGTCTTATTTTCCAGACTGGCTGTCTCCGCCAAGCTGGAATTAACAATGTCTTCAGCTTTCTGTAATTCTTTAGTTTTCCACACCCTTTTCTTTAAACTTTCTTTCTCTATGCTACCCCTCCCTATCACCACTCTATTTTCTTCTCTGGCATCATATTGGTGTTTATAGGGTCTTGTCCTATTCATCAGTTTCACATTTTCTCCCTGCAGGTGTTTATGTTCTTCATTCATTACCTCTCCGCGTCCCTTTTTACCCCCCCCCCCCCCCCCGACACCTCCTCTAGCGGCATCATGTTTCTATTGCCTTCCCCCCCCCACCCCTTTCTACCACTTGTTTTCCTCTTCTCTCTCCACCTCTATCGGGTATCCTTTGTTGTGGTCCGCTTGGTCCTTCCTTCTAATACAAACATTTCTAGAGGAGGCCACATTAAGAAAAGTTCTTCGTTTTTTTTTTTTGTGTCTCGTTGTGTATGAAATCCTCGAAAAAAGCTCACGCCGAAATATCGGATGTTGTATGTTTTTCATTTATACATTCTCATACTTTCTATTTATTTTTTTCTCACGTTACTCACTCCCTCTCTCACTTTGTAAAACTGCACCATACACCTCTATCTACCATTTTTATTTAAACCAGTTTTACTGTAGTCGCCATCCCTTTTATCTGATACAATGTATTCGCGTCATTGTGTAGCATTCTGTAGTCAGTGATGGAATATGTCTCTTACATGATGCATTACTTTCACAGATGGTGTCTGTTGTTCTCGTACGAGGTCTGTTCAAGCAAAGACTCAATCTGTCTGCACACGTGCTTGCTGATCTTTCTGTATGATATGATATAGGTCACCTTCTTATCGATCCTTTTTTTCGTTCATTTGATTTCTTGTACAGCTATATACCTGGACTCAGCTGTAGATTTAACTTCAAACAGCGGGGCCTCTAAGTACGTTATTACCTCTCTCTCTCTCTCTCTCCCTCCCTCCCTTCCTCCCTCTCTCTTCTTTCCTTAACCTTGTTCTCTAACATTTCATGTCTTACTTTACTTAAGAATCTCCTTTCCAGCGACACCTGTTTTTCTTCCTTCCATAAACCAAACTTTCTATTCCTGTCTGTACCTTGGCAGGATTTCTGCAGCAGTGATGTAAGACAGAAAAGAAGCTTTCACCGCGACTCCTTGTAAAGATTAGGAGCAGTTGGGATAAAGAGCACACGGGCCTCAAGAGGAGTGATGGTTATTACCAGCATATCAGGGACAAACACGTGATAGTTCTTCACACGAGAGGTCACGAGAGATGAAGAACTACGGTTGTTATGTGTTCATTTATTTATTGTTATATTTTCTTTTAAAACAAACTAGGAGCAGTTGTGACTTGAGCTCGCCAGGAGCAAAAAAAGAAAGAGGGAGGGGGTGGGGGTTTTTAAAAACTTCTGACTGGGGGGGGGGGGAAGTTGATCTGTGGGTGAGGAAAAGAGAAAGCACAGGCGACATTCACTGTTACTTAAGCGACGATCATTGTCAGTTAAATGATATTAACTGCAGTTATGTGACATTCACGGTCAGTTAAGCGACAATCATTTAACGACAAGCGACACTCACCTTCATCTTCATGTTACTTACGTGACATTCACTCTTAGTTAAGTGACATTCACTGTTAGTTAAGCGAAATTCCCTCTTAGTTAAGCAACATTCACTGTTAGTTTTAAGCGACATTCACTATTAGTTTTAAACAACATTCACTGTTAGTTTTAAGCGGCGTTCACTCTTAGTTAAGCGAAATTCACTCTTTGTTAAGTGACATTCACTGTTAGTTTTAAACGACATTCACTCCTAGTTAGTCGAAATTCACTCTTAGTTAAGTGACATTCACTGTTAGCTATAAGCGACATTTGTTCTTAGTTAAGTGGCATTCACTGTTAGTTTTAAGCGACATTCGTTCTTAGTTAAGTGGCATTCACTGTTAGTTAAGGACAGACTCAAAGATGTCGACAACACCAGTCCAATCACTGTTACAGAAGAAGAAGATAGCCCGTAGGGAATACTCTCTGTCATGTGTCAGTTATTTCAGCACTGGATCGTTTACTTATGGCGAAAGTGGCGCGGCAGTTAGAATCTGGCATATCGTATCCAGGGGGACTGGGTTTATTTCCGATCTGTTCCATTTTGACTCCAGTAAATCAACGGGGGGGGCGCTCGTTTTCTGAGTCACGGAATGACGTTAGTTCCGGCTAAGAACAGACAACTCGCCCTGAAAAGTCTAACAGTTCATTCCCCTGTGACAGAACGCAGCAATTGAAGTTCATTGTTTGAACTTTGTGGTAGTCATTATCATTCTTCTCTGTATAAATGTATTGAATAGAGGTGTACTCAGGTAAGCAAAGGTAAGATTGAAGCATCATGCCGTACAGGTCCTGAAGGGATGTTAGTACCCATATTTTCCTTGGCTAGTCGGCACACTACAGCAGGGGTTATAAATAACCCGGGGTTGCTCGAAACCCTAGTGTTCTGAGACCGATCTGCAGGGGTTTCGCCAGAGATCGTGACTCAAAAATCACTAATAGGAGCTAAATAATGGAAAAAAACCTATTTCAGGTTAAACCAGTTACTTCTTTAATCTAATCTGTAATCAGAGACTGGTGTCCCAGCTCTCTGGGCATTCCCATACGTGCTCCGCCTTCCGTTCCAATACCCACTGAAACGTGCGGCTGCTGATGGAGCCAGCGAGTTACTTACATATACTTACTGTTTTTTTTGTCTTCGAGTTTTCAGCATTTATGAATATTAAAAGACAGAAATTAATTTCTAGGAAGGCAAGTTAAGCTTAGTTTTTGCTTTTGTTCAAGATTAGGTTCATGAAAAAACAAATCATATTTGGTGCCACACAAGGAAAGAAAGAAACTTACATTTGTACATGCCATACCTGATTAACATTTTCTATACTATACATTTAAACTATCTTCTGGAAATATACAAAGACACCCAAACACCAACATGGAAGAGCAGATAGGAAAAAGATCTGGTGGTGAGTCCCCCAGGCCAGATAGATCTAATTTTAACAATGGGGAAGAGTGTGAGACAGAGGTCAGTACTCACAGTCACAGTATACGCATGAGAGACCTGGACACTTAACAAAACAACCGAGAAACACATAAATGCCTTTGAATGTAAATGCTACAGAAGAGTTCTTCAAATATCATGGACACAAAAAAGAACAAATATATCTATACTACAAGAACTTAATATTGAAGAAGGCTGGCTAGTAAAGAGGATTAAACAGAGAAAACTTCAATATTTTGGACATATTAAACGTCATGATAATCTAGAGAAGACCGTCTTGGAAGGGTACATAATGGGAAAAAAGAGAGGAAGACCAAGGCGAAGATGGTTGCAAGACATCGTTGATGATCTGCAAATGGATGCACCAGCAGCAGGCCATCTTGCTTACAACCGAGAGGCCTTCAGGAGAGCTGCTAGGGAGGCAAAGTTCCACAAAGGACATGCAAATGACTGACTGATTGACTGACTGACTGATTGACTGACTGGGATTATACATTTATTATTCTTCTTTTCGGCCGGAGCCTGTGCTGGATAAATTAACAGGAAGATGAATTTCTTGTTTATCTGCCTACACCAGCGACTTTGTAGGCAAATATTTTGGCCAAATATCATAAGAAATAAGACCTTGTTGACAGAAATACAGATGAAGACACTTAACTTCGGTTATTGAGGAAAGAAGTTGACGATGGTTGGTTGGGGCATGTGCTCCGGATGCCTGATGACTCATTATCAAAATTATAACTGAGATGGACAGCACAGGGGAACAGGAGTAAGGGTAGATCAAAGCAAAAGCGAAAAAAAAAAAGGCGGAAGACAGGCGTGTGTGGAAAACCTTTGTGGGAGCCAGCCCCATGCGCCTTTGGGCACTTACAGAGAGAGA
This sequence comes from Achatina immaculata, assembly GCA_009760885.1. NCBI lineage: Eukaryota > Metazoa > Mollusca > Gastropoda > Stylommatophora > Achatinidae > Lissachatina > Lissachatina immaculata. The sequence continues at coordinate 23,147,182 of CM019694.1, forward strand.
GAGAGAGAGAGAGAGAGAGAGAGAGTATGTGCGACTTTATTAGACTTGTTATATTTTATGTTGCGGGAGGCGATGGGGTGATAGCTGAGAGAAGATGAGGTGTGTGTGTGTGTATGTGCGGGGGAGTGGGTGGGGGAGAGAACATAAGAAGAGAAAAAGATGAGCAGCAGTAAATAATTTAATGCAGGGGTTCCGCCGGGATAAAATAAAATATTCAACAGGTCCCGCGGGGTAAAAAAAAAAAAAGGTTGAGATACACTGCATAAGAGGACGATGTGGTCACCATAACGCCTGGAGACGCCTTTACTTCAAAAGCTCCAAGAAGAGCCATGTAACTATCTCTACAGCCGGATAATTTGGCTGTCACTGCCGGTATCTGATCTAATGACCTCGCCTTGAGAAGCTAACGCTTTTTAACACTAACAAATTAAACACTCTGGAGGCCCACAGAGTATGAGGATTTCGTGTTGGCTCTCTGAACTTTCGAGTCACCGACTAAAAGACTGTTCAGTGTTTTGTGAGTAAAATGGTAAAGATCAGCCTATAACCCCCCGTGCCGGAACCTGTGTGGTATGATGTTAGTGTCCCATATTTTTATTGACCTGTCGGAGCATTAGAGGGCCACGTGGTTAGCGTCATGACCTGGGTGTCTTTTCTTCCACAGCTTCAGAAGATGACAGGTACCAGTTTTTTGCACCTGGGTGTAACTGGGACTTCTCCGGTCGGACTCGAACCAGCGACCTTCGTCACGAAAAACTAGTGCGCTAATCACTTTTAATGTCTTCTTCTTCTTCTTCGAGGTTGTTGGTCACATCGGATCCTGATACCTGCCGACATGGCAAAGCCCGCAGTCCTCTCCAGATCCTGATACCTGCCGACATGGCAAAGCCCGCAGTCCTCTCCAGATCCTGATACCTGCCGACATGGCAAAGCCCGCAGTCCTCTCCAGATCCTGATACCTGCCGACATGACAAAGCCCGCAGTCCTCTCCAGATCCTGATACCTGCCGACATGGCAAAGCCCGCAGTCCTCTCCAGATCCTGATACCTGCCGACATGGTAAATCCCGCAGTCCTCTCCAGATCCTGATACCTGCCGACATGGCAAAGCCCGCAGTCCTCTCCAGATCCTGATACCTGCCGACATGGCAAAGCCCGCAGTCCTCTCTAGATCCTGATAGGAGCCCCCAGAGCTTTTGTCCCAAGCTTGTGCCCTCCAGCCATGTCTCTCGTCTTGGGTCCTAATGAATTACATACTAGAGACCCCTCAAGCACCCCCCCCCCTTTTCCGGCCCGTTGTGTGAAAAATAAGAATATATGAACATTTATTGGTACCTGATGAGCTCAGGAACACGACAAACCATTTAAATCATCGCCGAAATGCTGCTCCAATTTCATTTATTTTACCAGCTGTTTCCCTGGCCTCAAGAATTCAAATGATTATCGCCCCTGTTTTCAGTCAGAGAAACATGTTTTAGATATATCATGTATCGGGTAGCACAACAAACATGGCGTCCTTCTTCTGCTAACTAAGTTAAAAGAGCGACGAGGAAAAATAAGGGAAAGAAAAATAATGCCTTATAACAAATTTAAGTATGTAGGAATGTAGAAATTAATATAACTAGAATTATATATCATATTTTCTAGAATAAAAGCTCCCTGGTGTTTTATTCACAAAATTGTCGCTGGTGATTCGGCATTTATTAGTTTTATTCGCAAAATGCCGAACTTACGGCTCTGCAGCGTCAGTATTAGCCTGTACGGTACGTCTTTCCATAGAAAGACAGAGACGATGTACTGACCCGGCGTGCATTTCACTTTCGGTGTTTATGTGAAACATGGCTCCGTTCGTCGTGCTCCCCCCCCCCTTTATTTTTTTTAAACCCAAGGGCGTTTAATTGAGGTAGAGTTTATTTTTGCTTTTCGTCAGTTTTTTAATGCAAACTTTCCAGATCGATGGGATGTAAGAGATGGTACAACACCACAGTCGATGGGGTGCAAGAGATGGTACAACACCACGTTCGATGGGGTGCAAGAGATGGTACAACACCATGGTCGATGGGGTGCAAGAGATGGTACAACACCACGGTCGATGGGGAGATGGTACAACACCACGGTCGATGTGGTGCAAGAGATGGTACAACACCACGTTCGATGTGGTGCAAGAGATGGTACAACACCACAGTCGATGGGGTGCAAGAGATGGTACAACACCACGGTCGATGGGGTGCAAGAGATGATAAAACACCACGGTCGCAAATTTGACCGGACATTACTTCGTGACCTTTTTTTTTCTTTTCTTTAATATGCGACTATAGTAAAGAAAAATTGATCAGTTCACCAGTTTCTTTTCTTTAATATGCGACTATAGTAAAGAAAAAGTGTTCAGTTCACCAGTTTTTTTTTTCTCTTCCGTGAATCTCTTAATCATTTACTGACATTTCCGAACAATATACTCCACTTTGACGTGGGCGTCTTTAGGCTACCAAAGCTGAGGTGGTAGATGACTCAAAATTTCCTTGCTGGTTCTGGGACCATTTATGTTCTCGTGGTAGCGAACAAGTCTGTGGATTATGGGCTCCACCAGGATGAAGCGATACTTGGCATCTTTATCCTTTCTGCTCCTCGCAGGATGCCTGCGAGTGTTGGCAGTCGTCTTAATCAAGCTGTAAAGATCTTCAGGTAGATCTGCAGCTAGGCCATTCTCTTTTTTTTTTTTTCAAAACTCGCGGAATTTTGTTGACCATCGCAAAGCGAACCTGGGCAACACCGTGTGAATCTCTCAGAATTAACACTCATCAGAGAAGGTGTCGAGCCCTCCTTTGTCAGCTCGTATATCTGCTCCTCAACATCGTCTGCTGGAAGCTTCCAGCAATTTGGCGCTACCCTTCTGTAAGGAAGCGCACTCTGAGACACAACCTACATCGACTTAAAATGTGCACACACGGACGAGTGCCTACGTGGCAGTGGAGTCCATACTCCAGAACGTATCCTTCAAGAATGTCCAAAACCACGCGGACCTGAGGCGTGAGACATGGCCACAGGATACAAGCTTAGGGCAAATGTTTTGGGGCTCGCATCAAGATCTGGAGAGAACTGCGGGCTCTGTCATGTCGACAGGGACCAGGGTCCATCAGACCAACAACCTCGAACGAAGAAGAAGAAGAAGAAGAGATAACTTTATCCAGGTTTGTGCATGCGTTCGCCCCTTGTTGGCTCTTGGAGAAAGGAATTTCTAGATACTGAAACTCTGCAGGCAAAGTTAACGGAAGCTTCAAGGACAGTGATCAAAGAGATGGCGGGGAGCACGTGGCAGGAAATCGAGTTCTCTTAGACGTTCTCTGAGAAACAAACGGAGCACATGTTGGAGTGCATGAATAAACTGAAACAAAACTTTCTCAGTTGATGTCAAATCTGCAAAATCAAAACAGAATTTAAAAAAACCCGTATGTCTCTACCTAGCATAGTTTCTAGTCCCTAGCATAGTTCTAGTCTCTAGCATAATTCTAGTTCCTAGCATAGTTCTAGTCCTTAGCATAGTTCTAGTCCCTAGCATAATTCTAGTTCCTAGCATAGTTCTAGTCCTTAGCATAGTTCTAGTCCCTAGCATAGTTCTAGTTCCTAGCATAGTTCTAATTCGTAGCATAGTTCTAGTTCCTAGCATAGTTCTAGTCCTTAGCATAGTTCTAGTCCCTAGCATAATTCTAGTTCCTATCATAGTTCTAGTCCTTAGCATAGTTCTAGTCCCTAGCATAGTTCTAGTTCCTAGCATAGTTCTAATTCGTAGCATAGTTCTAGTTCCTAGCATAGTTCTAGTTCCTAGCATAGTTCTAGTTCCTAGCATAGTTCTAGTCCCTAGCATAGTTCTAGTTCCTAGCATAGTTCTAGTCCCTAGCATAGTTCTAGCGTATCACAAAGTTTGAATTCAGGAAAAGACTTCATCCTCGCCCTGTATATTTCTAGAGGATAATGCTGCCCGTTTCTTATTTGACTGATTTCCACACCCAAATCCAAAAGTAGCTACATATCCAACTACTACTACTACTACTACTACTACTACTACTACTACTACTACTACTTCTTCTTCTTCTTCTTCTTCTGCTTCTTCTTCATCTTCTTCTTCAACAGAAAAAACTGACCCGAACATTTCACATACAAGACAAAGTACCCCCAATCACCGACACCAACCCCCCCCCCCCTCCAAAAAAAAAAAAAGCTTCATTTTCAAAAGGTGAAGAACAGGTTACACTGGCGTCCTCTGACAATCCTCCCTTCCAGGAACAAAATGCCTAAACCACTTCTACTCAAATCCTCAAAATAATTTGCAATAGTTCTCTCGAGTCTTGTGGATGATAATTAATTGCTAAAATAATCTCTCTTAATTGCAAAGAAATCCTTCTTTTTTCAGAGCTGGTTCTAAAAATGGGTTACAGAATCATTCACTCATTTCCTGTATCGACCGCTTCCGGCAGCCATATTTGCTGTGTTAGTTATCAAGCAAAATCAGCTAACATTTCTTTCCTTTGTATTTGGCTTCAGGTAATTTTATTGTCCATATCTTTTATCGCTGGACGAGTCATTTTAGGTACAGCTTTCAGTAATAGGAAATTGCGTAATTTCTAATTCTGAATGATTCGTGGCCAAGTTTCTTCTGCCCAGCGGTGGAGACAGATGATGATGATGTTGACAAACGGAGTGCCATAGCTTATATTCCTGGCCTTTGGCGTATGCAGGAAAATGAGCCGACGATTTTCCCTAAACTATGACTCTCAGTTAACTCCACCATGAAAGGAAATAAAAAAAGGTAAAGGTGACTCTGTCATGCCTTGGAGGCACATAGGGATATGGTGTTAGTGCCCATATTTTCCTTGACCTGTCAGCACACTAGAGGGTGATATGGTCAGTATCACGCCTGGCTGCCTTTCCTTCCCCAACTCCAGAAGAAGTCGGGTACCCATTTCTACAGCTGCGTGACTGGGGTGCCGCCGGCCGGATTCGAACTCCCGACCTTCGCCATGAGAGACCAGTGCACCAACCACTTCGCCACTCAGACACCCATGAAAGGAAATATCCAACTTGATTCTGATTGTCGGGGTCTTGTGGCCTGGTGAGGTTGTCCTGCTGGGAGCTGAGGTAAGCTCTTGGAATACTGCAGCTCGCATAGGTGGTGTTATAACGAAGCTTGAGATTCCATGAGATTCCCCATTTGCCATATGTTCTATGAAACTTACATCTTACATCCTTCCTGTGTCGTTAAACGTCACATCGGCGCATCGTAGTTCACCACGTTTTCCTGTTTTCGACGAGCTTTTCAACCTCTTCAAAGGATTTTATGCATACTAAACTGGCCTCTCTTAACAATGCCCTCTTTAGAGTTTCACGTGGTCGACCTCCTTTTTCTACGGCCTGTTGAGTTCCACTTGATAGCTTGTTTTGGGATTGTCTGACTTTCTTCTCATAACGTGGCCGACATATATCCATCTTCTTATTCTGATCACCCATGAGATAGGTTGTTGTTCGCTCATCTATCTTATCTCTGCGCTGTTCTTGAATTCGTTCCACCTTATAACGAATATTTTCTGAAATACACGCCGGGTCAGTACATCGTCTCTGTCTTTCTATGGAAAGACCTACCTTACAGGCTAATACAGATACTGCAGAGCCGTAAAAGCACTTGTTTTCAAAAGAGTCTAATTTCTTGTCCATTTCTTTAGTTGTTTTCCAGCTTTCGCATGCATAAATGAGGGCGGATATTACATTTGAATTGAATAATCTTAGTTTGGTTTTTGTGCTTGTAACTTTTGAATGCCATATGTTCTCAAGATTCTTGAAGGTCGATGCTACATTTTGCAATTCTAATTTTCTTTCTGGTGTCACCATCCGGGTCTATGTAGCTGCCGAGCTATGCAAATTGGTGTACTTCCTCAACAGCTGTTCCTTCTATTTATATTTTTCCTTCTTGAATAATCTTCTTCTTCTTCTTCGTTCGCACTGTCTGTCTATATCTGCAGTCCTGTCTCTTGGACAAATTTCACTGTTTTGTGTAATTCATGTATGGAACCGTAGAGCTTATCTTCTTTAGCGGTTTCACTGGGCCAGTGATTACTTCTCAGTGTCTCGTAGTTGGTGCAGTTTCTTCTTGAATAATGAGAAGTGTCATTTTTTTCCCTAGTTAATTTCATGAAACTGCTCATACATGTTACTCTCAGGAAGTGACATTACATATTTATCTTGAAACTGTCAAGTTTAATTGTTCCTGAAACTGACCCTACACGTTCATCTAGAGATAGAGGCGAAAGCGCTGTCTGATTTGGCAGTCACCAGCCCGTAGCTGACATACCAAGGACACCCACGCAGGACTCTGTCCCCACCCCTCCCTTGGTACCTCAAAAACAAAACAGGCCTAGACTGGTTAACATGGCAGGAGTCACCATAGTCCCCACGGTGGTGGAATCTTTTAAAGAAGAACTGTAGGCTGTCTGTTGTATTAGCTCCATCCGGTGGTTGACAAAAATAGCTGTCATATCTAGGTTCCAATCTAAAACAGTGTCCCAACACCTTCGCTGTATCGGCTCTAGGGAGAAGGAGGAAGAGGAGGAAGAAGAGAAGAAGAAGAAAGGAAGAAAGAAAGAAAGAAAAGAAAGAAAGAAATAAGACTAGAAACTGTCCAGCATAATGCTCATGGAAACTAACCGTAACATATTTATCTTGAACTTGCCCTATACACCGGTCCCACACATACACAGTACACATTTCCCTCAATAAATTTCCTTCACATATTGCCCGAGTACAATATTCTACAAAAGGCAATTGCTTCTGATTTCTGCAGATAAAAGGAAACATTTCGGTCTGTATGAATAGTGTAACAATGAGCAGACCATTAACGATCAAATCAAATTATACGTTTGATGCGGAAAGCAAAATTCGATTGCCAAATGGGACATCGTTGCCAGAGTCAACAATGAAAATCAAACGGATGAAAATATTTTAATGGGTTCGGTTTTAGAAGCATGATTCACAGTGTATCTGGCAATGTTGGGTTCGGTGTGAGCGCTTCCACGGAAAATGCTTTTGAACAACAAATACAACTGAAAACTGGAAAGTTTATGTTGTAGTTTAGATACTCCACTTATTTCCTGCAAACACAGTCTCCATCTTGTCTATATGGGCGAGATGTTTCCAGATTCATATTCCCCATTATGAAACCGTGGCAGTTTTACAAATCTGTTACCAAAGAGTAGACATTTATGAACAAAAGTTGTAACAGAAAAGCAATTCTTCAATCTCTTCTTTTTTTTTCTTTACAAATCACGTATATTCCACATGAATAACAGTGATTGTGTGTTTGGTAATGTTACAAGAACGCCTTCCGCTTTCATAAGGGCCTTCGGTCTCAAAACTACGAAGATATGATACTCTTATTATGGCATAACATCGCTGTCATAATTGCTTTTTTTCCCTTCATTTTTTTTCTCTGTGCTTATCCTTCTGGTAACGTCTTGCCTTGAACACTTATCCCAGGATATTTTCATTACTTTCATGCACTTAGTTTCAGAGCATAGAAGAATGATTTTAAGGAGCGTCACATTAGGCACAAAGCTAAGGATATAAACAAACAACGATATTTCATAAGCGAAGACTAATAAACAGTCACATATAAACAACGATATTTCACAAGCGAAGACTAATAAACACTCACACATAAACAACGATATTTCATAAGCGAAGATTAATAAACAGTCACACATAAAACAAAGATATTTCATAAGCGAAGACTAACAAACAGTCACACATAAAGATATTTCACAAGCACAAACTAACAGTCACACACAAAATGATCGAACATACAAACAATTCAGACAAAAAAAAAAAGGCCAGGTTCTTACCTTTCCGATAATGCTCCCAACTTCCTGAAAGAAAGAAGAAAAGTGATTAAGCAAAGATTAAATTTAAGCATAAATTGATAAAAACATGGTAAGTCTGTATAGAACACTTGCACTGATCCTCATTCTAATATATCTTCTTTTTCTTCTTGGAACTGCGAGTCTCATGTTCTTTGCCGCCCATGCGGTGAACATGTTGTTAACAGCATGGTGTCGGATTGTGAGCGGGTTATGGTGGTCTTTTTTAAGTCCCAGAGTGGAGCTAAAAAAGCAGATGTCAGGCAATACTTTTCTTAGCAGACTCCACTACCATGGGGACTATGGCGATCCCTGCCCCGTTAGCCAGGCTAGGCCTGTTACTGGGGGCACCAACGGAGAGGCGGGACAGGGTCTTGGTCAGCCTATGGTTCGCTGTCTCTGACGTTAGCATATCGGCTATGGGACAGTGACTGCCAGATAGGAGAGGGTCTTCACCCCCAATACATATCAGACGACTGAGTCGTTTTTCTAAAATCTCCTTTAAAAATATCTCCCTGGACTTGTTCTCCTTCTGCCGCACAAGAGAAGGCAATGTGGCCACAAGTCGATCACTAGAAAAGACAATTTTTTTTTCTGTTAGTTCGTTAAGATCCCTTAAAGTTTAAAAGAGTTAAGAACCCTTAAAGTTTAAAAGAGTTAAGAACCCTTAAAGTTTAAAAGAGTTAAGATCCCTTAAAGTTTAAAAGAGTTAAGATCCCTTAAAGTTTAAAAGAGTTAAGATCCCTTAAAGTTTAAAAGAGTTAAGATCCCTTAAAGTTTAAAAGAGTTAAGATCCCTTAAAGTTTAAAAGAGTTAAGATCCCTTAAAGTTTAAAAGAGTTAAGATCCCTTAAAGTTTAAAAGAGTTAAGATCCCTTAAAGTTTAAAAGAGTTAAGATCCCTTAAAGTTTAAAAGAGTTAAGAACCCTTAAAACCGCTGCTCACTGTGTAGACGGCACAATGATAATGATAGCGTGGGGTTTCAAATTGCCACTTAACTTAGAATTATAATGAAAATCCTGCATGGAGCAAATGCTGAAGAGGGAAAAAACAATAATAATAGAGAGACAACGTAAAAAAAAAATGGCCGGATAACATTAATAGAATGGATAAGTTTCAGCACGGTCCGGTGCATTTGTGAGAGGAAGAGAAAGTTAAGAGATAACTGCATCTAAGTCAGCTTTCCTTGTCATGATGCTACAGGACAGTGATGACTAAATGAAGCTGAGAGATGATAGTACAAGACGGTGATGACTAAACGAAGCTGGCGGATGATGGTACAGGACGGTGATGACTAAACGAAGCTGGGATATGATAGTTCCATACAGTGATGACTAAACGAAGCTGGCAGATGATGGTACAGGACGGTGATGACTAAACGAAGCTAGGAGATAATAGTACAAGACGGTGATGACTAAACGAAGCTGGCGGATGATAGTACAAGACGATGATGACTAAACGAAGCTGGCGGATGATGGTACAGGATGGTGATGACTAAACCAGGCTCCCAGATGATTGTAAAGCATTACATCTTATGTTAAGAATGGGCATGCTAATTCAGAAGTTCAAAGCAAAAAAAAAAGCATCATAAAACTGGTACATCTGATTCTTAGCTCGATCAAAAAAGGACCTGATCATCAAACCATCTTATCATTCACTTCGTAGAGTTTGCTAAAGAAGCATTGGCCAGCATCTTTCTTTATCTTTTGAGCTACACTGTGCGTCTCAAAAATAGACCGCTGTAATCCATTCTCCATATTCCCTTCATACACAACGCGTGCGCCTCCACAGCATCCAGTGAGAGAGGAGTAGAGCCAGTGGATTTTGTCCTGGAGCTGCAGCAGCAGTGTTACTGCTTTTTGTAGATAACACGCTACAAGCCTTGAATGATGCCCGTGAGAAAGAGTCAAGTCAGTTGTGATTGACTCGTTGTTCAATGTCCTGTGTCTGAACCTTATGAAAAAACAAATCCCGTAACTGCCTCGTCTGAAGATTAAGAATGTGCTAGAAAATAGCAGCTGGGCATGAAAAAGCAGAACTCGTAGAGGGGACGCACCAAGATTGCTCAGAAAAACACGACTGGCCTTTGCTGATTGATCTGAAACGTTAAGTTTCGTTAGTAGCAGGTTGCTTCTCTTTATTGTTGTTTCACAAGAGAAGTGATGATGGTATTACATGATCATTTCATGAGTATGTACGGACCTGTCCTTGAACATGGTAACTTGAGCAGACTGACGAACCCCCGCTAATGAAATCCGCGCCCACTGTTAACTGGTGCCACTGGTAAACGATCCAGAGGGCTCCCCTGTTTTAAGAGCGGCGACCGAAGGGCTTCCTCTGTTTTAAGAGGGTCGAACGAAAGGTTTCATCTATTTTAAGAGGGTCGAACGGAGCGGTTCCTGTTTTAAGGTCGATCGGAGGGTTTTCTCTGTTTTAAGAGAGTCGACAGGAGGGTTTCCTCTGTTTCAAGAAGGTCGAATAGAGGATTTCCTCTGTTTTAAGAAGGTGGAATGGAGGGTTTCCTCTGTTTTAAGAAGGTTGAATGGAGGGTTTCCTCTGTTTTAAGAAGATTGAATGGAGGGTTTCCTCTGTTTTATGAAGGTCGAATGGAGGGTTTCCTCTGTTTTAAGAAGGTGGAATGGAGGGTTTCCTTTGTTTCAAGAAGGTCGAATGGAGATTTTCCTCTGTTTTAAGAAGGTCAAATGGAGGGTTTCCTCTGTTTGAAGAGGGTCGAATGGAGGGTTTCCTCTGTTTTAAGAGGGTCGAATGGAGGGTTTCCTCTGTTTTAAGAAGGTCGAATGGAGGGTTTCCTCTGTTTTAAGAAGGCAGACTGAAAGGCTTCCTCTGTTTTAACACGGGTGAGTGAAGGGAAGTGCCGGAGGGATTTTATGGAAAGAATGGGGGGGGGGGGGGAGGTAAGGGTGGCTCACTCTATTTCAAGAACACTCGCAATGGACGACAACAGAATGGCTGATCAATGGACGACAAAAGAATGGCTGATCAATAAGGTAAGTGGCTGTTGGGTGGGATTAGTTTGCTATAGAATTCCCCTTGGAGGTCCTGACCTTAGGATTTCTACCGCGTCGGCTACAAAGAACATCTAACTTATAACTCCTGGGAGATACAGCAGCAACAACAACAGGTTTTTCGCGTACTGCTTTAAGATTAAGACCTGTTTACTGCTTCTGAAATGTAGAATAAGCAGCTCGTAAAGTTGATATAAAGATATTTATGATAGTTCGACCCCGCGCTGAAGCGTTCATCATGAGACTTTCATTACCCGCAGAGCACACAGCGGTCTTTGAGCTCGGAAGACCTTGCGCTGTATCATCTGTAAATGGAAGCAGGTTTAAGCAGTTTAAAAATTAATGCGCGTATTTACGCCTTGTCTCTTGTGTTCGTGCCATGCTTTCTTTGAACGGGGATGATCTTCACAGTCGGAGTTATGATATGCTTTTGGCCGTTTTAAGCGCCGATCTTTTGGTGTGGAAGGATAATTATCTTAGCTCTGTTTTCTGCTGCCGTTGCTGAAAAATACAAGTCATTTCATGATTTTTTAAAGATTCCCCTCTCCTTCTTTCTCTGTCCCTCTCTACCCCCCTCTCTCCCTCTCTCTCTTTTTCTCTAGTCCTATTATTTTTATCTTTTTCTTTCCATTTTTCGTATTCACTGATATCTTCCATCTGCCCTTCAGCTGTACAGTGGCTTGGCTTGCGTTGTTCTCTGTTACCTTGGAACTATGAGCTGGTGTTCTTTGCTGTAGATGCTGTGAAGTTGTTGAGGCACAACATCGTGCCGGATTTGGAACGGGTTATCTTTTTTTTCAGTCCTTGAGCGCAGGTAAAAAGCAGGAGTTGAGCAATACTTCTTTAGCAGACTCCACCACCAAGGGGGGGGGGGCGCTATGGCGATCACTGTCCTGTTAGCCAGGTTTGGTTCATTACTGGGGGGGGGGGGTTACCAACCGAGAAGTGGGGGCAGGGTCTTGATCAGCTCTGGTTCTTCAACTCTGACGCCAGATGGGGTAGTTGATTGTCAAAAAATGGACAGTGTTGTTACAGTACCGTCATATCGATAGGCTATAGTGATCAGCTTGTTCAGGGGGCCCAAGCTTTAAATACTGTCATTGTAACTCTTCTTTGTGTGGGCTAAATAATGATCATTGTGGGTAGGGCCCCTCCCCATTGCAGTGCTTTGCTTGGCCAGGACCTACAATGCTGTTAAAGACGACCTCGCTGGCATACCAGTACTTTCATAATCTCAGCATCCAATTTACATCGAGGAGTTAGTCTTGATTTCACTTTCAAATGCAAAATACTGGCCTTGTAGAAGTTTATACAAAAGTGTCCCTAGGTCGAACTGTGCTCAAAACAAGTCTATTTCTTTCTTTTCTTCTCTGCACCTGTTTACGACTCCTGGTTCATTTTCCCTCTAGCCCTCCTGTTAAATATCATCACTATCATCAGGCGCCGTGCCGACGGGCTTTAGCTGTTATGTTTCTCTTTAGTGCCTCGTCCTTCATGCATGCCATCAGTTCAGTTGGTGATCTCCTCTTACACCATCTCGTCAAAACTCTCCAGTATCATTTCTCTCGGCTTTCCTCGGGCTCTTCTTCCCTCTATTTTTCCTGTTGTATATTGTCAAAGTCTCCCTCTTTTCACTGAATCTAATGATGAAAGTACATTGTCTCTCCTGTATTTTTTTTTATACGATATTCTTTTTTTTGTCTTTCTCGCTCTTCTCATGCATCCTTCATTAGTGATCTTTGCTGTCAGGGGAATTCACAACATTCTTCTGATAAACCACATTAACGTTAAACTTTCAGGTAAATGTTATGGTTTTTAATTATTTAGTATTACTTTTGATATATGTTTATACTGCTACTACAACTAAACTGATGCAGAATGATTGGGTTCCAATAAAAGTAAGATGATTGGGTTCCAATAAAAGTAGAATGACTGGGTTCCAATAAAACTAGAATGACTGGGTTCCAATAAAAGTAGAATGATTGGTTTCCAATAAATTTAGAATGAACGGGTTCCAATAAAAGTAGAATGATTGGGTTTCAGTAAAACTAGAATGACTAGGTTCCAATAAAACTAGAATGATTGGATTCCAATAAAAGTAAAATGATTGGGTTCCAATAAAAGTAAAATGATTGGGTTCCTATAAAAGTAAAATGATTGGGTTCCTATAAAAGTAAAATGATTGGGTTTCTATAAAAGTAAAATGATTGGGTTCCTATAAAAGTAAAATGATTGGGTTCCTATAAAAGTAAAATGATTGGGTTCCTATAAAAGTAGAATGATAAAGGGCAGAATGTCAAATGTTTTTTTCTTCTTCTTTTTCTTCTCTCTTTCTATGTTCTGTCATTCTTGGTTCTATAGTTCTCACATTGCTACATACTACTTTTAATCGTCTGTTATCCTCGCGTAGTTATTTATCACGTCATTATCACAGGCAGCTCAGTAAGATAATAATATTTAGAACATGTGGCCAGAGATTATATGCTTCAAAGAACTTAATGTTAATCTCGACTGGCAAGACCTGTGCTGTGAGATTACTTTCATTCTTTGGTGTGGCTTTGTTGTGACTTTGTTGTGGCTTTGTTGTGAATTTGTTGTGGCTTTGTTGTGACTTTGTTGTGACTTTGTTGTCGCTTTGCTGTGACTTTGTTGTGGCTTTGTTGTGACTTTGTTGTGGCTTTGTTGTGACTTTGTTGAGGCTTCGTTGTGGCTTTGTTGTGACTTTGTTGTGGCTTTGTTGTGGCTTTGTTGTGGCTTTGTTATGACTTTGTTGTGGCTTTGTTGTGACTTTGTTGAGCAGACTCCGTCATTCTCCCACCTCTTTCAGCTTTATAATCTTTTTTTTCCTTCTTTTTTTGGTTCTCACTCATGATTTCCACACGCTATATTCTTCCATTTCTCCTTCATTCTTTCATTTATTAGAATGGCATTTAAAAAATTCTATTTAATCTTTTATTTACAGTCTTTCCTTTTAAAACCTTCTCTGTGTGTTTGTGTTTGTTGGGGGGGGGGGGGAATGGAGACAAAGACGCTGTCCAATTTCGCAGTCAATAACCCATAGGTGACATAGCAGCGTCAGGTTGACGGACCATTGCTGACCAAGGCCCTGTCCCACATCGCCACTGGTAACCCCACCCCCACCCCCACTGCACCTCCAGTAACAGGCTCAGCCTGGTAAACGGGGCAGGGATCGCCACAGTTCCTCCTTGGTGGTGGAGTCCACTAAAGACGTATCACACTCTCCCTGGGCTGTAGCTCCATTCAGGGATTGAAAAGAAAATAGTCGCCATAATCAGCTCCCAATTCGACACGAGGCTGTCTCAACATCTTCACTGAATCGGCTACACAGAACACTGGCTTGTAGCTTCAAGGAAGAAGAAGAAGAAGAAGAATGGAAGAAGAAGAAGAAGAAGAAGAAGAAGAATGGAAGAAGACGAAGAAGAAGAAGAGAAGAAGAATAGAAGAAGAAGAAGACGAAGAAGAAGAAGTTTCGTATTTCATATCTCCTTCGTTAGTCAGTTTATTGCCCGTTAAATGCACTCTCATTTTTTTTTCCTCTTTACAAACATTTCAGTTTATTCCGCCATAAATTCCTCATTTATTTCTTTCTTTCACTGTAATAAAATTTAATCACACTTCCTCACTTGTTCTTCCCTATACAGACCTTTGCGTTTGCATCACTCTTTTTTGTTTTTAATGAACCTTTCAGTCTTCCTTTCATTACTGAACTTTCCTCTAACACTCCACCATCGCCAGTCTCGTTAACGTTTCTTGGATAACAAAATACCCGTGTCACAGAATTACCCGGATGGGCTGAGTGCAAAACCACTCAATATCGCCTTGTTTTAACGAAAAAAAAAAGGGGAAAAAAAATGTCCGTTTTTGGTTCTGGCATTTCCCCATGTTTTTCCGTTGCGTAATGGAAGATTGGTTAACCAGTGCGTTGCTGAAAAACTCATTGGAGGTTAGCGGACGAGGGTAGAGTTTTTCAGTCAATTTTCCTCGGGGTATATCTTCGCTAAATCGGATGCATGATTTCTCCAGAAACATCAAAGACATGAAAAATATTCCTATGCATAAAAAGGGTATAGTTTTCCCTACCAACATATATTCACTATAATGTGTTCCACGAATGTACAAGAAAAACGTTACCAAAAAAAAAAAAAATGGCGTTCGTGAGACATTAGAAGGAAGAACAACAAGACATTAGAAGCAAGAACAACAATACATTAGAAGGAAGAACAACAAGACATTAGAAGCAAGAACAACAATACATTAGAAGGAAGAACAACAAGACATCAGAAGGAACAACAACAACAACAAAAAGCAATCAAAAATGTATCTCCCTCCTCTTCATTATCAATATTATCATCATCACCATCATCATCATCATCATCATCATTGTCACCTGATTCACTTAAAACAGACTTCGATTGCATCAACACTCACCTTCTGTCCCTCTCTTGTTGGCGTCTATCTAAAAACAGGGGACATAATTTATAGCAGCGGGGCAGTGTCTCTGTCTCACTGAACCCGACCATATCAACACACGCACACGCAGAAGAACAAGTGTACATGTGCAAGATCTTCATCACAACATCTGCTGTGGTTGTGAAGTTGATGTTCTTCACAACATCTGATGTGGTTGTGAAGTTGATGTTCCTCACACATCTGCTGTGGTTGTGAATTTGATGTTCTTCACAGCATCTGCTGTAGTTGTGAAGTTGATGTTCCTCACAGCATCTGCTGTAGTGGTGAAGTTGATGTTCCTCACAGCATCTGCTGTAGTTGTGAAGTTGATGTTCCTCACAGCATCTGCTGTAGTTGTGAAGTTGATGTTCCTCACAGCATCTGCTGTAGTTGTGAAGTTGATGTTCCTCACAGCATCTGATGTAGTGGTGACGTTGATGTTCCTCACAGCATCTGCTGTAGTTTATGAAGTTGATGTTCCTCACAGCATCTGATGTAGTTGTGAAGTTGATGTTCCTCACAGCATCTGCTGTAGTTGTGAAGTTGATGTTCCTCACAGCATCTGCTGTAGTTGTGAAGTTGATGTTCCCCACAGCATCTGCTGTAGTTGTGAAGTTGATGTTCCTCACAGCATCTGATGTAGTTGTGAAGTTGATGTTCCTCACAGCATCTGCTGTAGTGATGAAGTTGATGTTCCTCACAGCATCTGCTGTAGTTGTGAAGTTGATGTTCCTCACAGCATCTGCTGTAGTTGTGAAGTTGATATTCCTCACAGCATCTGATGTAGTTGTGAAGTTGATGTTCCTCACAGCATCTGCTGTAGTTGTGAAGTTGATGTTCCTCACAACATCTGCTGTAGTTGATGACTAGTCAGAGATATTTCGTTCTCTTCATCATGTCCACTACTTCAGTTCTTTTCCCTCTTTCTCTCGTTTATCAACTTGTCTACTGGTTCTTTTTTTAATTCCAGATTATCTACTAATTCTGTTTTTACTCCCCATCTCTTAGCTTACCTAATAGTTCTCTTTGTACTCCTCATCTCTCAGTTTGTGTAACAGTTCTGAGTTTTACTCCGCTGTGTTTTTGTGTGTTAAAGTTTTTCGTTTTATTAAAAACACTCCAAACTGATTTTCCTTTTTCTTTCATATTTCAAGTCGCAACTGATCACTTTATCCAGACACTCAGGTTATATCTTCTTATTCTTCTTCTTGTTTAATGTTTGCATTGATTTCCTGTAGTCTCCATCTTATTATTCGAAAATAAAATCTTTGGTACTGATCGTTGCTTGATAGAATTTGCTAATTAGTGAGCTTTTCTGGCAACGTGCCCTCTTTTCTTGGAGGTTCATCGGCCCTCCATCCATTTTCCTCCTGTAGGCAAAGGGGCAGATCTGCCTTTGATCGAGTGTAGAGAACATATAAGAGGAAAATAACTACACAACTTCCAAGATCATCAGGTGAATTCCCCCCCCCCCTCCCTCCCCAACCAGACAATAATTATTAATCCATCCGTTGTTGGCAGTTGCCTACCTTAACCCAAGGATCGCGTTAGGAATTTTTGACACCTGCACACAGGTGTACCTGTCTTTCACTTTGCGTGAGGTCAGTCAGTCGGGCATTTGCATGTCCCTTGCGGAACTTTGCCTCCCTAACAGCTCTCCTGTAGGCCTCTCGGTTGTAAGCACGATGCCCTGTTGCTGATGCGTCCGTTGGCAGATTATCAACGATGTCTTTCGGCCGTCTTCGCCTTGGTCTTCCTCTCTTTCTTTTCCCCATTATGTAGCCTTCCAAGACGGTCTTCTCTAAATTATCATGACGTTTAATGTGTCCAAAATATTTAAGTTTTCCCCGTTTAGTCCTCTTTACTAGCCAACCTTCTTCAATATTAAGTTCTTGTAGTATGAGGTCATCATCATCATCATCATCACCAGGTGCCGTGCCGACTGGTGTTAGCTATTATGCTTCTCCAGACTATACGATCCTTCATACAGGCCACCAGCTCAGTTGGTGATCTCCTCTCACACCATCCCGTCAGACTGGGGTAGGTTCTAAAACACCGGCTTTTCTACCGGTGGAATATTAAATGTTCATGGGAGTTCTTGCTGCTTGTTTTTTTTTTTTTTTACTTTATGTGAGGCGAGATTTAATCTTCACAAAATTCTCACAAGCTGAACCAAAGTCAAAATTGGCTGATTCTCCTTCACGTAAAATCGAGCATCATCATCATCTTCCTGGCCTGACTGTCTTCCAACCGATTTCGCTGGGTTTTTTTTTTAACTGTGTTTCTGATAATATAAGCCGGCTACAGTAATCGACGACCTCCAAACGTTTCGGTTATTCTTGTCGTCTTTTAATCGTTAATTTACCGGTAATTGCTGGTTTAACGCAAATCACTCTTTAGCCACACTCTCATGTGTGATCAAGAGTCATCTAACGACTCTCATTTAGTCATTTGTCACTCTTTTGTCACAGATTTCTTCCATAAATAGTTTCCATTTTACCAATCCGGGGTCGAAAACTTTCTGGATGTTTTCTCGTATATCAATTTTTTTTTAATGGAAAATTCATTTAGGTTATGTATCAGTGTCCCGTAGCATCTGCAATGCCGTAGGGGTATGGAGTGTTACTGCCTTCACATTCTTAGGCCACTACATCATTAGGAGTGCCAGCATCTGTTTTGGCTGCCTTTATTTTCGTAGGAAAACCCCCTTTTGGGGGGGGGGGGGGGGGGGAGCTGGGTGAACCACAATGCCGGTCGATTCGGGCAAAAGAAAAAAACCACCAGAGTGGGAAATGGAACTAGGGACCTTCTGATCTGCAGGCGAGTGAACCATGCACTACACCATCGCAGCTCAATGTATGGAATATTAGTTTGGTTTTGTTTCTTTTTTTCTTCAGTGTATGGAAATGAAAGAAAGAAAGAAAGAAAGGAAGGAAGGAAGAAAGAAAGAAAGAAGAAGAAAGAAAGAAAGTAAGAAAGAAAGAATGAACGAAAGAAAGAAAGAAAGAAAGAAAGAAGGAAAGAAAGAAAGAAAGAACGAAAGAAAGAACGAAAGAAACAAACAAAAGCAAACAATAACAGGCAACAGAAGATGTAACCAAATTATACTGTAAAACTGGATTTGAAAATATTCACTTTTCTATCACGATGTGACAGCCATGAATCCTTTACAGTGTGAAGTGTTTGTTAGCAAAAGTTGTGCGTCGTGTGAGCCGAAAGAATTAACATTAAATTTGTGAGTGAATCGGCAAGAAGTTAAGTCGTTCGCTCATGCGTTGAGCCAAAAATTATGTGAGCTAAGAGCTACAAATCTGTGGGCTAAGAGCTAAAAATATGTGAGCTAAGAGATAAAAGTCTTTGAGCCAAGGGTTAAATAATCTGTGACCGAAGGATTAAAAATATGAGCTAAGGACTAAAAATCTGAGCTAAGGGTGAAACAATATGAGCTAAGGGTTAAAATATCTGAGCTAAGGACTAAGAATCTGAGCTAAGAGTTAAAAATCAGAGCTAATGACTATATGAGCTAAGGGCTAAATATCCGTGAGCTAATCGCAAAAAATATGTGAGCTAACAGCAAAGAAACTGTGAAGTGTGAAGTAAGGGTAAAAAAATCTATGAGCTAACAGCAAAGAAACTGTGAAGTGTGAAGTAAGGGTAAAAAAATCTGTGAGTGAAGGGCTAAAAATCTGTGAGCTAAGCAAAAACAAATCTATGAGGTAACACAAAAAATCTGTGAGCTAAGCAAAAACAAATTTATGAGGTAACACAAAAAATCTGTGAGCTAAGCAAAAACAAATCTATGAGGTAACCAAAAAAATCTGTGAGCTAAGCAAAAACAAATCTATGAGATAACCAAAAAAATCTGTGAGCTAAACAGAAAAAAATCTGTGAGCTAAGCAAAAACAAATCTGTGAGGTAACCAAAAAAATCTGTGAGCTAAGCAAAAACAAATTTATGAGGTAACCAAAAAAATCTGTGAGCTAAACAGAAAAAAATCTTTGAGCTAAGCAAAAACAAATCTATGAGATAACCAAAATAATCTGTGAGCTAAACAGAAAAAAATCTATGAGCTAAGCAAAAACAAATCTGTGAGGTAACCAAAAAAATTTGTGAGCTAAACAAAAAAAATCTGTGAGTTAAGCAAAAACATCTCTGGGAGGTAAGATAAAAAAAAAGTCTGGTAGCCAAGGGCTAAAAATCTGTACTCCAGCGCAGTTTAAAGGAAACTTTGGTGAGCAGGTACATCAGGTTCTTTGCGATAGAAAAAAAAAGAGGAGAAAATTAAAACAGATGAAAATGATTACGCAGAAAAAAACAAGCAGGCTCCCGTATATAAAACCCAGAGTTTAAATGTTATGGGCCTGCTCTGTAACAGTGAACTGTCATGGAACAATTGCCGTAGTCGTTAGGAAGCTTTACTGTAGTCGTTAGGGAAAGCTTTATCGTAGTCGTTAGGGAAAGCTTTATCGTATTCGTTAGGGAAAGCTTTATCGTAGTCGTTAGGGAAAGCTTTATCGTAGTCGTTAGGAATAACTTTACCGCAGTCGCTAGCAAAAGCTTTACCGTAGTCGTTAGCAGAAGTTGTACCGTAATCGTTAGGAAAAGCTTTACAGAAGTCGCTAGCAGAAGCTTTACTGTAGCTGTTAGGGAAAGCTTTATCGTAGTCGTTAGCAAAAAGCTTTACCGTAGCTGTTAGGGAAAGCTTTACCTTAGTCGTTAGCAGAAGCTTTACTGTAGCTGTTAGGGAAAGCTTTATCGTAGTCGTTAGGGAAAGCTTTATCGTATTCGTTAGGGAAAGCTTTATCGTAGTCGTTAGGGAAAGCTTTATCGTAGTCGTTAGGAATAACTTTACCGTAGTCGCTAGCAAAAGCTTTACCGTAGTCGTTAGCAAAAAGCGTTACCGTAGTCGTTAGCAGAAGCTTTACTGTAGCTGTTAGGGAAAGCTTTATCGTAGTCGTTAGCAAAAACCTTTACCGTAGCTGTTAGGGAAAGCTTTACAGTAGTCGTTAGCAGAAGCTCTACCGTAGCTGTTATGAAAAGCTTTACCGTAGCTGTTATGAATAGCTTTACCGTAGTCGTTAGCAGAAGCTTTACCGTAGCTGTTATGAAAAGCTTTACCGTAATGTGTAGCGCGCTTTTGCCCTACCCGCGTACAGAACAGAAAAGTAGAAGCTATCGAAGGATATCCAACACAGAAGAGATGTTTTTTTAATATCGATATTATATAATTACGAATCCAAAAGGGTTAGATGGCTCAATGGTTAAGTTATCCGCCTATAGAGAAAATAGTATGGTTCAAGTCTCATTTTCAAGCAGCGGGTTATTTTAGAGCAGTTACGGCTTCTTCTTATGTCCTGGCAAGTAAAATCGGATAACGTATGAAAAAGAAAAGTATTCACAGGACAAGACAGTACATGTGGCTGTTAGTATATTAAGGCA
This sequence comes from Achatina immaculata, assembly GCA_009760885.1. NCBI lineage: Eukaryota > Metazoa > Mollusca > Gastropoda > Stylommatophora > Achatinidae > Lissachatina > Lissachatina immaculata. The sequence goes on from CM019694.1 coordinate 23,168,015, forward strand.
AATCACATTCACGTAAAAATGCATATCACATAAACGTGGACTATGTTTGAAACAGAAAAGAACAAATATATCCATATTTCATCCATTCATTCATTTGCATGTCCCTTGCGGAACTTTGCCTCCCTAACAGCACTCCTGTCGGCCTCTCGGTTGTGAGCATGATGGCCTGCTGCTGATGCATCCATTTGCAAATCATCAACGATGTCTTGCAGCCATCTTCGCTTTTGTCTTCCTCTCTTTCTTTTTCCCATTATGTACCCTTCCAAGACGGTTTTCTCTAGATTATCATGACGTTTAATGTGTCCAAAATATATAGGTTTTTTTTTCTTTAATCCTCTTTACTAGCCAACCTTCTTCAGTATTAAGTTCTTGTAGTATGGATATATTTGTTCTTTTTTATGTCCATGATATTTGACGAATTCTTCTGTAGCATTTACATTCAAAGTCATTTATGTGTTTCTCAGCTGTTCTGTTAAGTGTCCAGGTCTCACAGGCATATGTTGCGGTGGGAAAGATATCCATACTACAAGAAATTAAACTTAAATATTTTGGATATATTAAAGGCATAATAACTTAGATAAGATCATCTTGGAAGGGTGCATAATGGGAAAAAAGAAAGAGAGGAAGACCAAGGCGAAGATGGCTGCAAGACATCGTTGATAATATGCAAATGGATGCATCAGCAGCAGGCCATCTTGGTTACAACTGAGAGGCCTACAGGAGAGCTGTTAGGGAGGCAAAGTTCCGCGAGGGACATGCAGATGACTGACTGACTGACGTTTGACTTCAGCAGTATTTTGAAGACAGGGGTGGCGTGGGGTGGAGGAAACTGTTTGATTGACAGCTAAACGAACAGCTGGAGAAGGGAGGTTGCCTGTATGACTATAAGGTTGCTTGTATGACGATGAATGTATTCAACAGCCTGATACACAAACACACACACACAGACTAGCGATAAATATTCCCGGAAACTATATTTTTTATAATGATGACGATAACGACGGCGACGATGAAAGAACTGATCAACAGTGTATCGAGACCAATATTTTTTAATATACACATTACGATAATTCCCTCCCCCCAAATCCAGCGCCATTTTCTGTGCTGCGCTAATGGGCAACGGCTCACAAAGTCCGCTCTGTTTTTTTTTGTTTGTTCTCTAAACCCACGCTCGGGCGCCTTCGCCCATTGTTGTCCCCAGTACCGGGCGAGGCACTAACACCGATCAGAATCTCCCCGTTTTCTGGGTACTTTAAGCAATCAATACCTGCCTGTGATTTCCTGCTGCTGGCCGACTTGATTCTCCCTCGTTCTGACTCCTGGGGGGGGGGGGGGAATGGAAGCCGGTAACAAAAACGCCCGGGGTGGCCGAGTGAGTTGAATGGTCAGTATGATAAAAATCAAACATAACAGATAAAACAGAAAAGATTAAAAAAATGCCACAAAGGGTTCAGAATCAGACTCCGACGAAATTAGATTAGGGACAGCCCCATATATGCTCCGCCGCTGCATCCATCCAAGAATATGTTGGCTATTAGTTCCCATCACGTTGTTGGTTCTTTATGATAATGCCACAGACGAATACAACCATCAGCAACGAGAAACTGCAACAACTGACAAGCTGCAGGCTGCAGATGGCAAATACTAACAAAGGATTGGAGATGGCAAACGGAGATGAAGAGAACAATCTTATCTTATATCTTATATCCTTCCCGTGCCGTTAAACGTCACATAGGGCTCGCATTGTAGTTTGCCAATTTTTCCTGCCTTCGGCGAGCCTTTCAACCTCATCAAGGGATTTCATGCCTGTTAATTTGGCCTCTCTTAACAGTGTCCTCTTCAGAGTTTCACGCGGTCTGCCTCTTTTTCTTTGGCCTGTTGTGTTCCACTTGATAGAAGAGAGAAGAATAGGATTGTGAAAACACACATTCAACACCAGCAATGCTGTTCTGCAGGAATCTGTCCATAAAATTAAGACCGAGATTTGAAGAAAAAATATCTCTTCTTTCTACTGACTGGACCATAAACCTGGACTCTAAACGAAAAAGTCGGAGCAAAGGATAAATGCAGTAGAAATGTAGATGTATTGAAATTCTGGTCACGAAAAATTAACAAAGGCACAGGTATTAGAAAAAAAACCTTAATGCAACGTATTAGAAAAATGCAAACTAAATGCAATTTCCTTCTCAAAGAAATAAGCTTCATGAAAACAAAACCCTTTGGCCACATAAAAAAAGTAACAATACACTGAAGACCATATTAGAAGGAAAGGTAGCAGAAAAAAAAAGAGCCAGAGGTAGACAGAGACGTAGATGGGAAGATAACAAACGAGAGGAAGACAGAGACGTAGATGGGAAGATAACACACGAGAGGTAGACAGAGACGTAGATGGGAAGATAACAAACGAGAATGGGTAGGGCACAGCCTGGATGAGTGTAACATCAAGGTGAGGATGCGAGGAAACTGGAGATTCATTACCGCCAACCGATGACGGCACATGATGATGATGATGAAATTTATCACGAGGGGGAAATAACTTTAGGCATAAATTATAACGAGATTAACCTGGGAAGAACGGACAGAACTACAAAAATAAGATTTTTAAAGGCATGCATCCTTCCCATCGTAACATATGCCTGTGAGACCTGGACACTTAACGAAACAGCCGAGAAACATATAAATGCCTTTGAATGTAAATTCTACAGAAGAGTTTTTCAAATACTACGGACAAAAAAAACAAATATATCCATACTACAAGAACGTAATACTGAAGAAGGTTTGCTAGTAAAGAGGATTAAAGAGGGAAAATTTAAATATTTTGGACACATGATAATTTAGAGAAGAAGGGTACGTGTTGGAAGGGTACATAATGGGAAAAAGAAAGAGAGGAAGACCAAGGCGAAGATGGCTGCAAGACATTGCTGATAATCTGCAAATGGATGCATCAACAGCAGGACTTGTTGCTTACAACCGAGAGGCTTACAGGAGTGCTCTTAGGGAGGCAAAGTTCTGCTAGGGACATGCAAATGGCTGACTGACTGAAACGCGGGAAAATGCACTGAACATGCGCAGACTATTCTTAATGCGACACGAAGTATAAAATATAGTAATACGAGTATATACTGCATACACCGATGATTCCGATTTTCTGCTTGAGCATGTGTGTAATCTTGAGAACATCTCTCTCTCTCTCTCTCTCTCTCTCTCTCTCTCTGAACCTTAAGTGCTCAGGGCACATGGGGCTTCCGCAAGGGTTTTCCACAAATGCCTGTCCTTTGCCTTTTTTCTGCTCTTGCCCAGCTGAGCCCTCTATTGCTCAACATCCTCTCTGTTGTTCTTCTCCATGTCTCTTTTGGTCTACCCTTACTTCTGTTCCCCTGTGGTGTCCATCTTAGTGCTATTTTTGGTAGTGAGTTGTCAGTCATTCGGACCACATGTCCCAACCATCGCCAGCGTCTTTCTTCTATAATTGCTGTCAGTGACTTCATCTGCATTTCTGCCAACAATATGTTATTTCTTATGGTGTTTGGCCAAAATATTTTTCTAATTCTTTGTAAACATTTAGTCTGGAAAGAATTCAATCTGTTTTCTATGGTTTTGAGAACATATGTCATTCAAAAGTTATAAGCACAAAAACCAAGCTAAGATTATTCAACTGAAATGTGATATGTACCCTCATTTATGCATGCGAAAGCTGGAAAACAACTAAAAAAAATTAGATTCTTTTGAAAACAAGTGCTCGGTATAAAGTGGAACGAATTCAAGAGCAACACAGAGATAAGGCAGATGAGCGAACAACCAGCCTCATGAGTGATCAAAAAAAGGAGATGGACATATGTCGATCACGTGGTGAGAAGAAACAACCAGAGAATCTCAAAATAAGCCATCAAGTGGAACACAACAGGCTGAAGAAAAAAAGATATAATGACTGCAGTAAAACTGGTTCTAGTAATAAAGGCAGATAGAGGCTTATGGTACAGTTTTACAAAGGGAGAGAGGGAGTGAGGATAGTGAGAAAAAACAAATACCAGAAAGTATGAGAGTAATATGAGAATGTATAAATGAAAAACATACACCATCCAATATTTCGGCGTCAGTTTTTTTTCAAGGATTACACACACAAACACAAACAACATATAACTAAAAGAAAATGTAAAAAACTAATCTTAATGGCATCCCTCCTTGTACAGAATACACGAGAAGAAAAAGCGGTCAATCACATGAAACTCTAAAGAGGACATCGTTAAGAGAGGCCAAATTAGTAGGCATAACATCCTTGATGAGGCTGAAAAGCTCGCCGAAAACAGGACACCGCTGCATTCAAAATTATGGGACGCTGGAGCCACATGGGTTAAACTCGCTGTTTAGCTACACTTAACATTCTTTTCAATCATTATAGTACCTCTCCACTAAGTCCACCCCTTCTTACTTTTCAAACTTCCTCACAGCATCACTCTGCAACCCCTCTTCCCCAATCATCTGTTTCAACTTCTCCCAGCTAGGTCAATATTTTGTATCACTCTCTCTCCCCTCCCCGGTTCCCCATCCACCACCCCCAGTTACAACCCACCGACCACATGTCACAGGTCTCTATTTAAAGTCTCCACGTTCTACTAAATCCATTCCTGACACACACCGCCGGACAAGTCACACCTTACAATTTACAGCTAAGTACTCTTTAAAAAAATTTTTTAAAAATAATATTCATGTGAATCTATACTTTATCTCCTCTCTCTATTTCTTCGTCCTGCATGTTTTTGTATGGTTAAGGCTCACGCCGAAATGTCACAACTTTGTAATCGTTAAGTAATAAAGCTGCTCCTACTTGTTCCTATTTTATGCACGCCGAAAACAGGAAAACTTGGCGAATTATCATGCGAGCCCTATGTGACATTTAACTGTACGGGAAGGATGTAAGATATGTGTAATATAGGCATGTACCAAATCATACTGATACGGAACGGAGCCGGCCCCCCCCCCCCAAAAAAAGAGGGGGGGTTACACAATATATTTAGTGTGGGTCGTTAGAAGAGGGTCCAAGAGCAGGTCGTCAATGAGACTGGCTGGGTCAGCGTTCGTGGGTGGTCGTCCCGGTCGGTGTGTGGATGTAACTTGGTTAGTTCGTCCAAGATATTGGTGTCTTTAATGGTCAGAGCTCTTCCCTCGTGTTAAATGAACATATGTGTCCTGTACGATTCATCCTGAAGGTTTAGTTTTGCTGTAGAACAGGATACTGGCTCCGTCAGCTGGAATTTAAACGTTGTGTGATCCAGGCGTTAAGTTCAGTTCAGTGAGTGACTTGTCGGAAAGCCCAAATGGTGATGTTAAATTCTGAGATCTTACTTAGATTTTTCAACATCCTGCTTGTTTTCATTTAAAATCTTCATGCCTTAAAGGTGTTCCTTCATGCCTTACAGGTGTTTATTCATGCCTTTAAGGCGTTTCTTCATGTCTTAAAGGTGTTTCTTCATGGCTTAAAGGTGTTTACGTTCTTTCTTTTGTAGACGCCAGACTTGGCTGACTGGCATGATGTAACACGTGATGTTCTATGCAAACGCACAAAGAGCCCGGGTGTTTCTCTGAATGATGTATGATCATTTCAGCAGTGCCACGAAACGGGCCACACAAGGAATCAAGTATTACACTAACTAACTCTGCAAACTTTTTCTGTGATTAATAGAAAAACGATAACTTTGCTTTTTCAATTTTTCGCATATGTTTATTAAAAAAAAGATTCTATGGGACCTGGGGATGTGTAGATTCTGGTCACAGCTGAACAAGTTCGTGTTGCTCGTGGCTATAATGCTTTCCTGCCTATGTTTTCTGTGGACATGTCTGTATTGTGTTTTCTGTGGACATGTCTGTATTGTATTTTTTGTGGATATGTCTGTATTGTGTTTTCTGTGGACATGTCTGTATTGTGTCTTCTATGGACATAACTGCATTGTGTTTTCTGTTTACTTGTCTGTATTGTGTCCTTCGTGGACATGTCCCGTGTTATGTCTTTTGTTGACATGTCCGTATTGTGTCTTCTGTGGACATGTCTGTATTGTGAAAGTTGAACAATTCTGTCCGTTACACTTTAGTCTTGTCTTAGTTTTGTGGGATGGGAAACATTTTCAATAATTAATCAAGTAAGCTAGGCCCTAAAATAACATAACACAAGCCATTTTCAGCCCCGAATTTGAACTGAAATCACACCACCTTGGCTGATCATGTGTCTAATTGACATTGACCGGAAACGAGCAGGCAGATGAATATGCCTTAGTTACATATAAAAACAGCCTAGATTCTCTCGTACCTCAGAATAGACTGTCAGACTGCCCATTCTGACCGTAGTATAGAGCGGTTCTGTTTGGCCTTAAATACACGATGGAAATCTTATTTTAAGAAAAAAATGTTGAAAAGAAAAGACTAGAATATTTAAAATTCGACACTACATTTTTTTTTACCTGACGCCAAATTTATATATATATATATATATATGTATATATATATATATATATATATATATATATGTATGTATATATATATATATATATATGTGTGTGTGTGTGTGTATATGTATATATATATATATATTATAAATATTGGAAGCTACATTTTTGTACCGGAAGCCATATTTGTTTTATTTCCGACGCTATACTTTTGTATTTGACGCTAAATTTGTTTTTAATGTTCTAGACGCTGTATCTTTTTTTTTATACTGGACGCCAACTTTTTGGGCTAGATGATATGTTTTTTTTTCTTTGTATTGAAAAACTAATTTTTTTTTATACTGAGCGTCAAATTTTTAAGTTGGATGTCATATTTTTTGTACTTGGACGCCATACTTTTTTGTAAAAAAATCAAAACCGGAATAATCCAGATTATTAATGGAAAACGACGGCTTCTGTGTTTGTGCTGTAGAGTGAGTGAACTTTGTGTGGAATATTTCATGCGCCTATTAATTTAAGCATATCTGTATCAAATTAAAGATAAATGAAAATATAAAATAAAAATGACAGTTTTGTGTTAGTAGCATGCCATACAAAAATATCACAGAGCACTGGCAATGCCGTTTCGGAACTTTTTTTTTGTGAGACGCTAATATGGCTTTGGAGAAAAAAAAAGTAATAGTATTAACCCTGACAGCGTTCACTCATCCGTTGTTTGTTTTTTTGTGTGTGTTTTAGATTGAATTTTCAAATTACAGTATAAACTAAATATGTTCCTGATGCTATTTCCCTGAGAGGAAAAAAAAACATGAATGACGTGTTTATTAACAACTTTCTGTGTGGTCTTGATATTGTTTGTTTGGTAACAAAAGAGTTAAAGTGTAGAAAGTATTACCGTGGTTAAAATCAGGATGTACATGGACATCAGCTCATGTAAGGATGTACACGGACATCAGCTCATGTATGAAACTCGAAGATCATTTATACCATAAACGATTCAGAGATTTTTTAAAAGAGTTATTTACTGGGTTGGGTTTTTTTTTTTGCGCCCCGGTTGGCCGAGTAGTTAAGGGCTCGGTTTACTAATCCGGTGTTATCGGGTTCAAGTCTCAGAAGCGAGATTCCCTCCCCCTCACCACCCAAAACCCCTAACCACCACCACCACCACCACCACACACACACACACACACACACACACACGCACAAGACGTGGGCGTCCACCAAGCTTCTAAAAAAAGGGCACCAGAGAAATCTGGGAAGGTAAATGCGGCCGTGCGCGATACTGACCACATCAGACTTTCATGTTCAGAAGTTCTTGGAAATACGGGCCTAACACCGTATACCCCATATGCCTTTAATGGCATGGAAAAAGGGATATTACCTTTGCCTATTTAGTATAACATGGAAATATCTCGAGGACGTATGAAAGATTAATCCTTGACCACGTCAGTTATCTTAACCAGCCCAGATCTGATTGACTGATTGATTGATTGATCTTTATTTCAAAAGGGTTAAGAATTGGGCACGCAGGCCCGTCTGACATTCTGCCCTTTATCATACATCTTTCACTCTATTCCAGACATTCTACAAATATGCTGCTCATGTAACAAACATAATTAACATTGAAGCTGAGAGACATAAAATAAAATATAACATTTACGTTTCGCTCTTAAACATTCACTCAGTACAGAAGTAACTACATACATTATAAATGACGTTTTAGGACGGTTAGTTTATAGTCCTGACATGTATTAAGTTACAAGAATTTGAGATGAGGATAAAAAAATAGGAAATTTATTTCTTGTTAAAGCTGAGGCAGTTTATGTACAGTTTATGACAAATGTTCTATATACAGTGCTCCATTGAAATATAGCACATGCGTAGAGTGAATCTTCTGTCCAGGGCATGGGAGTGTGCAAGGAAGTGAGTTGGTTGACAGACTGGCTGGAATATAAGGCAGGCTGAGAATAGACAAGGAGGACATAAACGAAGACTGTACTAGGCAGACCGCGGGAGGATATATATATATATATATATATATATATATATATATATGAGGGAGAGAGATGGGAAGAGAGTTGAAGAGAGAGTGAGAGTGAGTGAGTGAAAGAAAGAGAGAGAAGAGATGAGTGAGAGAAAGAGAGAGAGAGAGCGAGAGAGAGGAGTGGATAGACAATGTGCATATAAAGAGACTGATGACGTTGGGACGGAGCAAGGGTTTTAGATGAAGTGCTGAACTAAGTAGGAGAAAACGTATAAACATTTGACGGGAACGTATAATAAACAACCAACATTTGACGGGAACGTATAACAAACAATCAACTTCTGACAGGAACTGTTAGTAGACATAGACAGACTCCTCGGTGGATGTTGGATTAGGCGGCGGAGCACGTATCTTATCTTATATCTTATATCCTTCTCGTGCCGTTAAACATCACATAGGGCTCGAAAAGTAGTTTGCCAAATTTTCCTGTCTTCGGCGAGTCTTTCAACCTCATCAAAGGATTTTATGCCTGTTAATTTGGCCTCTCTTAACAATGTCCTCTTCAGAGTTTCACACGGTCTGCCACTTTTTCTTTGGCCTTTTGTGTTCCACTTGATAGCTTGTTTTGGGATTCTCTGATCATTTCTTCTCATCAAGTGACCAACATATGTCCATCTCCTTTTTCCTGATCACCCATGAGACTGGTTGTTGTTCAGTCATCTGTCTTATTTCTGCATTGTTCTTAAATTCATTCCACTTGATGCTGAGTATTTTCCTTAGGCATTTGTTTTCAAAAGAGTCTAATTTCTTGTCTGTTTCTTTAGTTGTTTTCCAGTTTTCACATGCATAAATGAGGGTGGATATTACATTTGAATTGAATAGTCTTAACTTGGTTTTTGTGCTTATAACTTTTGAATTCCATATGTTCTCAAGGTTCTTGAAGATCAATGCTGCTTTTGCAATTCTGATTCTAACTTCCTTTCTAGTGTCACCATCCTGGTCTATGTAACTACTAAGGTATGCAAATTGATTGACTTCTTCAATATCTGTCCCATCTAGGTGTATTATGGGAATTTTCATTATTTTTGTTTTGTCCTTGTTAATTTCAAATCCTATTTTGCTAGCCAGTGAAGACAGGTTATCTGTTTTTTTCTTGCATGGAGTTCACATTGTTACTGATAAGAATTATGTCATCAGCAAAATCAAGATCTTCTAGCTGGGTCCCATGTACCCAGTCAATACCTGTGTTACCTGTGCAGCATTTTTTCATTATGAAGTCTATTGTAATCGCAAAAAGTAAAGGAGACAGTATACATCCTTGTTTCACACCTGTTTCAATCTGGAAGCATTCACTCATCCCTTCTTCTGTTTTGACTGTACATACATATCCATTGTAGAAGTCCTTAATGATGTTGACAATTTTAGATGGTATTCCATATAGACTTAAAATTCTCCATAATGAATCTCTGTATATGCTATCGAATGCCTTTTTAAAGTCTATGAAGTTCAGTATTAATGGTTTCTGCTTTTCCATATGTTCTTCAAGTATTATCCTTAGAGTAAAGATCTGGTTGAGACAGCTTCTCCCTTTTCGAAATCCTGCTTGTTTTTCTCTCATTGCAGTATCCACTATATCTTTAAGTCTATTCAAAATGACCTTGCAAAATACTTTTGACACAACTGATATTAAGGTTACTCCTCTCCAGTTGTTACAGTCACTAAGGTTGCCTTTTCTTTTTTTTTTTTTTTGGTATTTTAACAATGATTCTCTTTTTTCCAATTAGAAGGGACCTTTTCTTTTTTCCAAATCTTGTTCAACATTCTCTGTAGTTGTCTCATGTTGTCACTATTGATAGCTTTTAGCATTTCGGGTGTTATTTCATCTTCACCTGCAGCTTTTTTTTTGTTTGTTAGCCATTAAATTCACTGCTGTTTCAATTTTACGCACTGTAATTTCATCTAGGTTGACATTTAGTTGTGGGGCTGGTAAGTCGGTTTCAAGGAGCATGTATAGGAGTGCTTAAAAGCGATGATAGCGGATTCTGAAATCTAACATTTTTTTTTTTAAACAGCTGTGGTTATTTGGATACCAGGAGGTGCATGAGGCGGCAAAGACGACGCAGAAAAGAAGATTTTTCTAGTAAGAAGAAAGAAAGGAGAATGCGAGGAGAAAGCGAGACTGTGTTCCACAAAAAAAAAAAAAAACCCAACAAAAATGCACTGAATCTTTATTCAGCTGTCAGTGTGTATTTAGTTAAGACGTGCGTCTTTCGAGACAGCTATGGGGATAAGCTCTGCATTGAGAGAGACAGAAAAAGAGACAGAGAGAACGAAAGTGACGGACAGGGAGAAAAAAAGAGAAAGACAGTGAGACAGTCAGAGACAGACAGGGACATACAAGGAAGCAGAGAAAGAGAGAGAGAGAGAGACATCGAGACAGTGATAGTAAGAGTATGAGACAGGAAGAGATAAACACGTAGAGAGAGAGAGAGAAAGAAATAGAGAGACAGAGTGAGACAGAAGAGAGACAGAGAGAAAGAAGAGACAGGGATGGAGAGAGACGGGGATGGAGAGAGAGAAAAAGAGAAAGACAAAGATAGATATAGACAGGCAGACATACAGACGGACGGGCAGACAGACAGATAGACAGACGGACGATAGATAGATAGATAGATAGATAGATAGATAGATAGATAGATAGATAGATAGATAGATAGATAGATAGATAGATAGATAGATAGATAGATGGACGGACGGACGGACAGACAGACAGACAGACAGACAGACAGACAGATAGATAGATAGATAGATAGATAGATAGATAGATAGATAGATAGATAGATAGATAGATATAGATAGATAGATAGATGGACGGACGGACGGACGGACGGACGGACGGACGGACAGACAGACAGACAGACAGACAGACAGACAGACAGACAGACAGACAGACAGACAGACAGATAGATAGATAGATAGATAGATAGATAGATAGATAGATAGATAGATAGATAGATAGATAGTCTACTCATCTTGGCCTGTCATTATAAACGAAGTCTTTCATTTGCTGTCCCACGGAGCGCTTCTATGTTCTGAATATTTGGACTATTGTTCATGTACTCTCGATCGATGTAAAAGCTTTACACGCAAACGTTGAACGAATGTTGTGTTTTATGCGTTAGAGAAAAGTGTTAACATCAGAGTCACTGGGAAAAAAAAGTGATGACGTTGATCGAAGGAGTTAGCATTTGTGTCATGTCTTGTAAATAAGTGTCAATTTCAATGGTCCAGCTTTAGTATTATTTGTAGGTGGTGTTTTTAAAAAGTGTCAATTTTAGGTGCACGCTTGACGCAAGTATTGACGTACTGATGTATAGAACTGGATGGTAAGGTCTATATTAGTCGGATGTTATGTAAAAAAAAGTGTCAACACTAGGTTGGTAGGAAAAGTAAAAAAAAAGTGTCAACGCTAGGTTGATAGGAAAAGTAAAAAAAAAGTGTCAACGCTAGGTTGGTAGGAAAAGTAAAAAAAAGTGTCAACGCTAGGTTGGTAGGAAAAGTAAAAAAAAAGTGTCAACGCTAGGTTGGTAGGAAAAGTAAAAAAAAAGTGTCAACGCTAGGTTGGTAGGAAAAGTAAAAAAAAAGTGTCAACGCTAGGTTGGTAGGAAAAGTAAAAAAAAAGTGTCAACGCTAGGTTGGTAGGAAAAGTAAAAAAAAAGTGTCAAAATTAGTGGCATGTCAAGGAACAAGTGTCAACACCAGAAGAGGCAGGCGAGGTAAAAACACGGAACACTGGTGCAGGAGGGCGGCTGGATGACGCATAGAAAAGTTAACAACTGATGCCAAGGAACAAGAAGTGTTAACAACAGAACTACAAGACTCAAGAAGTAGTAATATTTTCAGTGAAAGGACAGAAAGGGTAGCATTACTAGTACAGGGCACAAAATGTTAACAACGGTGGGACGGGGCACGAGCTATGCTGAATTTAACGGTAAGGGGAACCAAACTGCTAACTTTGGCGGTACTCACCTTCCCTTGCATGATCATCCGTACCGTAAGTGTGGTTGGCGTTGCCGTGGTGAGCGTCGTCCCATCAGGCTGCATCATGGTCCCGTTGCTGATAGCTGTAGGGCTGCTGCTGGTGTGGTGGTGGAGGTGGTTGGGGCTGGTGGTTATGGCTGGGCCGTTGGCTGTGACTATGATGCTGGTCTCAGCCATGTCCGGGATCTCCTGGAGAGACGGGTACGGCAGAGGAGGGGCGCGGAGTGCACCGTATTCACAACTGAGGAGGAGGAAATGTTCAGTGTATAACAAGTGAGGAGGAAGAAATGTTCAGTGTATAACAAGTGAGGAGGAGGAAATGTTCAATGTATAACAAGTGAAGAGGAAGAAATGTTCAATGTATAACACGTGAAGAGGAAGAAATGTTCAATGTATAACAAGTGAGGAGGAAAAAAATGTTCAATATATAACATAACCGAGGAGGAAGAAATGTTCAATGTATAACACAAGTGAGGAGGAAGAAATATTCAATGTGTAACAACTGAGGATGAAGAAACGTTCAATGTATAATACAACCGAGGAGGAAGAAAAGTTCAATATATAACAAGTGAAGACGAACAAATGTTCAATGTATAACGCAACCGAGGAGGAAGAATGTTCAGTATATAATTTTATACTCATAGATGTATATATATATATATATATATATATATATATATATATATATATATATATATACACACATAGAAAGGCAACATAGAATAACACACACTCTTTAGGACAGGCATGGGCAACCTTTTCTTGTTCGGCGGGCCAAAAAGAGACTTTTGGACTTTTTTCCCAATTTTATGCAAGCCGGACACTTTCATATTATTAAGTTACGGGGCCAGGCTATTGTAATTATACAATGTAAAATCAACATTTCCAACATGTCCAGAAAATTATAACGTTTTAAAGAAACTACCTGGATTGGCTGCGGGCCACAAAAATTGTTGCCGCAGGCCACAGTAGGCCCGCGGGACAAGGGTTTCCTGTATGTGCTTTAGAATTAGGAGATAATACGATACGAGGAAGGGAAAAAAAGATGTACCAGGGCTGCGAAGATGCTGAAAATACAAGCATCGTGTCGGACTGGGAGTGGATTACGGAGGACTGTCTGAAGATCCCAAGTGGACCAATATAAACTGAACCCTGCAGAATCCAGTTCCATGGTGTGTGTGTGTGGGGGGTGGGGGTGGGGATGGAATTGGGGGGGGGGGATGAGGTCTTAGGAACCAAAGACAACCCTATCTCATTAGGCAGACTGAGTCTGTTACTAGGTGCACCAACGGGGTCTTAGCCACGTCAGTTTCGCTGGAACTGACAGGTGTCCCATCACTTCACTGTGACGCATAGTTGAGATTTTTCCCAAAATGAAAATATCATCTACACCATAGCATATTATCCATTCCAGTGCTGTAATTATATATATATATATATATATATATATATATATATATATATATATGCACACATATGAACAAGTAATTAACGTAATAACGCACAAATGATTTTTAAGAAACAAAACCCACAAATATTGTATAACGGCTCGTCGTACACTCCGTGTATCATTCTCCAGCCGTGTGTTGTCCATGTACCTTCCATTACCAACAGACAATGACAATATGAAGTTACGGAGCACAGATATCGCCAAAGATAACTTTTTTTTCATCTGTAATATTAGCATTACAAAACGATGACTAACAGTGCGTGAGCTTATATGGCAGAAGAGCAATGGAAAATGCTATAAACAGCAAAGGAAATCGTTCTTATTCAAGAAAATGCTAGAAACAGAAAGGGTAATCGTTATTATTCAAGAAAATGCTAGAAACAGCAGATATCGTTATTATTCGAGAAAATGCTAGAAACAGCAAAAGATATCGTTATTATTCAAGAAAATGCTAGAAACAGCAAAGGATATCGTTATTATTCAAGAAAATGCTAGAAACAGCAAAGGAAATCGTTATTATTCGAGAAAATGCTGGAGAGAAAAATAGAGGAATGGAGAAAAACGGTTTAAAAGGAAACGGAAAAAATCCGGAACAAAATAATGAATTGATAACAAACACGAGAGGCTGGAACAAGCAGAGAAGGAAGAAAAAGTCAACAGAAAGAAAGAAAAAGAAAGAAAATATAAAAAAAATAACATAAAGAAGGAGGGAAAAGAAATAAAGTAACAAAATAAAATTGCTAAAAAGAAATATACAAAGCATAAAACAAAAGACTTAAGGCAGAGGCAGACAGACAGATCTAAATATTATCTATACAGATAATTAAATAATACCTTTCATTAACGGAAAGATAAACAACTCGAGGAATAAACACGTAAACGAAACAATGGAACATCAATCGATGACTGGAATGGGAAGAAAAAAAAACCCACAATGATCGATTAACAGCAATTCTATCTTCACAAATCCAGCGATATTTACCGGGAGAGTAGACCTCGCCTTCTTGTCTCACAAACATTGACTTTCAGAAATAAACAGCGTTGTAACTTCAGAAATATGGGAACACATTAAGTGAAGGGCGTATAAGGCAAATATAAAGAGACCATAAATATAAGACAATAGGGAGGTATTAGAAAAGCTGTAAATGGAAACAATGAGAAGCAACAGATTAAACATCTGCTCAGTTATTTTTAATATATAACGGGGACGTGTTAGAGCAGGGAAATGTTGTAGCAGGGAAATGTCATAGCAGGGTAATGTTATAGCAGGCACATGTTATAGCAGGGAAATGTTATAGGCGGAGAAATGTTATAGCAGGGACATGTTATAGCAGGAAAATGTTATAGGCGGAGAAATGTTATAGCAGGGACATGTTATAGCAGGGAAATGTTATAGGAAGGAAATACTATAGCAGGGAAATGTTATATCCGGGGAAATGTTATAGCAGGGAAATGTTATAGCGGGGAAATGTTTGTAGCACGAAAATGTTATATCGGTGGAAATATTATAGCCCGGGAAATACTATAGAGGGGAAATGTTATAGCAGGGAAATGTCATAACAAGGAAATATTATATCCGGGGAAATGTTATAGCAGGGACATGTTACAGCAGGGAAATGTTATAGAAGGGAAAAGAAGTGACTCACAACCCTTGGTAGGTAACATAATCTTGAGATCAGTGACAATTTCTTCTCTCTCTCTCTCTCTCTCTCTCTCTCTCTCTCTCTCTCACACACACACACACACACAAACACAAACAAACACACACACACACACACACACACGTCCCCTTCCCCTTGCGTTACATAAATCAGAGTGTGGAGTGTATTTATTTATGTAATCATTTAATTCTTTCTTCATGCTAGCATAACAAGACAGGCACTGACATGGAATCCTCTGTGAAATAGAAAAAGAGGAAAACCTAGACTTAGTTGGAAAAGAGAAATTATAGAAGGGCCCCAGAGACAAGGGATGCACATGGAAGGAAGCAGAGGATAATTCCAAGAACGAGGATGACTGGAGAGCCTTTATCCGTGGCCTAAGCTCTCAAGGGAGTGAAAAGTGATGAATGATGATGATGATGATGATGATATTCTCATTTTGAAAATTCACCAAGTTTTTACTTATTTTTTCAGTGTAGTGTAACGTTTACTCTTTAAAGGTCACCCACATTTGCTGGGGAAAAAAAATCTTGTTCCATTTAAAGCACATATCTACCATATTAAGTATGAAGCCTTTCCAAAGTATGGGGGTCCGTGGCTTGGATTTTGAAACAGCAGTGGGTCCGTCCACTTTTGTTACTTGGGAGCCGATATTATAGAGCATAGTAGCAGTAGTTAAATGAAAGAGATACCGGCGAACGAGAGGCAGCATTTTGAGACACTGTCATCTATTAGCTTGTCCATGCCCAGTTGTTTGTGTGAAGTTACGACTTTTGTCCTCACTCTCTATTTTATTAGAGGTTTTTTCTTCTATCGGTGTGATGGAGCTTTGAGGCTTCCTTTATCATAATGTCGGGGGGTGACAAATGCTCATTGCTTTTAGTTTTCATCGCGTTTCCTGCCACTAGTTTTGATTGAACTGCTCTGTTTGCACGATTTTCTCGGCTCAGTTTCTATTACCACGATATTGTCGTTTCAGTTTCTATTACCACGATATTGTCGTTTCAGTTTCTATTACCACGATATTGTCGTTTCAGTTTCTATTACCACGATATTGTCGTTTCAGTTTCTATTATCACGATATTGTCGTTTCAGTTTCTATTACCACGAGGTTCTCGTTTGTTTCTATAACCACAGTTTTCTCGGTTCCGTTTCTATTACCACAATATTGTCGTTTCAGTTTCTATTATCACGATATTGTCGCTTCAGTTTCTGTTAGCACAGCTTTGTCGCTTCAGCTTCTATCGACAGGATTTTGTCGTTTCAATTTCTGTTACCGCGATTTTGTTGTTTCAAATTCTATTACTACTATTATTGTCGTGTAAATTTCTATTAAAACAACTTTGCCGTCTCAGTCTCAACTACTATAAATTTATAGTTTCAGTTTCCATTGGCATAATTTTATAATTTCCATTCCTATTATCAGAACTTTTTTGTCTTTTCAGTTTCTATTATCAGAAGTTTGGTTTTTTTAAATTATATACTACCATAATTTTGTCTCTCTAATTTCTATGGTCACTTTATTCGTATTTCTAATCTTTGACCTTTATAATTTCTTCCTGCTTCTTTTGTCTGCCAAGAAAGTCAACTTTTAGCGTGTTTGCTATAGTCATCGCCATGTTCTCCGCATTTTAAACTCTTAAACTACTCAACAATACTCACGATATATGATGTTTTTAAAAATAATTCATCATGGCCATCATGTTGTAGTATTAAAACTGGGGTGCATTTATGGCAGTTTAAATTTAGAAGTTCATAACTATTTAACAAAACAACATGACAGACGTTTTTATTTTAGAAAGAAAAATTGTAGAAGCTTATTAAAGAGCTCATAAGTCTGTCGGCTGAAGGTTTTGTTTGAAGTTCATGAACAGTCCTGACAAACATATGAATGCCCGTGTAGAAGAGAAGCGCAGACTATAGGACATGTCCTCCAGGAGCGCCCTAGCTGTTATAGACCTACACAACCCAGACCTGGCCATAGGTCTCGGACCTAACGCGGAAGTTGCGGGGGCTGCCGGGAGGACCTGGAGAAGACCCTGGACTTCATCTTGGCGACAGTGGCCTCCGATTTAGCATAGCCAAGAACTTGAGCGCAGAAGAAGAAGAAGAAGGAGAAAAGAAGAAGAATGAGATAAGAAGAAGATAAGAAGAAGATAATAAGAAGAGGAGTGGAAGAAGATAATAAGAAGAAGCAGAAGAAGAAGATAAGAAGAAGAGGAGAAGAAGAAGAAGATAATAATAATAATAAGAAGAATAAGAATAAGAAGAAGAAGAAGATAAGAAGAAGAGGAGAAGAAGAAGATAATAATAATAATAATAATAAGATAAGAAGAAGAGGAGAAGAAGAAGAAGAAAAAGATAATAATAAGAAGAAGAAGAAGAAGAAGAATGAAAAGAAGTGTTGACACTTAATGAAATTAAACATTTTTGATACTACAGAACAATCGACTTAGCACATTTTCTTTTCACTTTTAAATACGAATCTTCAAATTATTTAAGACTGGATGGGCGGAGGGGGAGGGGAGAGAGATGGCGGCCGGGGGGGGGGGGGGTGGGAGTGGAAGAAGGAGAACTGACACGATTTTTAAATTTAAAAAAATCTTTTCCCAAGTGGCCAATTTTGAATTAGAATTCCGACTGTCATCAGTCTCATGAAGAATGAAGTGAACTGTAAGGTAAAATTATGGCGGTTGTAAATCATCAGGTTAAAAAAAGAGATGACACAAATTTTAACTTGGACTACTGCTTGTCACTTCATCATCATCATCATCATCATCATCATCATCATCACCTTTCACTTCCTTGAGAGCATAGGCCACAGATAAAAGCTCTCCAGTCATCCCTGTTCTTGGATTTATTCTCTGCTTCCTTCCATGTGTATCCCTTGTCTCTAAGCACTGTCACAATTTCTCTTCTCCAAGTAAGCCTAGGTCTTCCTCGTTTTCTATTTCCTTGAGGATTCCATGTCATTGCCTGTCTTGCTATGTTGGTGTCGGGTTTCCTCAGAGTGCGGCCAATCCACCTCCATTTCCTGGACATGATTTGTAGGTTCAAAGGTTCTTGTCCTGCCCTTTCCCCCAGACGCTTGTCACCTGGTGGGTGATTATTAAAAGTCCTGGCATCCACTGTCAACAAAAAAAACAATAATAAATAATAACAAAGAACTACTCGAGCAAAAAAATGAAATGTGACACGACGAAGCACCATATACTCACCCTGTGCCTGATGGGAGATATATCAGGTTATCATGAGAGAACCTCATTTTTGGCGAGTAATTCCACATGCGAGAATGTTTCGTTTCCTTACCCCTCGCACGTGGTGAGCCTGCTTCGAGTTTCTACAAAGAATTCTTATGGGGTTTTTTCTTTTTTTTTGTTCTTGTTGTTATAAAAGCAACACGTCTACTGTCTTTATCGCACTGTCATTGTAACCCTTGCAGAAAAACGTAAAAGATAGGCTATCTTTATTTCACGACGGACGATGTACAGGGCACGTAATTTGTTTTTAAATTGAACAACACGCTTTAAATGGAATACCTTTTGTTGTTTTATTTGTTTCTTTTTTTTTTTTACAATGTTGGTGATGGGGGATGTAGATTAATACTGTTAGAACTTACTTTAAAAGAAATGTTTGAATCAAATTCTCCAGGTATGTTGTCTATTTTTAAGTGCCAACCAACTTCCGGTGAGGGCTAACACCTGGATTTGAAATACCACTGCCAAAGAAAAATAAGCCATGATGGGGAGGGATCTTTGAAAGGATTGTTGAAAGTTTTTGTTTCAAAGAAAAAAGAGAAGGTAGAATAGGCCACACACACAAAAATGAATATACGCTTTCAGGTTTCGAATGCCTCGAAAATACGGGCCTTACACCACGTCCTCAACATATGACTTAATGCCTCGGAAATACAGGTCTTACATCATGTCCTCAACATATGACTTAATGCCTCGGAAATACGGGCCTTACACTATGTCCTCAACATATGACTTAATGCCTCGGAAATACAGGCCTTACACCATGTCCTCAAAATATGATTTAATGGCATGGAAACGGGGACTTAATGTTTTATCTTTTTATCGCTTCATATGGCTAGAGAAAATTGGAGCCACAATGGGCGTGTCTGATGTCTGCTGGACCAGCCAGACCAAAGCTAATGAAAGCTTTGTCCTGTCTCTCAAAGTTGCTCCCAGAGAACAAAATGTAGTGCATGGATAAAACAAACTGCAGTGCATGGATAAAGCAGACGACAGTGCATGGATAACGCAAACCAGCAATAGGCAAAATGTTTGACAGTGCAGCAGATTTATTGAAAGGACTGAATCTTACAAGGTTTCTGGGACTGAATCTTACAAGGTTTCTGGAACTGAATCTTACATGGTTTCTGGGACTGAATCTTACAAGGTTTGTGGTACTGAATCTTATAAGGTTTCTGGGACTGAATCTTACAAGGTTTGTGGGACTGAATCTTACAAAGTGTGTGGGATTGAATCTTACAAAGTTTGTGGGACTGAATCTTACAAAAGTTTGTGGTACTGAATCTTACAAAGGTTTGCGGGACTGAATCTTACAAAATTTGTGGGACTGAATCTTAAAAAATTTGTGGGACTGATTCTTACAAAGTTTGTGGGACTGAATCTTACAAGGTTCCTGGGAGAGGATGAGAAAAAAAGATCTTAGTCTACTTCTCTGAATACAAGGAATCAGGGTTACAGGATCTTTATCAAGCTATCAGAGGTACAAAAAGCTTCAAGAGGAACATCAACAATGAGAAGTCAAGGCACAGGGGACAGTTGTAGAAGTGGGAGCGAGAAGATTCACAGCAACATCAGCATACGGCCTATGTAAACGACTGGCCATAAAAGGACAAACAAGAGCAATGTTATTGAAAAGAATTTCTTTAAACACCAGAAAAGACCTCGTTCTGGCTGTGGAGCATGAGAGATGAGTACTGAGGACTCAATAATTTCAAATGTCACATCTAGTACCAGTCTACCGTGGCATAATGGCTAAGGTGCACGCCAAAGTGCAGTGCCACTTGGAGGACTGCGGTTCAATTCCGGGACGGGATTGAAAAAAAAGGAGAAGAAAACAACTCACCCTCCCCTCTGGGTATCACTTCCCCTTAGAGTATGAGGAGTTTAATAGGGCCGAGACACTTGTTGCAAGGGAGGTGGGGTACTTCCTCTGATGATATCCGATGCTCTTCCGTTCTGTACTGTAGAGAATTTACTGGGTACGTCAAGAGCGATAATTTTGCAAAGAAAAGAGTGTATGTTTCTTTTTTAAAGCAGAAAACAACAGCAGCAGCAGCAGCAGCAGCAACAACAACATAGAAACAGAATATTAGTTCTCTATGGAAGAAAATTACTGTCCAGAAGGTAGAAGCAAATTCGTGTGATGACAAAGTGCTGATATTAACAACTTTCCTAGACATTGAAATAAAAACTGAACAATTGTTTGTCAATCCTTTTCTTGTCTCTATCTATTATTTTAGTGTGTGTGTGTGTACGTTATTGTATCTTATGCATGTATTATGGCCCGTATTTTAAGCTTAATGATAGGCTTTTCTCTTGCATATTTCTACGTACGTGCGCAATCGATCTGTCTATTTTATACGAGTTACATGCACGCCTGCTTGCTTATACGATGCATGAATGTGTTGTGTGTTCGTTTGCCCGTGTTTGTGAGCAACTGCGTCATTAACTTCATTCACTTTCGGCTCTGTGACTATGTGTTATGGGTGTTTATATATATATATATATATATATATATATATATATATATATATTGTATGGTAGTTGTGTATCATATACGTAACGATACCTCCACACTACCACCAGAATTTCAGCAGTATGCACAAGGCTGCATGTGAGTTTCATGTCTGGATAAATCACATGCCCATCTCTGTTGGATAACTGCTCCCACTGCCTCCTCGAACCATGCCTCTAATGCTGGTGCACCGCTGTTTTGCGGTGCTCGGCATTTTGTCAAGTGGAGTACTGAGGTGAGCCTTTATTTAGTGCGCGCGCGCACACACACGCACATTTCACTGACGTTATATTTCGTACCTCATTGACAAAAATTCCCTGACTTTTTATGCTGTAGGCTTGCTAATATGCTCCATCAACACCTGCACGCAGCTATATATGTGTGTTTGTATGTGTCCGCGCACATATAGAAGAAGAGAATGTATAATCTAGGAAGAAACGTAGAAACAGTTTTATTACTTAAACGAGAACGCAGTTGCGAGGTTTCGGTGTGAACCTTAATCATATAAAAACACACAGGACGGAGAAATAGAGAGAGAAGATAAAATATAAATTCACATGAATGCTACGTAAAAAATAGGAATGGGGAAAAATAGCAAAAAACAAAAAAAAGTGGATAGAGCACTTAGCTGTGACTTGTAAGAGGCTGTGTTGAGAAGTGTGTATGGTGGAATGTAGATAATGTTTAAAAGGACACTTGTGATGTGTAATAGGTGGGTCGTAAATGGGAGGGGGTGGTGTTGGGGGAGGGGGGAGACCGCGGAAAGGAGAGAGTGATACACTGGTAATCTAGCCGGGAGAAGATGGAGTAGGTGATTATAGTTGGGGTAGAGGGGTTGTAATCTGATGCTGTGAAGAGGTTCTGAACTATGTGAGAACTAAGTGAGGAATGAGTGGAACTTAGTGCGAATGGAATATGATTGTGGAAGAGGCAATTGTTAGGTGTAGCTGAATTGCGAGTTCAAACCATGTGGTTCCAGCGTCCCATATTCCTGAATGTAGCGGTTCTCAAGCGCTAAGCGGCTTCTGTCATCAGCGTGACATTGTCTGATGCTGTTACTATAAAACTGGATTTTTCTCTGTGGCTGGGACCAATGAAATGATTAGGGCCTGGTTTCGAAGCATGCTGGGTGAATGTTTTTGCATGCAATCACCTAATCTGAGACCAATTTCAACAATATAAGCTATCCTGAATCTTTTGCATACAATGGTATAAATTAATTATTCATGTGTTACTATATAGAAGAACCGATGTAACTAGTGATGATAGCGTCCGTAGTAAGTAAAAAAAAAAAAAATATCATCGTTGATGAGTTTGAGGAGAAGGAAAAAAAAAAATTCAGCTTTACGTGAGGGCGTCTTTATATTTTTATTATAAAAAAATTGCCTGCGTTTCTATAATTTCCAGACTAGAAACTGTTCCGTGCTAGCATCAGTGTAATGGTATTCACATATACATACATACTGAGGCGGGGAGATTTATAAAACGTTCTATACGTTTTTCATATCCTCGGCCTATCTGTTATTTCTATTGCTAATATCTCCTATCTTTCCCATCGCAACATATGCCTGTGAGAGCTGGACACTTAACAAAGCAGCTGAGAAACACATAAATGCCTTTGAATGTAAATGCTACAGAAGAGTTCGTCAAATATCATGGACATAAAAAAGAACAAATATATATATACATACTACAAGAACTTAATATTGAAGAAGTCTGGCTAGTAAAGAGGACTAAATAGAGAAAACTTAAATATTTTGGACACATTAAACGTCATGATAATTTAGAGAAGGCAGTCTTGGAAGGGTACATAATGGGAAAAAGAAGGAATGGAAGACCAAGGCACAAATGGCCTGCAAGACATCGTTGATAATCTGCAAATGGATGCATCAGCAGCAGGGCATCTTGCTTACAACCGAGGGGCCTACAGGAGAGCTGTTAGGGAGGCAAAGTTCCGCAAGGGACATGCAAATGAATGACTATCTGACCGATTATCTCCTATATGGGATATGTATTCTCGGTCTATCTGTTGTTTCTGTTGTTAATATCTCCTATATGGGATGTGTATTCCCGGTCTATCTGTTGTTTCTGTTGCTAATATGTCCTATATGAGATGTGTATTCCCGGCCTATCTGTTGTTTCTGTTGCTAATACGTCCTATATGAGATGTGTATCCCGGCCTATCTGTTGTTTCTGTTGCTAATACGTCCTATGCAGCCTGTGTATTTTCTCGGCTTATCTGTTGTTTCTGCTGTCAAGTTTGAACAATTTCGCATGTTGTTTCACATAACATCACCCGTCCTGCCTACCTTCAACACAAAAAAACTGAAAGAATCAAGTCAAAGCAGTGATTTCCAAATTAGTTTTAACTCTTTTCAGCCCAAAGCAAAGGACACGCCTTGTCAAATTTTAAGTGGTAATATTCTTAGACCCCCCCTCCTTCCACAAAAAAAAAAAAGGACTGGCTCCTGAAAGGAATGAGTTCTAGTCCTGAATATAATGAGGTACTTACTCTGCAGCAAAGTTAAACCTAGCAGGATCCTACTTTTCTAAAACAATCTTGTTATATCATCGGGGGCAAAAGGGGGGGGGGGGAGGGAGGGAGAGAGGAAAAAAACATAATAAAAACAAATCCTTCAAACATATTTACATTTGTTCACTCGTATAAATTTGTTATCCGTTGTTATCAGTTACGTTTATCAGCGTTTTATGTTATACGTAAAACATCAGTTAAACAGAACAACGGCCTTGCCACACAAGGGGAAAACAAACGACTCTGGGAATATGATGAACATATTAAGCGTGTAGATAGGAACGTTACCACAGTGAAAACTACTATCTTTAAATAAGCTGTATATGTTACTGTAATGAAGAAACATTCTATTAGATTCCTAATTGTGGAAAACAAAAAAACACCAAAAAAATCATATTGAAACGCAAAGAGCGCCCTCTGTTTTCCAAGAAATAATCACATCCAATGTAAATCACGGGGCGCGAAAAACAGTAGATCCTTCACACACAAACACACACACCCAAAAAATGTGAGTTTAAACGGGTCTAGAAACACACAACGCTGACCCACGGCGGAAATTCTGGCAGTGTCAGAGAGTGTATCTCACGATTCTGTTGCCCCGGTAAAGTTCCAAACGAAATGGACGTGCCAAAATAGTTTAAGCGCTCACACGGGCTCATATATATATACATATATACACAGAATGTGAGTCGGCCGTGCAAACCAGGCCGGTATTGGACAGGTAAACGAGGGCTGAGTGGGGGGGGGGGGGGCGCGCTTGGGGTGGGGGTGGGGAAAGGGTTTGGTCAGGCAAGTTCATTCGTTCGTCTGCCCGCATGTTGTTGACTTCATCCGGCGAGAAATCGCTCACGTTCGTGTTCGCTGTGTGGCGGGGCTCGAGTATCGAACTGACCGAGATCTTGCTGAGACTTTTCACGCCGAATTTCCTAGCGTGCTGTGCAGCAAGCGGGGAGATATTGTTGCTGGTAGGAAAGCCCTGTGGATGGCCTTAAGAATGTAATTTGATCGCTCCAAGTCATGCACAGTTAACGTGAAGTTAACCTTAAGTGCGGATTAATTAGAATCAGGATAAAGTGTCTTGTTTTTATTGGTTTTTTATTATAAAGTTGTAACTTCCCTAAGTGGTAGGTGGCAGTATTATACATGATGCTTCGCTGAAGATAATTATACACTACTCCTGTCTCATCACTCTGCCCTATCTTCTCGTGTTTCTAATCAGTTCGTTTGCCTCCATTTTCCTGTGTTAGGCAATTCAGATATTTTTCTCCTGATCTCCAATTTTTTTTTTTAAATATTGAGTTTTCCAGTGATTATCATGAGCGCCCGTCTTCTCATGACGTATCCACACAGCTCCTCCTCTCCCCAATTTTATATTTTTTATGTCAAGTAGTACTTCTCTTATCAGTTTATTTGGACTTTCTGGTATATATACGCGTCTGTTACTTTCTGTTTCAGCTGTTTATTTATAGCCCAAGTCTCGCAAGCATTTAGTCACTGTACTTATTGTCCAAGTCTCGCAAACATATAGTCATTGTACTTATTGCCAAAGTCTTGCAAAGTATATAGTCGTAGTACTTATTGTCCAAGTCTTGCAAGCATATAATCATAATACTTATTGTAAAAGTCTAGCAAGTATATAGTCATAGTACTTATTGTCAAAGTCTTGCAAGTATATAGTCGTAGTACTTATTGCCCAAGTCTTGCAAGTATATAGTCATAGTACTTATTGCCGAAGCCTTGTAAGTATATATTCACAGTATTTATTGCCGAAGTCTTGCAAGCATATTGTCACAGTACTTACTGCACAAGTCTTATAAGCATATTGTCACAGTACTTACTGCACAAGTCTTGCAATCATATTGTCATAGTACTTACTGCACAAGTCTTGCAAGCATACTGTCACAGTACTTACTGCACAAGTCTTGCAAGCATATTGTCACAGTACTTACTGCACAAGTCTTGCAAATATAGTGATACTGCATCTTTACAGCAGCAATGTTTACAGTGATCCGTATGTTAAGTAGTCGTAATACATCAAAACAAGATGGATGGAGATTTACCATTTCTCTCCTCCTATCAATCAGCCATTCATTTAATCAATCAAATTATCAACCAATCAATCAACCACTCAATCAGATCCTGATTTAATCAGAAGAGCCAGCCATAGTAAGGCTAAGCTACGTTAGAGTTGTCTGTGTACTTTCCCCCCATTGCTTTTTTTTTGTGTGTGTATTTCACGCAAGTACACACGTCCTCCAAGAGAGATTTTCTAAGCTGGGACAGCCTCCACCACCCCCACCCCCGACGATTATCTATTTTCATCGCTACGTCATCTGCCCCCCCCCCCCCCCACCCAAAGTCCAACGGGTCCACCCTTAAAACAGAGAAAACTTTCCTGAACCCAAAGCGAAGGCTCTGGCAGGACATTTCTGTCTCTCTGTCTCTGTCTACTTCTCTGTCCCTCTCTTTCTCTGTCTCTCAGTCTCTGTCTCTCTCTTTGTCTCTGTCTCTACCTCTGTCTCTCTCTGCCTGTCTCTCTCTGTCTCTCTGTGTGTCTCTCTTTCTTTGTCTCTGTCTCTGTTTCTGTCTCTCTCTCTTTGTCTCTGTCTTTCTCTCTCTGTCTCTATCTGTCTCTCTCTCTGCCTGTCTCTCTCTGTCTTTCTGTGTGTCTCTGTCTCTATTTCTGTCTCTCTCTGTCTCTCTCTCTCTTTGTTTCTGT
The DNA here is from genome assembly GCA_009760885.1 of Achatina immaculata. Classification (NCBI taxonomy): domain Eukaryota; kingdom Metazoa; phylum Mollusca; class Gastropoda; order Stylommatophora; family Achatinidae; genus Lissachatina; species Lissachatina immaculata. The sequence continues at coordinate 23,194,612 of CM019694.1, forward strand.
CTTTCTCTGTCTCTATCTCTGTCTCTCTCTCTGCCTGTCTCTCTCTCAGTCTCTGTGTCTCTCTCTCTGTCTTCTGTCTCTCTCTGTCTCTATCTATGTTTCTCTCTGTGTCTCTCTCTGTCTGTCTCTATCTCTGTCTTCTGTCTCTCTGTGCCTCTCTCTGTCTCTCTCGTCGCACCTCCATGTACATAAACAAAACAACAGTACATATATTCCTACAGAACAACAACAAAAAAGCCTCTCTTGTCAGCAATAATATTTATTTTAGTAAACGCATCCTTTCCAGCACATTCTAGCATATTCTCTACGCCCGAGCACCGACACACGAATCCCAGCCACGTCCGGATTAATCCGGGGGGGGGGGGGGGGGGGTGTGAGCTTTAAAGAAAACTCTTCAGTGCTGAGACTCCGGTGGCTATATAGCAGCTACCTGTAACTCATGACCTAGCGCTGAGAAATGTGAGGAAAAAAGTGAGCGTTCTGATAAGTGGAAACGCCCGGAAAGAAGGATAATGAACCCCACCCTCTCCCACCCCAAGAACCCATTGTCGATATCCATTCCATTTATAACACGACGCTAGACCGGAAGTGGACGTAAGGCGCATGCGCAGGAGATTGTTACAGACATAGGAGTTGTGAAAGTTTATCCCCACACGTGGGAGAAACATTTAAGCTATAGCGAGGGAAAGAGCTGCAAAAGTGTTACAGCGATCAAGAGGAGAGATTTATTAAATCAAAGCAGAGAATAAAGGGAAGAAAGAGGGACCACAACCCCGCCCCCCCCCCCCCCAAAAAAATGTCATTAAAAACTTTAGCTTTAATTAAAAACTTTAGCTTTAATTAAAAACTTTAGCTTTAATTAAAAACTTTAGCTTTAATTAAAAACGAAATTAAAAAAAAAACACAGCTGAGGAAATAAATATCACGGAGGGAAAGAAACCTGAGCTTGACCTGGGACCTAACACAAGACCTGATAGTTTTATTTTTAAAGAGATTATTCCCAGAAAATGAAGTAACGGTTTTTAGGTGTGAAATATACACATATAAAGGGGAGATAGGAGGGCTGGGGTGGGGACAACGATACGATGAGGGGAGGTAGGAGGGCCGGGGTGGGGACAACGATACGATGAGGGGAGGTAGGAGGGCTGGGGTGGGGACAACGATACGATGAGGGGAGGTAGGAGGGCTGGGGTGGGGACAACGATACGATGAGGGGAGGTAGGAGGGCCAGGGTGGGGACAACGATACGATAAGGGGAGGTAGGAGGGCTGGGGTGGGGACAACGATACGATAAGGGGAGGTAGGAGGGCCGGGGTGGGGACAACGATACGATGAGGGGAGGTAGGAGGGCCGGGGTGGGGACAACGATACGATAAGGGGAGATAGGAGGGCTGGGGTGGGGACAACGATACGATGAGGGGAGGTAGGAGGGCCGGGGTGGGGACAACGATACGATGAGGGGAGGTAGGAGGGCTGGGGTGGGGACAACGATACGATGGGGGGTAAGGGGAGGTATGAGGACTGGGGTATGGAGAGCGGTACAATGAGAGGTAAATGGAGGTAGAAGGACTGCGTTCAGATAAGGGGTAATGGGAAGTAGGAGGACTGGGGTTGGGAGAGCGATACGATGAGGGCTAAGGGGGGAAGGGCAGGAGGATTGGGTCCGGATGATTGGCAAGGGGATGTAGGAGAACTGGGGTCGGGAGAATGATATGATAAGGGGTAAGGGGAGGCAGGTGAACTTGGGTGAGGAGAACGATACGAAGAGGCACAAGGGGAGGTAGGAGAACTGAGGTGGGAAGAACGATGTGATGAGGGGTGAGGGAAGGTGGGGGGGGGGACTGGGAAGTGCAGCCATTCTTGGCAATTTTTTCTTTAATAAATGAATAGCTTTTGAAGCAAGATTAACTGGGTTTTCAGAACGAAGCTCTGTACCAGGTATCCACGTGGTACCATATAAAACACTGCTTTCGGGGGAATCAAAGTATGCGCTTGTCTGTATATTAACCCATAAAACACTGCAGACGGGGGGGGGGGGGGGGGGGGTCAAACGAATGATAAAACTCAGTTTTCCTTAAGAGATTGAGACTGGCCAAATCGATAGGGAAGTGGTTTCTCGAACTAAAGGCAAAGAGATCTGCTCCTGTTTCTGTCGCTCTCCGTGCAACCAAGGTGTAAAACAAAACAAAAAAAAAATCGGGTACTCGGCACGCTGTGGCGAGGACGGCGACCGGATAGGAAAATAATCTGTCCACACAGCGAGACGGGGGTGTCTGAGTGGCGAAGTGATTAGTGCACTGGTCTCTCATAGCGAAGGTCGGGGGTTAGAATCCGGCCGGCGGCACCCCCAGTCACCCAGCTGTAGAAATGGGTACCCGACTTCTTCTTGAGTTGGGGAAGGAAAAGGCAGCCAGGCGTGATACTGACCATATCACCCTCTAGTGTGCTGACAGGTCAAGGAAAATATGGGCACTACCACCATATCCCTATGTGCCTCTAAGGCATGACAGGGTTACCTTTACTTTTTTTTTTTAACACAGCGAGACGCGCTAGATAACATTACACTATGCGGTTGTAAAGGAATGAATTGTAAATATACTAAGATTGAATTATGACGAATGAATAGACTGTGGCGAACAATTCACTCCCATGAACACAGAACTTCGCTCGAACTCAGCCGGTAAACAGGAAGAAAGATTTGCGTTACTGAATATAGCAACAGAGAATTAGTACAAACACTGAAATATATATCGATTAAAATCTGGGTATAAACGAACGAGTGTTCAGTCCTTAAACATGAATATATGATGAAAAAAAAGCGTGAAAATAATATTCATGATGATCCAAAGCAACAAAATCGCTTATTCTAAAGCAAGAATTCGAGAAAAAAGCAACTCTGCTATGGGAAACAAGTGATTTGAAAGACATGAATATGGTGGGAACAAATGTGAAAGAAACGTATAACTATGAAAACAGCGAGGAAAAAGAAAACAAAATTGGGTAATAAATGGCGTGAACGAGAAAATAAATACATAATGAAAACAATTTGAACGGCAAAGCTAATACAGTGTGAAAACAAAGCTAAAAAAAATGAACCAAAAAAAAAAAAAATCGCATGATCACCTTTCAGAAAAAGGTATGTTCTTTGTATGCTGCATGTCGGTTCCCAGTAATCCAACAAATTATGAGGTGCCAGCATGCCCTACATAACCGAGCCCGTTATAACGAAAACTTTCCCATCCTGGTTCCTTTTTTCTTTGTTTGCTAAACTCTTCAATTAACTGTCATTGTTTTCCCATCTGTTTCTCTCCTTCATTTCTTTCTGCTTTTTTTTTCTTTCATTGTTTTCCCATCTGTTTCTCTCCTTCATTTCTTTCTATTTTCTGGAAAGGGGGGGGGGGGGGTATATTTGTCGGCATCTCATTTCTTATATGGGGATTTTGCTGTCAGACTCTATCTCCCCATATCCTCCCCCCCCCCCACTTAAATACCAGGTGCATACTTCCTCCACTTTCTATCCGAATGCCAATGCTTCTCTGCAGACAGCCCAGCCCCTCCGTGCCGTCACATCCTCTCTACACAATCAGGGAGAATGAAAGTAAACGTTCCACTCGTGATGCACTCGGGTTCAGCTCGCGTAGAGCTAGCGCTGAAGAGACAGGAGAGAGAAAGATACAGTGGAATAGCTCTGTCTCTGTGTTGTCTGCACCATTGAAAGGAAAAAAAAAACAACCAAAAACTGGAACCAGATGCTGAAAGGAAAATTGGAGCATGGGAGGAGGAAGGAGAGAGGAATAGAAGAATAGAAAGGAATAGAGGAATAATAGAGGAATAGAAGTATAGAGAGGAATATAGCCACACCAGAATAAAGTTTTCTGGGGATCGGATGTAATCTAGATTATATGTGAATACGAACAGTTGAGACTTCTATCGAGGAAGTCAGCGGGGAATGAATATGTTTTGTACAAGGACAAGAGGATGAGGAAGGAGACGGCGACATAATGTGTGTTCTATGTACATACAGGAACGTAAGGAAGGAGACAGCGACATAATGTGTGTTCTACGTACATACAGGAAAGTAAGAAAAGAGACAGCGACATAATGTGTGTTCTATGTACATACAGGAACGTAAGGAAGGAGACAGCGACATAATGTGTGTTCTATGTACATACAGGAGAGTAAGGAAAGAGACAACGACGTAATGTGTGTTCTATGTACATATAGGAAAGTAAGGAAAGAGACAGCGACGTAATGTGTGTTCTATGTACATACAGGAAAGTAAGGAAGGAGACAGCGACATAATGTGTGTTCTATGTACATACAGGAAAGTAAGGAAAGAGACAGCGACGTAATGTGTGTTCTATGTACATACAGGAAAGTAAAGAAGGAGACGGCGACATAATGTGTGTTCTATGTACATACAGGAAAGTAAGGACGGATACGGCGACATAATGTGTGTTCTATGTACATACAGGAAAGTAAGGAAGGAGACGGCGACATAATGTGTGTTCTATGTACATACAGGAAAGTAAAGAAGGAGACGGCGACATAATGTGTTCTATGTACATACAGGAAAGTAAGGACGGATACGGCGACATAATGTGTGTTCTATGTACATACAGGAAAGTAATGAGGGAGACGGCGACGTAATGTGTGTTCTATGTACATACAGGAAAGTAAGGAAGGATACGGCGACATAATGTGTGTTCTATGTACATACAGGAAAGTAAGGACGGATACGGCGACATAATGTGTGTTCTATGTACATACAGGAAAGTAAGGAAGGAGACGGCGACATAATGTGTGTTCTATGTACATACAGGAAAGTAAGGAAGGAGACGGCGACATAATGTGTGTTCTATGTACATACAGGAAAGTAAGGACGGATACGGCGACATAATGTGTGTTCTATGTACATACAGGAAAGTAATGAGGGAGACGGCGACGTAATGTGTGTTCTATGTACATACAGAAAAGTAAGGAAGGATACGGCGACATAATGTGTGTTCTATGTATATACAGGAAAGTAAGGACGGATACGGCGACATAATGTGTGTTCTATGTACATACAGGAAAGTAAGGAAGGAGACAGCGACATAATGTGTTCTATGTACATACAGGAAAGTAAAGAAGGAGACGGCGACATAATGTGTGTTCTATGTACATACAGGAAAGTAAGGACGGATACGGCGACATAATGTGTGTTCTATGTACATACAGAAAAGTAAGGAAGGATACGGCGACATAATGGGTGTTCTATATACATACAGGAAAGTAAGGAAGGATACGGCGACTTAACGTGTGTTCTGTGTACACACAGAAAAGTAAGGAAGGATACGGCGACTTAACGTGTGTTCTGTGTACATATAGGAAAGTAAGGAAAGAGACAGCGACGTAATGTGTGTTCTATGTACATACAGGAAAGTAAGAAGGAGACAGCGACATAATGTTGTTCTATGTACATACAGGAAAGTAAGGAAAGAGACAGCGACGTAATGTGTGTTCTATGTACATACAGGAAAGTAAAGAAGGAGACGGCGACATAATGTGTGTTCTATGTACATACAGGAAAGTAAGGACGGATACGGCGACATAATGTGTGTTCTATGTACATACAGGAAAGTAAGGAAGGAGACAGCGACATAATGTGTGTTCTATGTACATACAGGAAAGTAAAGAAGGAGACGGCGACATAATGTGTGTTCTATGTACATACAGGAAAGTAAGGACGGATACGGCGACATAATGTGTGTTCTATGTACATACAGGAAAGTAATGAGGGAGACGGCGACGTAATGTGTGTTCTATGTACATACAGGAAAGTAAGGAAGGAGACGGCGACATAATGTGTGTTCTATGTATATACAGGAAAGTAAGGACGGATACGGCGACATAATGTGTGTTCTATGTACATACAGGAAAGTAAGGAAGGAGACAGCGACATAATGTGTGTTCTATGTACATACAGGAAAGTAAAGAAGGAGACGGCGACATAATGTGTGTTCTATGTACATACAGGAAAGTAAGGACGGATACGGCGACATAATGTGTGTTCTATGTACATACAGAAAAGTAAGGAAGGATACGGCGACTTAACTAGTGTTGTATGTACATACAAAAAATAAGGAAGGAGACAGCGACATAATGCGTGTCATATATATATATATAAGAAAATATGGAAGGAGACAACTATAGGATTTGTGTGTAGCGTATAGACGGAAAGAAGACAGCGAAATATTGTTATTTATGTAAAAGGGTAGAGGTAAAGAAAGTCTCAGAACACATGTCGAAGGGGATGGAGTCTTAGAGACCTCATTATGCTGGGCCATCAGTGTATGAGGTAGGGTGGCCATCAGTGTATGAGGTAGGGTGGCCATCAGTGTATGAGGTAGGGTGGCCATCAGTGTATGAGGTAGGGTGGCCATCAGTGTATGAGGTAGGGTGGCCATCAGTGTATGAGATAGGGTGGCCATCAGTGTATGAGATAGGGTGGCCATCAGTGTATGAGATAGGGTGGCCATCAGTGTATGAGGTAAGATGGCCATCAGTGTATGAGGTAGGGTGGCCATCAGTGTATGAGGTAAGGTGGCCATCAGTGTATGAGATAGGGTGGCCATCAGTGTATGAGGTAGGGTGGCCATCAGTGTATGAGGTAAGGTGGCCATCAGTGTATGAGGTAGGGTGGCCATCAGTGTATGAGGTAAGGTGGCCATCAGTGTATGAGGTAGGGTGGCCAGTTCCTTTCCTCGCTGCCACAAGATCCGTCTGTTGCACACAGACAAAAAGACGACAGGGAATGCTGTGTGTTCAATGTAGACACAGGAGAACATAGAAGGAAACAATTACAGCGTATTGGTCAAAGATAGAAAAACACGAAAGAAAACAGCCACATATTGTGTTCTATGCACATACACGAAAACAGAGAAAGAAAAAAAACTACAATATTTTTTTGTATTTCGCACAGACATTGAAGAAAACAGAACAAAGAGAAGTAAATAAACATCCACACACACACACACACACAAACAAGGACTAGGAAATAATAACAACAACAACAACAACATACGCTGGATATAGAGAACGAAAAGAACCAAGTAGACAGCAAGAGCAAGAGGGTGTGCCACTGAGGTATGGAGAGTCCTCGAGTAGATTGTATTTGTTTCCTGTAATGAAATTTTTATCTACAGAAGAGAATTCTTCTAAAGTGGGCTACATCAAGGGAGGCAATCTGTAGGTAAAGTAGCCCGGAGAGAAAGCAAAAATGGGTATAATCAACTTTAGGTTTAAAGGAGAGAAGTTGATTTAAAAGTTGAGGCGGTGACAAGGAGTGCGATCACGGAGTAGAGAGAAAGAGAGAGGAGGGACTATGAAGTGGAAAGAACGAGAATAGTATTAAAATTGTGCTCGGGATGGCAAAACAATAAGATGAAATGATGATGCTGGTGTATATAAATTAAGGATTTCATAGATGTTGGTATATATAAATATATGAATTAAGGATTTCATAGATGTTGGTATATATAAATATATGAATTAAGGATTTCATAGATGTTGGTATGTATAAATATATGAATTAAGGATTTCATAGATGTTGGTATGTATAAATATATGAATTAAGGATTTCATAAATGTTGATAAGTATAAATATATGAATTAAGGATTTCATAGATGTTGGTATGTATAAATATATGAATTAAGGATTTCATAGATGTTGGTATATATAAATATATGAATTAAGGATTTCATAGATGTTGGTATATATAAATATATGAATTAAGGATTTCATAGATGTTGGTATGTATAAATATATGAATTAAGGATTTCATAGATGTTGGTATATATAAATATATGAATTAAGGATTTCATAGATGTTGGTATATATAAATATATAAATTAAGGATTTCATAGATGTTGGTATATATAAATATATGAATTAAGGATTTCATAGATGTTGGTATATATAAATTAAGGATTTAATAGATGTTGGTATATATAAATATATGAATTAAGGATTTCATAGATGTTGGTATGTATAAATATATGAATTAAGGATTTCATAGATGTTGGTATATATAAATATATGAATTAAGGATTTCATAGATGTTGGTATATATAAATATATGAATTAAGGATTTCATAGATGTTGGTATATATAAATATATGAATTAAGGATTTCATAGATGTTGGTATATATAAATATATGAATTAAGGATTTCATGGATGTTGTGTTTTGTAGATGCACCACGAAAATGCGTGATAAGGTCTTCGTCAGGTGCCTTACTGGCAAGGACAACGTAACTCGCTGATAAAAGTACCAGACAAAGATAATAGAGGAGAAGTAATAAAGGAGAAGAAAGACAGGTTTTTGGTGATAGAAGTAGGAAAATGACGAGGGGGAAAAATGTAGATGTCTCTTGATCTATCAATTTTCATTCTCTGCAGGCTTTGCGGAACAAGTACAATAAATAGATAACAAGAATGATTAGAAATAATAAGGAGAAAATTACCTCTAAAGCTCAGCATTTAATTTAGATTTAACATTCCAAAATATACTCGTATCAAAATAATTAACACATGCGGTGTAATTATTAACGTATTCTCACACATTCATTCATTCATTTGCATGTACCTTGCGGAACTTTGCCTCCCTAACAGCACTCCTGTAGGCTTCTCGGTTGTGAGCAAGATGGCCTGCTGCTGCTGCGTCCATCTGCAGATCGTCAACAATGTCTTGCAGCCATCTTCGTTTTGGTCTTCCTCTTTTTCTTTTCCCATTATGTAACCTTCCAAAATGGTCTTCTCTAAATTATCATGACGTTTAATGTGTCCAAAATATTTAAGTTTTCTCTCTTTAATCTTCTTTACTAGCCAGCCTTCTTTAATATTAAGCTCTTGTAGTATGGATATATTTGTTCTTTTTTGTGTCCACGATATTTGGAGAACTCTTCTGTAGCATTTACATTCAAAGGCATTTATATGTTTCTCAGCTGTTTTGTTAAGTGTCCAGGTCTCACAGGCATATATTGCGATGGGAAAGATGCATGACCTTAAAAATCTTATTTTTGTAGTTCTTTCTGCTGCTCTCCACAGATTCTTTATTTTCTCACACATACAGCGCATTAATATCGATAAACAAATTAATATACGTTCATAGAAATACTGTAGGCATAATGTAAATATTTTATGATTATAAATAATATGCGGACGGCCGGTAGGGGAAGGCAGATATATGTACTAACTGCCCGGACAATGCCGGGTACTTCTGAACTAAACAAAAAAGATCGATATCATTAAATGCAGAAAAGTCATAACATCTGCTGAAAAATAAATGAACAAAACATATACAAAATAACAATAACAAAAATAAGTTACATGAAAACTTACTAAGCGAAGCCATCCTCAAACGGCAGTGCCCACATGTTTGAAACAAACATTGTCGTTGGTGATATCTTCCCCTGAAGTACACAGAAATCTCTGTCGTAGACACACTTTTCAATGACGTCACACACAATCTTCACTCAAGAATAATTTGGCCTCCAAATCTGTCTCGGTTCCTTGCAGCTTTAAATAATTTTGTATCGTTTCGACTTATACAATGATAAACAGGCGAATTCTATTCCCGCAACGAAATATTACACAGCATAATTAAGTAAATAAACAAATAAACACAGGGATTTATCAATCATAACAAAATTCAAAGACAAAATAAAACAAAATAAGACAAATAAAAGTAAGAAGGAAAAAAAACACGAAACGAAGTGAAGTAAAATCAAGTCCGTTCATACAAAAGCACCAACAATTTAGATATTTCGATTCTCCTGGCTGAAACTTTGATCTCTTTTTTTTTTTTTTTAGTGATTAACTTTCCAAACAGGCTCTGTTTGGTACATTTTATTTCCATGATTGATTTTGGTTTATTTAACTTCTGTTTAATTTATTACTTAACCCCTTTTGCGCCGTGACCGATATAAACGAGGGTTAATATCGCCGACGTCTGATTGTTTTCTTTATTTATAACTGTCTGTAAAAAAAAAAAGTTAAAGGTAAAGGTAACCCTGTCATGCCTTAGAGGCACATAGGGATATGGTGTTAGTGCCCATATTTTCCTTGACCTGTCAGCACACTAGAGGGTGATATGGTCAGTATCACGCCTGGCTGCCTTTTCCTTCCCCAACTCCGGAAGAAGTCGGGTACCCATTTCTACAGCTGGGTGACTGGGGTGCCGCCGGCCGGATTGAACCCCCGACCTTCGCCATGACAGACCAGTGCACTAACCACTTCGCCACTCAGACACCCATAACTGTCTGTACTGGGCACGAAAGAAGATAGAAATACATCGGCACCACGGGGGGGGGGGGGTGCATGAGTGCACGTGATGCGCCGTGCATAGAGTGTTAAAGGTGATACGACGGAAAGCTCCGCTGACACAATACGAGAGAGCATTATTGCTCTTATTATGTCAGATTTTGGTCAGATAATAATGAATACCTGTCGGCACGGAATCAATGCTCTGGAACAATAAATCACACACAGCCAGTACTGTACTGGTACCAGACCAAAACAACAAAGTCTCTGTACACAGGGCACAGTAAACCACACACAGGCAGTACTGTACTGGTACCAGACCAAAAAACCACAAAGTCTCTGTACACACGGCACAGTAAACCACACACAGCCAGTACTGTACTGGTACCAGACCAAAAAATCACAAAGTCTCTGTACACCGGCACAATAAACCACAGTCTTCTTGCAAAACGAAATCTGCATAACAAACCTGACCTGTATCATCACGATAAACTACATAAATCACTCTATTAGTGGCTTTGAAACAATCCCTGGAAATTTTAGATATTTTATTGAAAACCTCTCCCCTCTTCTTTCCTTCCTCTATTTTTCTCACCTTTCTTCTCTTCCTCCCCCTCCCCTAAATATCTCTCACACCTTTTCTCCCTTTCCCCATGTCTCTCACTAATCATCTTTTCTCTCCCCCCCCCCCCCCCGCCCACCTCCATCTGTCTCACCTCCCTACTCTCTTCTCTCCCACTTCCCATCTCTCATTTTCTGTTTCACCTCTCTTTTCTCTTCCGATCTCTCAAACCACTCTTCTCCTCCCTTCCCATCTTCCCACCTCTATTCTCTTCTCCCCAATCTCTCTCTCTCTCTCTCTCTCTCTCTTCCCGTCCCTGCTCTTTCTCATCTCTTTTCTATCCCTCTTAATTTATTTCACTCTTCCCCCGTTTTTCTCCCTCATCTCTCTTGCCCCCTCCTATACCCCTCCCCTACTCTCTCATCCTTCTTCTCTCATCTCTTTACTCTTTTCCCCTTCCTCTCCCCCACCCCCTAAATCGCCATTTTATCTCTCGTCTCCCCTCTCCATTTCTTTTTTTCTGTCTCACTCATCTTCTCCCCCCCCCCCCAAAAAAAAAGCCTCGAGTTGCAGGATAAGAACATCCACCACCACTAGCAGTTCATACTTTTTATTTTGTTTTTTTTTAAGAACATAATGAATGATCTTGGAAAAACTATAGAAAACGACAATGATTGGCTCTTATCAGTCCAGCGAAAAGCTATAGAAAACGACAATGATTGGTTCTTATCAGTCCACCGAAAAGCTATAGAAAATGACAATGATAGACTTATCAGTCCACCGAAAAGCTATAGAAAACGACAATGATAGACTTATCAGTCCACCGAAAAGCTATAGAAAACGACAATGATAGACTTATCAGTCCACCGAAAAGCTATAGAAAACGACAATGATAGACTTATCAGTCCACCGAAAAGCTATAGAAAACGACAATGATAGACTTATCAGTCCACCGAAAAGCTATAGAAAACGACAATGATAGACTTATCAGTCCACCGAAAAGCTATAGAAAATGACAATGATAGACTTATCAGTCTAGGGAAAAGCTATAAAAGAAAACGACCATGACTGACCCTCAGTCTCCCTCAGAAATGGCCGATAGCCAAACAAGAAAATGATGAAGACAAGAGAGAGAGAGAGAGAGAAGGAGAGAGAGAGAGAGAGAAGAATTTTAAAAACGGGGAGAAAGAAGATTAGGAACAGAATGGAATGGAGGAGAACTTTATCCGCAGCAGTGGGCCTTAATGGCTCGGAAAGCTGAAGAAAAAGAAGACGCGAGAACACGCGTAATAGAAAGAAACTCCATAATGAAAACATGACAAACCAGAAAGCAGATAAGATAAAATATATTACAACTTCCTCAGGTAAATGCCAGCGATAAAATTGGATCAGTAAAAAAAAAATAAAAGCCTACTGCTCACAGAAGCCGCCATGAAAATAACAACAACAAAAAAAACTGATCAAAGCCAAAAGTGTGAGCATTCCACTTCTAGACACGATTTAAATGTTCTTAATTCTTAAATAAACACGCACGCTTGCTGAATTATGCTGGCTGGGATGCCAAAGATGCTAAGGATAACTTTATTTAGCTATTAATGAAATTTTAGCTATCAACTTTAGAGTAGCGAGCAGTTTGAAGATTGTACCCTGGGTATATGTTAAAAAGAAATTGTGGGTTGGAATACGAAATGTTTTTTTTTTAATGTTTCTTCCAGAATTTATTACTTTCTTTGTGATAAACTGAATCCATCGCAGAGGAAGGAAGAGTGTGAAAATTAAATACTGGTCAATAGATTAAATATCTAAAAAAAAACTGGAATGATTGAAAGAGAGGAAAAATAAGAGAGAGATGTAGGGCTGTTGTAGATCTCTCTCTCTCTCTCTCTCATGATAAATTCTATGCTTGTATGAAGGAATGATACCAATGTACCAGGAACACCCTCCCCTACCATTTAAAATCCATTGGTAATACTTCATCCTTTAACTCAAACCTGTTTCATTATTTACTTGCTTGTAATTATATGCCTCCATAAAATAACCAGCACTCTCTCAACACGTGACTCGCCAACCATCAAGTACTAAAATGACATAGTTAGAAAAGCAACTTGTTAGATATTGTTAGAAATTATTTTAATGTCTGTTAAAAAACATATGTTAGAAGATCTGTATTTACAATGTATTTTATTTTATGTATATGTCTGCGTATGTATGTGTGCGTGAGTGCTATTTTATTAGGTTAATTACTTCTTCTCTTTTACTTTGAATGTAATAGTTAAATCTTACACTCTTTTGATATGTTTTTTCCTAATTTAATTTGTATATTTGTACTAAATCAAGTGTGTGGGAAGAATGAAAGATGGAGTGATGAAGGGCAGAATGTAAGACGGGCCTGCGTGCCCAATTCTTTACCCTTGAAAAATAAAGATTCATTTATTCATTCTGTGCGTGTGTGTGTGAATGTGTGTGTATGTGTGTGTGTGTGTGTGCGTGCGTGTGGACCTTAAGATGTTCAGGGCACATGGGGTTTTGCGCAAAGGTTTTCCCAGAAATCTCTGTTTTTTTTTAAAATTTCTTTTTTTTTTCCCCGCTCTTGCCTAGGTGAGCCCTCTATTGCCAACATACTTTATGTTCTCTGTGAGTCCTGATAAATTCTATGTTTGTATGAAGGAATGATATCAATGTACCAGGAACTAACCCCGCATTTTTTTTAGAAGTTCAAGTGCAAAGTTAGAGGAACTACCGGAGTATTTAGATAACTTTTGTCCATTTGTCGAGTTATGCGAGGTTTCAGACATTTTTCTAATAATGTTGGTGATGTTGGTGATGATGTTTCTTTATTATAACGCGCAGATGTGGCGGATCTGTTCACTTTCTTCTTCCTTCGGGTTGTGCATGAAAATATACTGTAGGCCGAAACACTGAGTCATGAGCAGTGAATGCCTCTATGTAGGCTCCATCGCGACAGTAACTCACACCAATAGAAGTGTGGGGACCGTGGGGTTTAAACCTCCAGCAGCTGTAATCCATCGATCCGCGCTACCAAGCGTTATGTCACTACCCCCCCCCCCCCCTATTTTATTTAGACACAAGTCTGTAACGAAACCCTAATCATGTTTATTTCTCTTTTCGTTTATCTCCATCAGGTCTCCACTTGACCTTTAAATTATAAACCGACGAAGAAAGAACACCGTTCTGTCGGAGCGTGTTCTAACTTGTCGAGGGAGATGCGCTTTTCTCATCCACTTGTCGGTTCGTTATCTAATGATTCGCGCTTCGTTTCCCCATATTCTCTGGTACTTGGGCTCCGTCTCTGATTGGCTAATTGTGTCGATTGCTGTGAACCAGGTGACGTGTACGGGGGTTGGGGGGGGGGGGAAGATAGCAAATGTGCGTCCTTGGAAGTGATTTTGGAAAGCACAGAGATATGCTTCCTTGCCTGTGTAAAAACGATGCGTTATGAAGGAAAATCTAACCCCCCCCCCCCCCCCGGTGGATGTTGTACTTCAAGAATATGAAGGCAATGGCCTGCACGGCGAGGAACACTGGATTACATGACACACAATCGGCGAACACCACGCGAAGTTCTGAGCCACAAATAAGGGTCTTCATCCGACCTAAAGCGGATTAACTCAAAACACACACACACACACACACACAAATGGAGAATGAAGGAATATGAGCGGTTACAACATGTAAACAATTTTTTTTTCTTTTACTTGAACATAGCAGAGCGCACGATAAAGAACATTCCCAGAACTTGAAAACAAGAACAGGAGATTCTGAATAAGAATGTTAAAATGTTTGAGGAGCATAGTGTTCTAATAGAAATAAGATAAGAGTTGGAGAATATGAAAGAGAAATAAGACACTAATAGAAATAAGACAAAAGGTAGAAAATATGAAAGAGAAATAAGACATCAATATCAATAAGATTAGAATGTGGAAAATATGAAAGAGAAATAAGACACCAATAGAAAGTGGAAAATATGAAAAAGAAATAAGACACTACTAGAAATAATATTTAAAAAGTGGAAAATATGAAAGAGAAATAAGACACTAAAAGAAATAAGATTTAAAAGGTGGAACATATGGAAGAGAAATACGACACTAATAGAAATAAGATCTAAAAGGTTGAACATATGGAAGAGAAATAAGACACTAATAGAAATAAGACTAGAAAGTGGAAAATATGAAAGAGAAATAAGATGAGCAATGGGGACAAGAACTCCAGAAATACAAGAAAAGTCTTAACAAATGTGTCAAAATATCGTCAGTTCCTACAGGCATCGATGAAAGTAAGAAAAACACGGACGAAAAGGAAGACTGTCCATCCCCCCTTCCTATCCCCCCTCCCCCAACACACCCCCCCCCCCCCCCCCCCCCCCCGCCTTTGCTTCGATAAACACCAGTTGCTGAATCTTATTTCGTTTTATTTCAAGTTACTATTTTCCATCTTGCCTATACGTCCTGATTGCTATGAAATATATGCAATATAATTGATACATAAATTGCTAACAAACTGGAGTATAAAGTAACATGCGTATAATTGGTGCTAAAATTCTGTTTTAGAAAAGAGCCAGTTGTAAATGGAAATTTTTGGCCCAAGATTAGCGCGGCCAAACTTGGTTTCTGTGATGTATCTTCAACAAGAATTGGGATGTTCTTCGGTCGTGGGTGCATAGGGGAGGAAAAAAAGCTGTATTTCTTGTCTTGTCTTGTCTCCTTCCTCGTATACCTTTCGGTGATGAGGGTACAAATAGACAAATAGACGTCTTGATAGGGCTCGACGATCATATAATGGGATATTTAATGCTGCTGCAATTTCCTCCTCTCCCCCTCCAAGACGCTATAACTGATAACATATACAGAAAATGGGAATGGTACTTTTCCAGAAGAAAGTTGGAAATGTGATGCAGTTTTATACAAGTAGTATACTGTATATGGGGAGTGGGGGCGCTGTCGACGTGAAGATGATGTCCCATTTTGGCGATTAATGACCCACAACTGGCGTGATGACGTCAGGACTGGCGAACCAAGACCCTGTCTCACCTATCCGTTGGTACACCCCCCCCCCCTCCAGTTACAGGTCTAGCCTGGTTAACGGAGCAAGAAATCGCCATAAGAGCAGTGGTGGTGGAGTCTGTTAAAGAAGTATTGCACACACCCCTACCCCTGCTTTTTAGCGGCATTCCGGGAGTGAAAAAAAAAAGTTCCATGATCCACTCCCAAGCCGATACGATGCTGTGCTTCATCATCTACAGGGGTTAGGCTGAAAAGAACGTTCAGCTCACAGTTAAAGGGAGACTGGCAAAGAAGAAGAAAAAGAAGAGGAAGTTACATGACGTTTTAAATGTATGCTCTATATATAGCCATCCTTTACGTCTTCTTCGGTCTCTATGAAAGCGCGAGCTGGTGTTCTTTGCAGCTGATGCGGTGACGATACTGAGCTACGGCACAGTGTCGGACTGGGAGAGGGTTATGGCGGCTGTTTCTTTCTTTCTTTCTTCTTCTTCTTCTTGTTTGAAGTCCCCGGGCGAAGCAAAAAACCAGGGCGGGTGTGCAATACTTCTTTGGCAGACTCCACCACCATGGAGCCCCGTTATCCAGGTCAGGCCCGCTACTGAGAGTACCAACGCAGGAGAGGTGGGACAGGGTCTTGGTCAGCTACGATTCGCCAGCATGGAAGATGGGGCTGCCAAAAAAAAAAACGGTCGGCGTCTTCGGCCAGACACCCTTTAAGAGATATGCATTATAATATTTTTTGTTTCTAATCATGCAGAATGACTGGAAAGACGTGATGAAAAACTATGCCACATGGGCAGAGACTACGCAAGGGACATTTGAGAGTTGAAAAAGAATCAAAACCATTTAGACACGAGACAGAGGTTCGAGGAAATTGGACATTATAATATAGAAATTGTTATTATAGAAAAGTGTTACCATATACAGAATAGTTGCTATTCCTGTCCATTATATCAATAAAAGTAGTAATGGGATAAGCTATCCTATGAAATGATACTGGTCAGCCTCTATGGACGGTTCATGCCTGTCTGATCATAACTGTTAATTTAGAAAAAAAATGTGACAAATCCCTTGTGTTTAATGTTTAAAAATAAGAGTTACGGTTAGCAAACAGCGAAATGGATACACAGAAGAAAGAACGAAAACTAGTTTAAATTATTAGAAAAAAATGACAATCAAAATTCCTTGGAGGATGTCAGAAGAAGACAGAAGTTTGAGAACATGGACATGTCAAGAGAAGACATAAGTTAGAAAACTTGGACAATGTCGTGGGAGGACAAGTTAGAAAACTTGTAGACATATCATGAGATGATAGAAGTTTGAGAACTTGGACATGTCAAGAGAAGACAGAAGCTAGAGAACCTGTGCATGTCATGAGAAGACAGAAATTACAGAAGTTGCGAACATGTCATAAGAAGACAGAAATTAGAGAAGTTGCGAACATGTCATGAGAAGACAGAAATTAGAGAAGTCGTGAACATGTCGTGAGAAGGCAGCATTTATAGAACTTGATAACGACCTGAAAACTCAAAGGGAAAAAGAAGAATATGGAGGTCGAAATAGAAAGATATCTGAACGGGGCCACCAACTGGTATGGAAAAATACGAGCATCCGAACTGACTGGAAACACCAAGGACAGGACTGGGTGAGGAAGAATGATCGCCGGATATATTCGGAATGTCACTAATACATCAGCGACTCATCATCATGATCATGATCATCATCATCATCAGTTGCCGTGCCGACTGGCGTTGGCTATTATGCTTCTCCAAAGTACACGATCCTTCATGTAGGCCATCAGCTCAGTTGGTGATCTCCTCTCACACCATCCTGTCAGACTGTCCAGTATCATTTCTCTTGGTCTTCCTCTTCATCTTCTTCCTTCTATTTTTCCTGTTGTTGTTATAGTTTCAGTGCCCCCTCTTCTCATTGCATGTCTTATGAAAGTACATTGTCTCTCTCTTATTTTTTGACAAGATTGTTTTGTCTCTCCAGCTCTTCTCATACATTCTTCATTAGATATTTTTGCTGTCCAGGGGATTCGCAACATTCTTCTAATAAACCACATTTCTGCTGCTTCCAATGATTTCTGTGCAGATCTGCCTTTTGTCCATCATTCACTTCCATATAACAAGATAGGTTCAATATAACATTTTAGGACTCGTTTTCTAACATTTATTGATAAGGATGTGTTGGATAATATGTTTCTCATTCTCTGAAATGCAGTCTTGCTTGGCCTATTCTGTTCCTAATTTCTGTTCGGCATTTCCCATCTGAAGTTATTACTGCTCCAAGGTATTTAAATTTCTGCACGTGCTTTAGAATAGTTACGTTTAATTTTATACTGCATTTTGGTGGATTCTGTTTCTTAGATATAACCATAGTCTCTGTCTTTTTGATGTTCGAAGTAAGGCCTTTCTGTTGACTTTCTTTGGCGACTTTATCGAAGAGATTTTGCAAGTCTTGTTGGTTCTCAGCGACTGCTTCACAGTTAATTCGTTTTCAAGACAATGTATCCATCTCTTCCATGAAGACGAGGGGCGGTACCCACAGCTCTTGTTCTTGTCTCGCAGAGTAATCTGTACAAAGCTCGAGAGTTATCTGATACGTCGTGTATTGTAGACGATGTTGAGTTATCACGTGACAGGCACTTTTATCTGTTATCCGGCGTCTACATGCGCGTAATAAAATAAACCCTTTATAGCAAGCAAGATTCCCAGGCAAGAAGATTAGGGGAGGGGAGGGGGGGAAGTATCTTTACAGTGTGTATGTGGGTGTTTGCGTTTGTGAGTGTTTGTATACGTGAGTGTATTGTTTGGTGTATGTATGTGTGAGATGTCTGTGTGTGTGTGTGTGTGTGCTCTTTTATGCATATGTATGTGTTTGCGTGTGTCTGTACACATGCGTGCGATATCTGTGTATGTTTGTATGCATGTTTTTAATGTGTATATTTGTGTGTATGTGTGTGTATATTTATGTATGTTTGTATGCATATGTAAAAGTAAAGGTAAAATTCCCGTTTCTACGCATACTTGGGAATACGGTGTTAGGCCCTTATTTACCATGACCTTCGGCACATGAAAGTCTGATGAGGTCAGTATCACGCCTGGCAGCTTTACCTTCCCAGATTTCTCTGGTACCCATTTTTAGAGGCTGGGTGAACCCCAGGGCCTTTTTGGCGTATACCAGAAAAAAATCCCACTGCTGGGACTGACCCCGGTATCCCGGATTAGTAAACCGAGAGCCTAACCACTCAGCTAACCGGGGTGATACGCACATACACACAGCATTATGTTTGTGTATGTCTATGGTGTATGTTCTTGTGTGTATATTTGTGTGTAAATGTATGTATATGTCTGCGTGTGTAAGATACAGATACTGACCAAAAAAAAAAGAAGATATTTAAAAGCGAATAGTTGAAGGTAGATAAGTCTTAATCAGTCGTGGTGGATCGTAGTGAGAAGCGTCCGCTTTAAACTAGCTAAGAGAGTATCGTCTCATTTTCTGATCACCTAAATGAGGAAAGCGTTGACAAAATTACTACCACTCTCAAGCGCTACCACCGTCACATATCTGTAAGTCTCCTTTGATAGCGGAGTCTACCAAGAAACCTGTTTCATAGGTGCGTTCACACGATGGAATCACAGACACTCTGAACACTGAAGCAGACATCCTGGCAAGATGGCTAGAGCGGTGGAGTAACATTCTGCGTAAAGATGCAACATGGCCGCCTGCAGTCCGCTGAAATAACTTACGAAAGCCGCTGCAAACCACTCCCCATCCGATACTGGCGTCTTTATAAGAAGTTTTTCCCCACCAAAGCGTCACTTTACCGAAAATATAAAATCTCTCTAAGTGAGGAATTACTTCATCTTCTTGTTGTGAGAATTATAAACAAACTTTACTAAGCTGACTTATATAAATCTCGATTCACAAATCCCAAAGCTCCAAACAATTGCGTTTCATAAAGTAACTAATTATTTCGTTGCGGTAACAGAAATTTGAATAGACTTTTGTTAAACACACGAGTCAATCCAAAAACATGGATCAATATTTCATGATGAAAGGGAAAAAAAAAACGAGAAAACACGGAATTATATTTAGTTCCACGACAAAGCGAACTGTGAATAAACTTTGTACACAATAAAAGTCCACACTGTGAAAGAATCGCCGTCAGAAATTGAACTAATAGAACTACTTTGGATAATGTACACTCCCAGAGCCGACGGATTCTTAAACTACAAGTACACAAACACAACAGCGCTATACCAGTAACCTTAGACTACAACAACAACAAAAATCAAACCGTATAGTCTACGTAAGTATACCATATACTAGTCTTTGTTCGACTCGCTGTGGGAATGCGCATTATAATAGGAGTCCTTCCAGCCACGCACGAGACCTAATTATGTTATCTATCAGCTTAGGCCTCAGAAATTTCATAGCCCTGGCCTATCTTAGGGCTCGAGATAACAAACAAACCTGGCTCTTTGGCTGGCGCTATCACTGGCTTGGTTATATTCTCAATAGGAAGATAGAGTTGGAGGCGGGTGTTTGGCCACTTCAGTTTTTTTTTCCTTCTTCTTCTTCTTCTTTCTGGGTCAAGCCTGTGCTGGAGCCCTTTTAGTCATGTGTACACAAGTGTGTATGGGAGCTATTGGGGGGGGGGGGGGTAGGGAGGAAGGGAAAGAGGGGGTGGGGGGGCAATACCTGGACATATACTGTCAAAGGTCAATGATACGGCAGGGACATAGACGCTGGCTTTTGATTTAAAGGGAACTGGCTAGATATCAGGGTCAGGACCGCAAGTGATCGTGTGTTGCAACGAAACAGGAGATAGCAAATGTAATTTGAAAAAAAAAGACTGATTGTAATAATAAAGCAATCTGGGGGGGGGGGGGCATCATTCAAAGGAGAATGTGTCGGATTAACTACCATCCAGGACCCCCCTCTCAAAAGGAGACATGGAGAAGAACAACAGAGAGGATGTTGAGCAATAGAGGGCTCACCCCGGCAAGAGCAGATAAAAAAGGCAAAGGACAGACATTTGTGGGAAAACCCTTGCGGAAGCCCCATGTGCCCCGGGCACTTAAGGTTCGGAGAAAGAGAGAGAGAGAGAGAGAGAGAGAGGACCCCCACCCCCGCTCCCCCCCCCCCCTCAGGCTAAACTTAAAACTCTGACCTATACCTTTCATCCCGTGATATAAGTGTCATAGAACAGTTATCTATATTGGCATTTTCCTTTCCATCATGCCAAGCCCTCCTTTCCTTTCGAGCCCCAAAGTTCTGTTTTGCCTAATGGGAAATCCGCCTTTGATGCTAAAGACATTTAGAGTGGTAATGTAAAGGATTATGAAAGGATTCATTCATTCATTCCTTTGCATGTCCCTTGCGGAACTTTGCCTCCCAAACAGCACTCCTGTAGGCCTCTCGGTTGTGAGCAAGATGGCCTGCTGCTGCTGCATCCATTTCCAGATCATCAACGATGTCTTGCAGCCATCTTCGTTTCGGTCTTCCTCTTTTTCTTTTTCCCATTATGTATCCTTCCAATACGATCTTCTCTAAATTATCATGACGTTTAATGTGGCCAAAATATTTAAGTTTTCTCTCTTTAATCCTCTTTACTAGCCAGCCTTCTTCAATATTAAGCTCTTGTAGTATAGATATATTTGTTCTTTTTTGTGTCCACGATATTTGGAGAACTCTTCTATAGCATTTACATTCAAAGGCATTTATGTGCTTCTCAGCTGTTTTGTTAAGTGTCCAGGTCTCACAGGCATATGTTGCGATAGGAAAGATGCATGCCCTTAAAAATCTTATTTTTGTGGTTCTGTCTGCTCCTCTCCACAGATTCTTTATTTGTTTTACTTTCTGAAGAGCAATAGATTATAAAAGTTATATATTATGAGAAGAGCTGGAGAGACAAAAAAACCTTGTCAAAAAGATAAGAGAGAGACAATGTACTTCCATAGGACACGCAATGAGAAGAGGGAGCATTGAAAATATTATAACAACAGGAAAAATAGAAGGAAGAAGATGAAGAGGAAGACCATGAGAAATGATACTGGACAGTCTGACGGTATGGTGTGAGAGGAGATCACCAAATGAACTGATGGCCTGCATGAAGGATCGTGTACTCTGGAGAAGCATAATAGCCAACGCCAGTCGGCACGGCACCTGATTATGATGATATAAAAGTTTGTAAGGTAACTCAATTTTCCGCCAGGGAAAGTTATGCGACCAGGCTGTTGGTGAGGCATTTAAAGGAGATCAGCCTGCTGTGTCACCAGGGGTAATGAAGCAAAGCAAGAGAAACATTATGTCTTCCTTCTTCGTGACACAACCAGGGGGTAGGTTAACACAATATTACTGACGTTTTTTGTTGTCTCCATCCCCCCTCCCTTTCGCCCCGTTTGAGGTGGAGCTTTTGAAGAAGATTAACAGAGCAGCTCCCTTAGAGAGTAAGTACCCGTCTCCTTATACATGACCTGGGATATGAGAAAAGCCGTGACAGTCAGGTGTAGTCGTTATCTATCGTCAGCGTCATTATCACCCTCGGGCAGAATAACAAAGTCCGCTGGCCCCATCAGACACGGATCTTGGGTCATCATGTTTCATGCTCTGCTGCCTCAGAGAGAAATACGTCGTTCCTTACGTTTCAGTTCTATTTCTTCAAGTAGAAGTCAGAAGCAACCTCCTCTTATGCTAAAACTCTTGTTCTATTGGCGTGTGTAGTGTCAAAGACATAGACTTGGGTGGGGGAGGGGGAGGAGAAAGGAGTTTAGACCGGGGGTGGGGTGGGGGTGAAGGAGGGGGAACGAGAGGAAAGAAAGGAGCATAGACTTCGGGGGTGGGGGAACGAGAGGAAAGATTGACTGATTGATTGATTGATCTTTATTTCAAAAGGGTTAAGAATTGGGCACGCAGGCCCGTCTGACATTCTGCCCTTTATCATACATCTTTCACTCTATTCCAGACATTCTACAAATATGCTGTTCATGTAACAAACATAACTAACATTGAAGCTGAGAGACATAAAATAAAATATAACATTTACGTTTCGCTCTTAAACATTCACTCTCTACAGAAGTAACTACATACATTATAAATGACTATCTACTAAACAAAATTTTCGGGACTATTCAGAAAACAATTAATTGTATTCAGAAAGAAGGATAGACTTCTGGGGGGGGTCTTAAACATTCACTCTCTACAGAAGTAACTACATACATTATAAATGACTATCTACTAAACAAAATTTTCGGGACTATTCAGAAAACAATTAATTGTATTCAGAAAGAAGAAGACTCTGCTGGGGGGGGGGGGTGAGGGAAGAAAGGAGCATAGACCTTCGGGGGGGGGGGAGAGATAGGAGCATAGACCTTAAGGGGGGGGGAGAAAGGAGCATAGACCTTGGGGGGAAAGGAGCATAGACCTTAAAGGGGGGGGGGGGAAGAAAAGAGCATAGACCTCGGGGGGAGGGGAAGAAAGGAGCGTAGACCTCGGGGGGAGGGGAAGAAAGGAGCATAGACCTTGGAGGGGAGGGGAGGGAGAAAGGAGCATAGACCTTAAAGGGGGGGGGGGGAAGAAAGGAGCATAGACCTCGGGGGGAGGGGAAGAAGGAGCATAGACCTTGGGGGGGGGAAGAAGGAGCATAGACCTCGGGGGGAGGGGAAGAAAGGAGCATAGACCTCGGGGGAAGGGGAAGAAAGGAGCATAGACCTCGGGGGAAGGGGAAGAAAGGAGCATAGACCTTGGGGGGGGGAAGAAAGGAGCATAGACCTTGGGGGGGGGAAGAAAGGAGCATAGACCTTGGGGGGGGGGGGAAGAAAGGAGCATAGACCTTGGGGGGGGGGAAGAAAGGAGCATAGACCTCGGGGGGAGGGGAAGAAAGGAGCATAGACCTCGGGGGAAGGGGAAGAAAGGAGCATAGACCTCGGGGGGAGGGGAAGAAAGGAGCATAGACCTTGGGGGGGGGGAAGAAAGGAGCATAGACCTTAGGGGGGGGGGAGAGAAGGAGCATAGACATTGAGGGGGGGAGAAAGGAGCATAGACCTTGGGGGG
This sequence comes from Achatina immaculata, assembly GCA_009760885.1. Lineage (NCBI taxonomy): Eukaryota > Metazoa > Mollusca > Gastropoda > Stylommatophora > Achatinidae > Lissachatina > Lissachatina immaculata. The sequence goes on from CM019694.1 coordinate 23,218,564, forward strand.
GGGGAAGAAAGTAGCATAGACCTTGGGGGAGAAAGGAGCATAGATCTTGGGGGGGGGGGAGTGAAGAAAGGAGCATAGACCTGGGAGGGGGGGGGAAGAAAGGAGCATAGACTTTGGGGGGGGGAAGACAGGAGCATAGACCTTGGGGGGGGAGAAAGGACATAGACCTTGGGGGGAGGGGGAAGAAAGGAGCATAGACATTGAGGGAGGGGGGAAGGAAGGAGCATAGACATGAGGGAGGGGGGAAGGAAGGAGCATAGACATTGAGGGAGGGGGAAGAAAGGAGCATAGACATTGAGGGAGGGGGGAAGGAAGGAGCATAGACATTGAGGGAGGGGGGAAGGAAGGAGCATAGACATTGAGGGAGGGGGAAGAAAGGAGCATAGACATTGAGGGAGGGGGGAAGGAAGGAGCATAGACATGGGGGGGGGAAGAAAGCAACATAGACCTTGGATGAGGGGGGGGGGGAAAGAAAGGAACAGAAACACTTTGTCTTTGTCTTGTCTTATGATAAACGGCTGTTATAAAAAAGAAGTTTTAGTCTGTCTGTCTGTCCTTCTGTCTGTCTCTGACATTCCGACAGATGTTGGCTGTCATCTTTTTCCACAATTGTCTATTCCAGGTGTTAATTATGAGCTGGGCCGGTGTTCTTTCTCTGTGCCACTTCCTCAGTCCATCTATCATCTTCTCTCTTTGTCTACCTCAGTCTCTTTTGCCCTCTATCTTCCCTGTTGCTATCAAATATCCCAATCCTCCTGCTCTCATGACGTGTCCTATGGATCTTGATTGTCTCCTTCTGAAGTATTGCTTTTCTCTCTTGCTTCTGCTTCTTTCATGACCTCTTCGTTTGATCTCTTCGCTGTTCATTGATATCCTTAGCATTTCCTTGGCCTCCACGTGGCGCTGTACCTTCCTAGTGACTGTCAGTGTTTCACATCCACGAAACAGGATTGTCTCTTGTTCCCACCGCTCTAACTGCGGAAGGTACAAACAAAAAAAAAAGGTAAAGGTAATCCTATCGTGCCTTAGAGGCACATAGGGATATGGTTTTAGTGCCCATATTTTCATTGACCTGCCAGCACACCAGAGGGTGATGTGGTCAGTATCACGCCTGGCCGCCTTTCCTTCCCCAACTCCAGAAGGAGTCGGGTACCCATTTCTACAGCTGGGTGACTGGAGTGCCTCCGGCCGGATTCAAACCCCCCGACCTTCGCCACGAGGGACCAGTGCACTAACCACTTCGCCACTCAGACACCCTAACTGCGGAAGAGTAAATCAAAATTTTGTGCTCCCAACGAAACTGGAACCCGCGATTTGAAAGAACGCGCCAGATTCTACAAGACGGCGGGGTTGAAAAGAACACGGTAGACGGTGTTTAGATAATACCCCAAATAACACCTCATCACCGGGTGCAGAAGAGCATCAAGGTCACGAAACCTGGTATCAACAACAGCAAATCATTCTGTGTCACCTGCGAACGTGTTGACTAATTTTTCCCCTTAACGGTTGTTAACAATAAGATAAACTGATGATGTCTTCATAAGATAAAACTGAGGATGTTAGTGATAAGAGAAAATATTAAGAGAAGAGCGTTTGTCGAAGGGCGGAAAAGGGTGGGGGGGAGAGAAAGACCTGAAGTGGTTGGAAAATCCAGAAAGTAATGAAAAAGTAGAAATATGGGGGTGGGGGGGGGGGGTTGATAAGATGAGACACAAAAGACAAGATTACTGGTCCGAGATTACACACAACCGTCTGCTCTAGAGAGTCCTCATTAAGTTCTGTGTACTCATCCGCACAGAAGACTCCTGTTCTGGTCACAGTGTCCTTTAAAGGCTCTTAATTTTTAAAATGGGGTGTAATCAGTGGCGGATTAGCTTTTGAACTGAAGAGGCGCAAGTCTATAGGGGGCGGCGATAGGGGCTCAGAGAAGAGTAAGGGAGCTAGCGCATTGGCAAAAAACAAAACTGCACGTACAGATTATTCTTTCATATGTGTATGGGAACTTAAAACAGGAACAATGGTTACAACACGAACGATGTAACTTCCTCCTCCTTCTCCTCCTTCTTCATCTTTCCAAGCCATTAAGACTCAATGCTGCAGATAAAGTTCGCCTTCTTTCCTCTCTATTCCTAATCTTCTCTCTCCAGTTGGCAGCACCAGCTCCTTTTATATCCTCTTCTATGTTGTCTTTCCATCTCTGCCTTGGTCAACCCCTTGTTCTTGTTTCCCCTCATCTCTTGCGCATACATAATTTTCATTTGTCTGTTCTCTTCTGTTCTTTCTACATGTCCCAGCCAGCGTAGTCTGTTCAGTTTCAAGACATTTATAATTCGCTGGACATTTTTTTTTACATTTGAAAATAAGCTGTTCATTTCAGTGTTCTTTCTAGCTATCCATTCTCCACTATCCTTGGGGGGCCCAAAAGTCTGAAAAAAAAACCTACCTAAATGAAATGTAAAGTACAAGGATCAATCTTGAAACAAGTGGATTCGTTTAATTATTTGGGAACGCGAGAAATACCAAATGGGGGGAAAATGCACCTCTGAATGAGAATAGATGCATCAGTAGCAAGGCATCTTGCTCACAACTGAGAGGTCTACAAGAGAGCTGTTAGGGAGGCAAAGTTCCGCAAGGGACATGCAAATGACCGCCTGACTGAAATCAAGAACAGAATACAGCGAGCCAAAACAGCGTTCAAAGAAATAAGAAACATCTTATGTAATGCATCTCTGTCACCAGACATCAGAAACCAGAGTTCTAAAATGCTATTGGGCCTATCCTGCTTTATGGAAGTGTGTCACGGACCAGGAACAGATCGATGCAAAGATCACTTGAGGTAACAGAAATGTGTTTTTGTTACAAGAATGTTAAGTATACCATGGACAGCTAAGATGATAAACAGGGAATGTCTAACAAAAGCAGCTGTATAAAGGAGCATAATTAAATCCATAATAAAAAAAGACAGTCATCATTCATTGGACAATATAATGAGAAGAAGAATGTTTTAAAACATCATAATAACAGGAAAGATAAATGGAAATGGGAAGAGCGACAGGGGAAGACCAAGAGAAAAACAAACAACTCATGGACAGTCTAACGCTATCGCTCGATAAAAATCCACCAACTGAGCTCATAGAAAACATCAAGGACAGAGATCTATGGAGAATCATGACCACCATACGCCTACCACGGCACCTGATGATGATGACGACGACAGTCATCTTAACTATTGCTGCTGCTCTAGTACTTTCTATTATCATGTCAGTTGTGTTCAGTCGGTGTCTCAACTCACATCGTCAGATAATAACTGAAGAGATCATAACGAATCAGGCCATATATCAGGAGATGGGCCGTAATCGTCGGAATGGTTCAGGGGCCCCTTACTAAGTTTAGTCTAGGTGCCTTGGTGACAGTTAATTCGTCACGAGATGGGCCGTAATCGTCGTAGGGGTCAAGGGCCCCTTACTAAGTTAATTCGTCACCAGTGTTGAGCACTGATTAGCTTGCACACTAGACTTAAAACTTGACCTCTTTTATTTCGACCTACCGCACACCAGGCACAGAAAATAGGTCAGATTACATGGAAATAGCAAATGCATGAAGGAAAATATTTCTGCAGTTGGAAACTCGCTACTTCCACGTTCCAGTCAACCTTAGTTGTAGAAATTGGTACCTGACACGTTTGTGTTATGGAAAACTGCCTCTGATACTAAGAAGTAACATCTGTACTGTGTACATGGCTTGTCATTATTATTAATATTATTATTATATACATGTCTTACGATGGTTTATTAAACAAAGTAAAGTGAGGAAGAAGTAAGACAGAATAAAGCGATAAGATAGAAAGAAATGAAGGAAAAAATAAATAAACAAATAAAGACAGATGAACATAAAATGTAACAACGAAAGAAAAAAAAAAGATGCAAGGAAGGAAAGAAAGTTCTGCCCGTGTCAGGCAAAATTCCTTCAAACAGGGGAGACTATGCCTGATTCAGTCTTTTATTATATACAACCAACAGAATTATCTACTCTTGGTTGCCGCCCCGCTTTATCTGTTTCACTCGGACTGCCCGGGCAAGAACGATGTCAATCGTCATCGACAAATCTAATCAGTTACCAGTTCCGAGATAACCAGTAATCGACGGGGCAGGTTTGAACGATTTCGAATCAGAAAATGTTTGAAAACAAGACTAAACTTGGCCTAACCCAGATTAAAAAGAACAGATACCAAAATAGACTTAAATGTACGCAGTAAGGTCCCAGGATGTTTTCACAAGACCTGACGTGTCTCTTGCCCAACTCGTCCCGTAAATACTGGGTTGCTTCTGTGTTCCTCTGGATTCCTTTCCTTTTCCTTTCCTTTCTGTGCTTGTTTTCTTCTGTCCTGTTATGGTCCTTCTTTCCTTCTCACATATTCATCCATCCATTCCTCTCTTACCTTATTTCCATCCGCTTTATTTCGTTTAGTCATGGTTTCTTCCGCCCTACTCTGTTGTACATCTTCTAACCGCCTCTGTGTACTTCTTATACCCGCCTCTGTGTACGTCTTCTACCCTCCTCTGTGTACTTCTTCTACCCGCCCCTGTGTACGTCTTCTACCCTCCTCTGTGTACTTCTTCTACCCTCCTCTGTGTACTTCTTCTACCCTCCTCTGTGTACTTCTTCTACCCGCCTCTGTGTACTTCTTCTACCCTCCTCTGTGTACTTCTTCTACCCTCCTCTGTGTACTTCTTCTACCCTCCCCTGTGTACTTCTTCTACCCTCCTCTGTGTACTTCTTCTACCCGCCTCTGTGTGCTTCTTCCACAATGCTCTCCATGGTTTCTTCTACCCTCCTCTGTGTACTTCTTCTACAATGCTCTGCGTGCTTCTTCCACAATGCTCTCCATGGTTTCTTCTACCCTCCTCTGTGTACTTCTTCTATTCTCCTCTGTGTACTTCTTCTACAATCCTCTGTGTACTCCTTCTACCCTCCTTTGTGTGATTCTTCTATCCTCCTCTATGTACTTCTTCTACTCTCCTCTGTGTACTCCTTCTACCCTCCTCTGTGTGATTCTTCTATCCTCCTCTATGCACTTCTTCTACCATCCTCTGTGTGCTTCTTCTACCATTCTCTGTGTGCTTCTTCTACCCTCATCTGTGCGCTTCTTCTACCATCCTCTGTGTGCTTCTTTTACTCTCCTCTATGTGCTTCTTCTTCCCCCCTCTATATGCTTCTTCTACTATGTGCTTCTTCTACCCTCCCCTGTATGCTTCTTTTACCCTCCTCTGTGTACTCCTTCTAATCTGCTCTGTGTATCTTTTCGTTTCTACTCGTAATTCAAAATCGTCTTGATTAAAAAAAATTATTAAAACAAAGATGACCGTACAGAATTACTGCTGCTGCCGCTGGTACTACTACTACTGTTTCTGCTACTACTACTACTACTACTATTACTACTAATACTACTACTACTACTAGTACTAGTACTACTACTACTACTACTACGTACTAGTACTAGTACTACTACTACTACTACTACTGCTACAACTGCTACTGCAGCTGCTGTGTCTGCTACTGTTACTATTACTGATACAACTACTACTAATACTGCTACTACTACTACTACTACTACTACTACTACTACTACTGCTGCTACTGCAGCTGCTGTGTCTGCTACTGTTACTATTACTGATACAACTACTACTAATACTGCTACTACTACTACTACTACTACTACTACTGCTACTTCTGCTGCTGTTGCTGTTACTACTATCACTACTACTACTCCTGCTGCTGCTGCTACTGCTACTACTACTACTACTGCTGCTACTCTTATTACTGCTGGTGCTGCTACTACTACTGCTACTATCACTACTACTACTGTTACTACTACTACTACTACTACTACTACTACTACTACTGCTGCTGTTATTACCGCATTCTCAGACGTGGACTTGTATATTTCTGATGTAATCAGACATCAGCTGGAGTTGGTGTTCGTCCCCCTAAAGCCTTGAAGCTGATGTAGGTGTCGGCAACATCTGTTTTCTGTGCACCTCGTATTCTGGGCAGTCCTACACAGTACTTTCTCCTGCTAACTTACCAGTGCCACATGTGGATACGTCGGTCTGGCTGACCTTGAGCCTACTGAGAAGGTGCTACCACAGTTTGTTGTGACGGGTGTCGAAAAGAAAGAAAAAAAAAAGATCACCTGCTCTTCTCTGCCCAGCTGGTTGTAAGTGTCATTTTTCTGATGCCCAGTGTGTTATTTTGCCCGTTTGTTCTTGAATGTTAATCTTATCACAGATTTAGCTCCCTTATGCCGTTGGTTGTAATCTGTGGTAAGGTGATCTGCCACTTTATTTTGCTAGGTTGTCTGCCGCTGTTTCGCTACCTGCTATATCGCAGCATGATGGAATTCACACTGTATTACCACTCTTGAGAAAAAAAAACTTACATGTCACTAAAATATACTGTTCAAAAAAAGAAACGCAACACTACTGTTGTCGTAATGAACACTAAATTTCAAACTTGTATCAAAATTTTATTTTAAAGAATTAATGTTTCAATCTTAGCATGAAGAAACTTTAAAACTTTAACGATGAAATGATGTTCATTAAATTTGGTTTGGACTTTTATTCTTTGCGACTGAATACCGTTTCGGTAAAGTGCATGGCCTCCTCTGGCCCGTATCAGAGAACGACATCTCCTTGACATAGATCTAATTAGCCGTTGGATCTGTTGTTGTGGGACGGCTGCCCACTCTTCCCGCAGTGCAGGAGATAGGTTGGCTCCACGTCTCACTGGCAAACTTGTCTGTTGAGTTCATCCCATAAGTGTTCTATTGGGTTCATGTCTGATGACATGGACGGCCACGGAATGGTCTGGACGTTGCTGTCAGCGAGGAACTGGGTAGTGAGTAGTTGCCACATGAAGTCGAGCATTATCTTGGTGAAAAGTCGACCCTGGTGCAGTCAGAAGTGGAAGGAAGTGAGGACGAAGGATTTCAGCGACGTAACGTTGGGCATTCAGGCGTCCTTCAATTTACACCAGGTCATATCTTTCCATAAAGTTGATCATCTCCCACAGCAGCACACCTCCACCACCATGTGGAGGAGCCTCATCCACGTAGTTCTGGGTGTAGTGTTTATGGACTCTGCGGTAAACTCTTCTCCGTCTATCGTGTCGCTGGAGCAGAAAGAATGATTCATCACTAAACCAAATCCTTCTCCAATCATTCGCAACGGTCCACTGATGATGCTGGTTCGCCCACTGCAGTCGGTTCTGGCGATGCCGGTCCGTAAGAACAGGACCTCTGTAGGGTCTTCTAGCCCAAAGACCAGCGTCGTGCAGCCGGTTCCTGAACGTTTGATCTGAAATTCGACGAGCTGCTGTCATTGACTGGACTGCTGAGGACCCAGATGCAAATCGATTCCTGAGGTGACGCAGCCGTATGAAGCGGTCTTCGGCAGGAGTTGTGACTATGGGTCTTCCACTGCGCGGCCGGTCTGCAACTGAGCCAGTTTCTTGAAATCGTCTCCAAAGGCGACTAATGGTGCTTCTAACCACATTAAATTGTCTGGCCACTACACTTTGTGACTGTCCAGTCTCTAAACGTCCAATGATGAGTCGTTGTTCTGTAGTGAGATGAGTCATACTTGCCCATTGAATTTTCAGATGAGTTGATTCGAAGAGTGTCAATCTTTTATAGGCATTCAATAACATTGTCAGTGAGTTTTGTGTTCCGTATGTTTCACGGGATTCTCGTGAACTTGTCATGAGTTAATGTCAAAAATGCTGTTTTGACTTGTGTGACTTTTCTCTGTTCATGAATCATCTGCTGAGTACAATTCAGGTCAGCACGTGAAATTGATGTCCATGTGAACGTCTCAGGTAAATTGCCCTTGTTTGATCAGCAAACTTCAGTTTAACTCGCAACATCGTATATGTTGCGTTTTTTTTTTTAACATACAGAAAAAGTTTTTCCCCTCATCCCTCAACAAACAAGATGGCGGACGCGTTTCCTTTGTTTGTTTCTCCTCGTGTACCTCTCAAGGAACATACTTGGCTAATGGATTCATTTATGACAGATTCGGTACGTATATTAAAATGTATTACTGGTGGGCGTTATAATGCAAAAAAAAGATGTAGGCCATTTGTTGTAACGTTGCCCTGGTTCAAGAGGGTGAAGCGGGTTAGGAAAGGACTTGTTCCTCAGATTAGACCCTGACACCTACAGTTAGAGGAGTTCAAGTTACCTGGTATTACAGAAAGTGAGTGTGTCAGAATCTGTGCAAGTTATTATTATTTTTTTTGATTGGCCAGTCTCTGATCAGGTACCCCTAGAACTTGAGTAAGAAAAGGTACCAGGTGAAAGGACCCCCGGGGGTGAGGGGGAGGGGGAAGAAGAGGGGAAATGGGGGGGGGGGCAAAGTTTGAACACCCGAAAGTCGATGAATCAACATCGTGGACGAAACTAAATGAATTTTGAATGAGGGTGGATGGATGAATAGGTGAGAAGGACGGAAGGGTAGGAGAGGGTAGGACGGAGCAGGAAAGGACAGGACAAAACAAGAAGGGAAAGGACAGGACAGAACATGAAAAGAAAGGACAGGACAGAACATGGAAGGAAAGGAAAGGACAGAACATGAAAGGAACGGACAGGACAGAACATGAAAGGAAAGGACAGGACAGAACATGAAATGAAAGGACAGGACAGAACATAAAAAGAAAGGCAGGACAGAACAAGAAAGGAAAGGACAGGACATAACAGGAAAAGGACAAGGCAGAACAGAATGGATCACCGAAGTAAAACGCAGAACTGCACAAATCAAGACCTCCTTTCAAAAAAGTTGAAATTCGTACTCTGCGAATAGTCACTATCTATAAGATCCAGGAAGATAATGCTACAGTGCTACATTGAACCAATCCTGCTCTATGGATGCAAAGCTTGTGTGGTCGGAAAAGAGATACAAAGAAGGCTGAAATCAGCTGAAGTGTGGTTCTTAAGATGAATTCTGAAGGTAGCATGGACAGCGAGAAAATCGAACGAGGAAGTTCTGAAAGAGACACAAGAAACAAGGAAAATTATAACGAAGACGAGAAAACGACAATCCAGATTTCTGGGGGGCATGTTTGGAGGAGAGGCGGAGGAGAGCACCTAACGGCAACAGGGAAGATTGACGGTTGAAGAGACAGAGATAGACAGAGAAACCTGATTGGCATCCTGGCACGGTAGATGCCCAGTGACAAGCCTGTTGAGATGCATAAGGGATAGAGGGTTATGGAAGGACATGATATCCCACGCCTGTCGGCAGCGACCTAGAGAGAGAGAGAGAAAGAGCAGGAAGGGAAAGGATAGTACAAGACAGAAGAATCCTTAAGATGCACACCACAGAGGAACAGAAGTAAGGCTAAACCAAAAGAGACATGGAGAAGAACAACAGAGAGGATGTTGAGCTATAGAGGGCTCACCTGGGCAAGAGCGGGGAAAAAGGCAAAACGCAGGCATTTGTGGAAAACCCTTGCGGAAGCCCTATGTGGCCTGGGCACTTAAGGTTCAGAGAGAGAGAGAGAGAGAGAGAGAGAGAGAGAGAGACAGACAGAGAGACAGAGAGAAGAATCCCCCCTCTCTCTCACTCTCAGCCAGATCGTCATCATAACATCAACTCAGAATGTTCTGTTTGGATTCCGTATGCTTACATTAAATGCAAAGGATTTACTTCCTATGTATGTAAGGTAAAATCCCCGTTTCCATGACATTAAGGAATATTAGGGATACGGTGTTAGGCCCGTATCTCCATGACCTTCGGCACATGAAAGTCTGACGTGGTCAGTATCACTCCCGGCCGCATTTACCTTCCAAGATTTCTCTGGTACCCATTTTTAGAGGCTGGGTGGACCCCATGGTCTTTTTGGTGTGGTGGCTGTAGAAAAAAATTCCCACTCCTGGGACATGAACCCGGTACCACCGGATTAGTAAACCGAGCGTCTAACCGCCCAGCCAACCAGGCCACCACTTCCTACACGCTATGCTGAAATAAACCCCGAGCGCTTGTCAGGCCGAGACTGAATAAACTTTTATGACCTACAAAGCTTATTACCATGATCTTGCCAGCTGTCACTGCAAGCACTGAATGCTTGAGTGAAGAAAATATAGTAAATGGACGTACATCACAACCACTAAAGTGGATTAATGTGAATAAGATCAGTAATATAAAGACAATGTATTGTAGTCTCCTTTGACTTTCCACGAGTTTGCCAGATTGACGAAATAACCCCCAAAATTTCAACTATAATTAAAAACAGAAAATAAACCACCCCCAACCCCCCAAGGGCGTTAACTTTTTAACTCCAAAAGAAACCCTAACAGTGCTGGTAGACCTAGCACACATATGCGAATCAATACTCGGAGCGATATTTAGGCAAAATCTAAACAGACTGAAAAGTAGCACATTTCTAACCCAACCCACATATCTTTTTTTTTTCCTTAAATTATCGAGTAACTTCCTTCCATTTTCTTTTCGCCAACATTTCTCATAAAAATTTAATCTGTCACAGGAAGGGAAGTAATTCATTAGTGAAAGAGTTAACTTTGAACTGATAGTGCAGGGGAGCAAACTCTGGAAATCCATATTCTGTTACATGTGACCCAGCACCAAAGAACTGCGACAAACAAGTTATATTAATAAGATCAATAATTCCACTAGAAAAAAAAAGGTATGAGTTGTGAACTAGCGGCACTGAACACGATCAGACCATAAGTTCTTTGCTGCCTAGTCAGCAGTTGACCAGAAACTACCGACTAGTGTCACCATCAGCACTAACTCCGTAGCTAGCAGCGTCACTGCTCTTTTTTCCCAGAGCGGTAACCCTGGGGCGGATGTTTTTCTTGAGGGTGTGCCTTTCCTTTTTTTGCGAGCCACGGTCTGACCGCAACTGTGGTGGGCGGAGATCAAAACCGGGTCGCCTAGTCTGCGAGTGAGTGACTTATCCACTGCGCTAACGCGCCCCCCCCCCCCCGAAACATGATTTACATGAGCAATAATTACATGTTACTTCATCGCTATGGGATATATTTAATACGTATATTAAATATGATACCATTAAATTGTCGTTGTAAAATAATAATAATATAATATAGTTATATTAGCCAAAGCACTTGAGGACCTCATGATATCAAATGCAGAACACTTTTGTGCATGTTCCGAGAGTAATGAAGAAGCTTTTTCAGACTAGCAACAGAGCTAGGTCATATCCAGTATCCAGTATCCAATTTGCCATTGTAAAATGTACAGATTTTTAAAAAAATATGTAAACATTTCAGAGACATGTTGTACAATGTTTCCACGAAAAATATTTTAAAGACTGAAAAAAAAGAGGAAATAAGAAAATACGGAACGCAGAAAAAATAAAAAAGAAAGAAATGGAAGCTTCTTGTTCTGGGTAAATCTTCTGGATAGAAAAAAAAAAAAAGACGAGGATGAGTGAGGGAAAATGACGGTGAAAGTAACTGTGAGACGCGGAAACGATGGTAAGAGAGAGAACGAACGAACTTATTTTTTAAAAAGGCGGAGAATTGGCCATGTATGGTCATGTATGGCTGTTTGACATATGTGGGCTAGAAGTTGCTTGTCGAGATGTATACAAAAGGACCCCGGACTTAACGTAGCTCCGACATAAGTAGATCCGGGCTGATGTAAAAGAAAAATGCGACGAGAGGAAAACAAAATGAACGGAATTTTACCGAACAAACTATAATGAAAGCCAAAAATAACGCACTACTATATGTTGCATGAAAACAAGTACAGCTGCGAGTGCAAGTCACGAGTAATGTTTTGAAACTCATGGAGAACGTTCAAGATGGACGTGCCACGTGCGAACACCGAGTTGCACGGGTTTGTAACTAATTGGTGAAGAGTATCGTTGGAAACCGTGAATTCACTAAAACACGTGCATTACATGATTTTCAGAATTTATGAACTTGTTTTCTGTAGTCCACATAAAGTCCTACAAAAGACGCTAAAACCTCTCTCTCTCTCTCTCTCTCTCTCTGAACCTTAAGTACCCAAGGCACATGGGGCTTCCGCAAGGGGTTTACACAAACGCCTTTCCTTTGCCCTTTTTTCCGCTCTTGCCCAGGTGACCCCTCTATTGCTCAACATCCTCTCTGTTGTTCTTCTCCATGTCTCTTTTGGTCTACCCTTACTTCTGTTCCCCTGTGGTGTCCATCTTAGTGCTATTTTTGGTAGTGAGTTGTCAGTCATTCGGAGCACATGTTCCAACCATCGCCAGCGTCTTTTCTCAATAATTGCTGTCAGCGGCTTCATCTGCATTTCTGCCAACAAGATGTTATGTCTTACGGTGTTTGGCCAAAATATTTTTTTCTAATTCTTCGTAAACATTTAGTCTGGAAAGAATTCAGCTAAAACATATTGTAAACATATTCTAGGAAAAAAAAAAGATGCCAAGACTCAATAACAACAGTTGATGAATGAGCTGCAGTTTACATGGAACGCTATTCACTGGATGCTATTCAACTTCCAGTGAGGTCAATGCCCATCTGACTCCAGGAATGTGTGAGAGTAAGAGGGGGACACGCTGGCTGTTGATTCACTCAGGTCCAAGTGACATCAAATTTGTGTGTGTGCGTGTGTGTGTGTGTGCGCGCGCACAATGAAAGCCTGACTTTGACTGATGGGTTAATTGTCTCATGGCCTTGATTACACTGAGTTTTTGTTATATGATTACACAGAAACGTATACAACCATTTTTGTCACAATGCTTTTTGTGCTTTAAACCTCTCATACATCTGATGTGCTTTATTTTTTGGCCTTAAGGTAAAATCCTGATATTATCAATGCGGTTAGAGAGACAGGCAGAGTGGATGACTTCGAGGGCGGAAAATCCACATCGCTGTTTAGACTGGAAGAGGAGGGAGTACGGCCAGGAACGAGAGACAGACTGAAAGAGGTGGGAGTACGGCCAGGAACGAGAGACAGATTGAAAGAGGAGGGAGTACGGCCAGGAACGAGAGACAGACTGAAAGAGGTGGAAGTACGGCCAGGAACGAGAGACAGATTGAAAGAGGTGGAAGTACGGCCAGGAACGAGAGACAGATTGAAAGAGGAGGAAGTACGGCCAGGAACGAGAGACAGACTGAAAGAGGAGGGAGTACGGCCAGGGACGAGAGACAGACTGAAAGAGGTGGGAGTACGGCCAGGAACGAGAGACAGACTGAAAGAGGTGGGAGTACGGCCAGAGACGAGAGACAGACTGAAAGAGGTGGGAGTACGGCCAGGAACGAAAGACAGACTGAAAGAGGTGGGAGTACGGCCAGGAACGAGAGACAGACTGAAAGAGGAGGCAGTACGGCCAGGAACGAGAGACAGACTGAAAGAGGTGGGAGTACAGCCAGGAACGAGAGACAGACTGAAAGAGGTGGGAGTACAGCCAGGAACGAGAGACAGACTGAAAGAGGTGGGAGTACGGCCAGGGACGAGAGACAGACTGAAAGAGGTGGGAGTATGGCCAGGGACGAGAGACAGACTGAAAGAGGTGGGAGTACGGCCAGGAACGAGAGGAATGCTAGACATGCGGGAGGACTTATCAACCAACACAGGACAGGCACTATCAGCCACAGGGCACTGAGAGATAAGTTGAAGGGGCATATTGGGGGGGGGGGATATCTGAGCACCTATGGACATGTCTGGAGTGCAATGATGATGACCCAGACCATAAACCATAAGGTAAAATCCTGTCAGTTGGTATGTAACAAAACATGGCTCCGAGCTACGTCAAATTCTTCTTTCGCGCAGAAGTTTACGGAGATATCTGCTCACGTAAATGGAGGATTTCCTGTACATGTAAATAAAAGGCTTTAAGTAGAATTTGCTGGAGGTCAACCACAACAAGTCTTTTGATACGAGAGTCACATATTGATGATGCATAAGTTAGATATTCTTTTAGATCAGATAGAAGGCAATTTTGGTCTATAATTTATTTATTTATTTATCCGAGTCTGTGTTGAAGGCGCTGCCCGTTCCGGCAATCAGCAACACACAGCTGACATGCTAGCGTCAGGGTTAGCGAACCATAGCTGGCATGCTAGCGTCAGGGTTAGCGAATCATAGCTGGCATGCTAGCGTCAGGGTTAGCGAACCATAGCTGACATGCTAGCGTTAGGGTTAGCGAACCATAGCTGGCATGCTAGCGTTAGGGTTAGCGAACCATAGCTGGCTTGCTAGCGTCAGGGTTAGCGAACCACAGCTGGCATGCTAGCGTCAGGGTTAGCGAACCACAGCTGACATGCTAGCGTCAGGGTTAGCGAACCACAGCTGACATGCTAGCGTCAGGGTTAGCGAACCACAGCTGACATGCTAGCGTCAGGGTTAGCGAATCATAGGTAACCAAGACCATATCCCATCCCTCCCCTGTATCAGGCCTAACCTGGCTAAAGGGGCAGGGATCGCCATAGTCCCCAGGGTGGTGGAGTCCGCCAAAGAAGTACTGAAACACCCTTTTTAGCTGTACCCCGAGACCGAAAAAAAACAACAAAACCAGCTGCTACGACCCGCTCCCGAGCAGACACGATACTGTTCCTCAACATCTTCACAGCACTGGCTGCACAAAGAGCACCAGCTTGAAGTTCCAGTGAGACAGAAAAGACAAGACATTTTGAAGTTTTGCAGTGACCACGAGCAGAATATGACATTAAAGTACACATCTTCCGACCTGGTTGCTGCTGATTCAACGATTCTCATTATTTTGACAATGGTTTTTTTTTTTTTTTCTTCTCCCGCTTTGAAAACAGCTTTGAGCCTTATTATTCAAACGGTTTCTTTGCTCTTCATGCGTTTTTCTTTGTCGTTTGATTCAGTTCGATTTAAATGTAAACGTAAACAATACAGTCGTTACAGAAGAAGGCAGCATATGCCAACAAAAGAGGCTCCAGACTTGCTTAAAATTATCTTATTTTAAAAAAAAAGCGCCCTTATATGTGCTATTCGCTTCATGTTCCCTGTTCAACTGCCCATCGAAAGACGCCGACGCCCCCCCCCCCCCCAAATCGATTTCCCTGGGGGCCATAATCCAAGAAGATATCTGCCACCCTATGCCCCCCCCCCCGCCTCCTTTGGCCAGTGGTTTCTGTGTGAAAAGTGATGAGTCTGTCCCAGCTTTCTGCCGGCTTTAGCTGTCAGTAACATTCTCCAATCTTCCAAGAAATTCAGTTTTAGATTCCGGGAACCACCAAATGGGAAAGGAGGGGGGGGGGGGGGGAAGGGGCATCTATTTTTATGTGGAAGCTCCACCCATTGTACGTTTCCATTAACCCTTCCACTGACTTGTTTTCTTTTTCAGAAAAAAAAATGTCAGTATTTACATAAACATGCAAGCACGGTTGCGTATATCAGGAAATAATTACTGATCGAAAGCAGAAGGGATGGTGAAAAGCGGGTAGGGAGGGGAAACAACCCAGAGATTTCTGTTACGGTGTAAGCAAACTTTCAGTTGTAATGTGTAAGTGAAGGAAATAAGGTGAAATAGATGAAAATAATACACATGGACTACAAGAATTACTGAACACAGTAGTACGAGAAAGTGAAAACAGGGGCTTTAAATTGAACAAGAGTAAAAAGAGAAGTTCTGGTCATCTCAAAGAAAAAGAGTGATTCCTGGACGTAAAATTACAGTAAACTGTGAAACAGGTGGACAAATTTAGATATCTGGGGATACTACTGACTTCAGATGGAAGATGCCTAACTGAGATAAAGAGAGGAATAATGCAAGCAAGCTAATCAGAATTCAAACAACATAGGACTAAAGATCAATGTAAGAAAGACAAAGTTAATGAAGCAAAATGTGAACAACAGAAATGTACTCAGAGTAGATAGCAAGTTAGTGCAGGAGGTCAATGAAGTCGTATACCTTGGCAGTAGAGTAGTAGAAAATGGAGACAGCACAGAGGACATCAACAGCAGACCAGACTTACTATAGCAAACCAGGCTTTTGCAGTGCTGCAGACTATATGGAAATCTAAAAAACTAAGCATAAATACGAAAATCAGGATATTTAAGAGTAATGTTCTAAGTGTACTACTCTATGGAAGTGAATGCTGGAAAATCACCAAAACCATAGAAAACAAGATGAATTCTTTCCAGACTAAATGTTTACGAAGAATTAGAAAAATATTTTGGCCAAACACCATAAGAAATAACATCTTGTTGGCAGAAATGCAGAAGAAGCCGCTGACAGCAATTATTGAGGAAAGACTCTGGCGATGGTTTGGACATGTGCTCCAAATGACTGACAACTCACTACCAAAAATAGCACTAAGATGGACACCACAGGGGAACAGAAGTAAGGGTAGACCAAAAGAGACATGGAGAAGAACAACAGAGAGGATGTTGAGCAATAGAGGGGTCACCTGGGCAAGAGCAGAAAAAAAGGCAAAGGACAGGCATTTGTGGAAAACCTTTGCAGAAGCCCCATGTGCCCTGGGCACTTAAGGTTTATATATATATATATAATTTCAGAAAATGAAGAGCATTCTGTGCAATAAATCATTGTCATTGGGAGTGAGGAAAAGAATACTCCAGAATTACATCGAGCCAGGTTTATTTTACGGATGCGAGACATGGCTAGTCACTAATGAAGCACAACGCCAACTGGAAGCCACTGAAATATGGTTCCTTAGAAGACTGCTAAGAATACCAGGGACAGCAAAGAAATCAAACGAGGAGGTTCTGAGAGAAGCTGGAGAGACGAGACAAACGATAACAAAAGGTCAGAAAAAGACAGTTCAGATTCTTAGGACATGTTCTACGGCTGGCCTCTCTTAACAGTGTCCTCTTCAGAATTTCATATGGTCGACCTCTTTTTCTTTGGCCTGTTGTGTTCCACTTGATAGCTTGTTTTGGGATTCTCTGAGTGTTTCTTCTCATCACATGGCCTACATATGTCCATCTTTTTTTTCTGATCACCCATAAGACAGGTTGTTGTTTGCTCATCTGTCTTATTTCTGAGTTGTTCTTGAATTCGTTCCACTTTATACCGTATCCTATATTTTACATTTAAATGGGAAACTAAATTAGAGGCAGACTCTTACAGTTAAGCAGGTAGCAGATCACTTTGCTCGCATGTTTGCAGAAGACTGCAACATTGATATTCATCCAGAGAAAGAACGTACAGTGCGCACTGACCCACAGAAAGAAGAGGAACAAGGCAGAAAAGTGAAGGTCATGAATGCACCAATCAGACGCAGCGAGTTAGACCTATCAGTCATTAAACTGAAACCAAGGAAATCACCAGGACCAGATGGAGGGTCCAATGAAATGATCAAGAACTTGGGAATAGTAGCAATGGCGAAGCTGTTGGGTATTTTCAATATATGCTGGAGCACAGGTAAGTTACCTCAAATCTGGAAGGAAGCAAGCACTACTAAAACCAAGGAAAAATAGTGTAGCCTTTGGCTACAGGCCAATCAGTCTCACTAGCGGCCTCTGCAAAACGGTGGAACGCATCATTGACCTGAGGCTAAAATGGTTCCTAGAAAGTGAAAACCTCATTCCACAACAAGCAGGACTTAGGCAGTACTACAGTACAGAACCTATCTCTCTCAAGAGATTGAGGATGCATTCCAAGAGAAAAACCTTGTACTAGCACCGTGATTAGACCTGAAGAAAGCCTTTGATAAAGTATGGAAAAAAAGTCTGCTGTGAAAACTAAGAAACTGCAATGTGAATGGAAGACTGTACAACTGGATAAAGTCCTATTTATACAATAGAAGGGCAAGAGTAGTAATGGATGGACATAAAAGTCAGAAAGTACTGCTGTGACATGGTGTACCACAAGGAGGAGTCCTTTCACCTACACTATTCCTTGTATTCATTAATGACCTGGTCAAGGAACTTCCCTATGGAATCAAAGCAGCACTGTATGCAGATGATCTGGTCATGTGGTGTACAGAAGAACACACGACAACTGCTACACAGAGACTCCAAAAGAGCAGCAAACATCTTGACATCATGGACAAACAAATGGTGTGTAAGTATCAACACAGAGAAATCAAGTACCACTCTGTTCACTCTCTTATCTAAACAGAAAGCAGGTAAGATCTTTGTAAATGAAATATCCTTAAGGATGGACAACCAACCCACTTACTTAGGAGTGACTCTTGACTCAAAACTGACTTGGAAGCAACACATCATCAGTGCAGAAGCAAAAGCCAGAAGAAAACTAGCCATGTTAAGAAAACTGAGTGGAACTACATGGGGAGCTAGTGAAAGAATCCTCAAGAATGTATATCAGCAAAGTATTCTACCACATTTAGAATATGGCTCAACAGCTTGGTGCACAGCATCAAACACTACGCTGCATAATCTAGACAAGGTACAAAATCAGTACCTACGGATTATCACAGGTGCCATGAGGTCCACACCAATAGTAGAAATGCAGAAAATAGTTGGTGTTCAAGCGAAAAAAGAACTCTTTTTACACATACACACATACATACATTGGGAGAGAAATTCCTCAGCTCTGTAAGCCATCCCCTGAAGGAGAGATTCAGTAACTTGGCATTAAGTCGGCTTAAAAGAAGCAGCTTCATTCATCAGGCCAAGCGTATGCGTAAGCTGATACCTGACTTTCCAACTGTAGTCGCTCCATTATCATCTGTACCAGAGCATACACCATGGAAAGAAACAGATTGTACACAAATAATAATTCAAGCTGAAGTGAAACGTGTGCAGAATGGTGAGATGCAGAGCAGTCTTGTAGGATCAACATCCACACTTAGTGTTCTAGATGATAAATATCCATGTGACACCTGGATACGTGTGTATACAGATGGATGTGCACACAATGCCATAAAGAATGGAGGGGCAGGAGCACATATTGAATATCCAAACAACACCACTGACAAGATTTCCATACCCACTGAAAATACTGCAACAACTCTGATGCAGAAGTTAGGGCAATTATTGCTGCAGGTGAAAAACTATCCGACTCCAGAACTGATGCGTGCCCCATAGTAATTCTCACAGATGCAAGATCAGTACTAGAAGCTCTTCAGTGCAGCAAACGACCAGATCTTAAGAATGCATTGTAAAAAATTGGCTTACGACATAGTCACCTTGCAGTTGATTCCATCCCACTGTGGGATACCAGGCAATGAGAAAGCTGACCGTCTGGCCAAAGAGGGCACTGAATTGGAGAAACAAGACATACCGATTACCTATAATCAGAAAAAAAAGCATGATAAAAACCTACAGGAAGCCACAAACACCACCACGTGATGACTATCACATGCTAAACAGAAAGGAACAAGTCACCATCTTCCGTCTCCAAACAGGACATGGCCGACTCCGAAGTCATGTGTATACAAAGTTTAAGATTGGTTCTACTAACCTTCGTACATGTGCCCAGGTGCCCCAAACTGTGGAATATATCTTCCAAAACTGCCCAACTACGAGACACTGAGAAATAATTACTGGCCCAGTGAAACCACCAAAGAAGATAAGCTATATGGTTCCATACGTGAATTACACAAAACAGTGAAATTTATCAAATAGACAGGACTGCAGATATAGACAGACAATGCATAAGAAGAAGAAGAAGAAGAGGCAGACTCTAGTAACAAACTTCAACATTCTTCAGTGTCAGATTTCAGTAAGACATTTGAGCACTAGACCTACTGCTGCTCTAGTCGGTAGACTAGACTTCAACATCGTCGACTTGAGACTGGGGTCTAAACGGGAACATGTGGCCTGGAACTGAGTGTTTGGAAGTGTTGTGCTGGGCGTGGGAGCTGTTAGAATTAGATGAATACTGGGGAAGTTAAGATCTAACAGCGGTATGTTCAAGCCAGTATGCTCCTTTTTCCTGCTCTCTTTCTCTCTCTCTTTCTCTCTCTTTCATCCACACATACACACATTCTCATATACTTACTCACGCATTCTGGTAAACTCACTCTCTCTTACAGCCACTCTCTTACACAGATACGTTCAAATGCACACGCTCACAAACTCCTCTTCTCACGCATACTATCTTTCTCTTTCTCACACATAATCTCTCTCTCATATACTATCAGATACACATACACACTTCCTCTCTTTTTTGCACATAATCTCTCTCTCATATACTATATCCTTCTCTTTCTCACACATACTCTCTCTCATATACTATATCCTTCTCTTTCTCACACATACTCTCTCTCTCATATACTATCAGATACTCATACACACTTCCTCTCTTTTTTTACACATAATCTCTCTCATACACATACACACATAAGCACTCACTCTCCTTCTAACACATACGTTTTCTTTCTCTCTCTCTCTCTCACATACACACACACACAAACACTCTCCCTCTCTAACACATAATCTCTCACACGCACATTCTCAAATACAGACACACACATCCCCCACCCCCTTTCTCATACAGAGTCTTCTCTCTCTCTCTCTCTCTCTCACACACACTCCCTATCTCACAAGCAGTCTCTCTCACACACATACACCACACTTTCTCATACACTCTCTCACACACGGGCACGCTCTCTCTTAATTCCGTATATGTGTATGTGTGCGCGTGTGTTTGCGCGCAGCGCTGGCCCCACTTAATCTCCTGTACAAATCCTTGTGTCAACACTCAATCCCTCCAAACTCTCGTACCTTTTAAATGCAGCCTGGCACCATCTTAAATCTGCGGGGGGTTCGGATTCGTCCCAGTCTGTTGACAAGTGCCAGAAACAGACGCTATCAACAGCCTCGGTAGAGCAGTCTCCAGAAAGAGAGTCGAGAACCGAGACATCTCGAAGTAATTCTCGCGATATTTGGATGATCCAATCATTACTGTTTTTAGAAAGAAAGGTGGGTTGGGGGAGAGGGGAGTTTCGATCGGTGAGGTTTTAAACAGAAGTCACACAACCGTGGTTCCTGGTTTCCATCGTTTTACCTCAGCTACACCGCTAGATGTATAAATGGAATTTATTTATTTTCACAAATTACCTTTCTTCAATGACTTATACCGTAACAACTCTCTCTCTCTCTCTCTCTCGGTCTCTGCCAACAGGCGTAGGATATCATGTCCTTCCATAACCCTCGATCCCTTATCCATCTCAACTGGCTTGTCACTGAGGATTTCCCGTACCAGGATGCCAGACCATCAAACATCTTTTCTCTCTGCCTCTTCTACCTTCGAACTTCCCTGTTGCCATTAGATGCTCTAGCCCGCCTCTCCTCCAAACTTGCCCCCGCAAATCTGGATCGTCGTTTTCTCATCTTCGTTATAAGTTTCCTTGTTTCTTGTCCCTCTTTCAAAACCTCCTCGTTCGATTTTCTCGCTGTTCACGATACCTTCAGCATTCTTCTTAAGAACCAGATTTCAGCTGATTCCAGCCATCTTTACGTCTTTTTGTTTCTGACTTTCCAGGCTTCGCATCCATGTAATTGTGCAAAGTAGCGCTGTATCACTCTCTTCTTGACTCCCATAGACAGCAGCCGTCACCATAGACATACGCTCCAGCAGCTACCGCAACTACAAGAATTCGGGCTTTAGTAAAATAGTTTCTTGAATGCGATCAGTGACCCATAGCTGATATGCTAGTGTCATGACTGGCGAACCATAGCTGATATGCTAGTGTCATGACTGGCGAATCATAGCTGATATGCTAGTGTCATGACTGGCGAACCATAGCTGATATGCTAGTGTCATGACTGGCGAACCATAGCTGATATGCTAGTGTCATGACTGGCGAATCATAGCTGATATGCTAGTGTCATGACTGGCGAACCATAGCTGATATGCTAGTGTCATGACTGGCGAACCATAGCTGATATGCTAGTGTCATGACTGGCGAACCATAGCCGGTCAAGACCCTGCCCCCACTTCTCCGTTGGTACCCCACGGTAAAAGGCCTGGCTTGGATACCGTGGCAGAGGTCGCCGTGGTCCCCATGGCTGTCGAGTCTGCTAAAGAAATATTATATACTCCTGCTCTACTCAGGGGCTGGGGGTGGGGACGGGGGAGGGGAGTCCCTCGCAAGCCAATATGATGTTGTCTCTCAACATCTTCACCGCATCGGCTGCAAAAGAACATTAGGTCTTACTTCCAGGGCGAAAGAAGAAGAAGAAGAAGAACCTGTTTAACAACCTCCACAACAACAACGTCCAATACCATCATCGCCGTTTCCGGCTTTACTGTCCGGGGCATGCATGGACAGGCTAGAGTAAAGGGCAGACTGTCAGTGGACCATGTGAAACTCTAAACAGGACATTGTTAAGAGAGGTCATTTTAGTGGGAATAACATAACTTGATGAGGTTGAAAAGCTTGTCGAAAACAGGAAATCTTGGCAAACTACCATGCGAGCCTTATGTGACGTTTAATGCCACGGGAAGGATGTAAGATGTAAGATGGACAAGGAGGACATTGCTCGGGGTGTTATGGACAGACTGCGGGAAGATGAAGAGCGGGAATAGAAGAAGAGCTCAGCTGTGAGGAGATCGCTGGAGCTAGGATGAATTAAAGGTGCTGCTAGGAAATCTGAACTGTGTGCCAGAAAACGCATTGTAAACAACCAAAATTTGACAGGAACTATTAGACAACACATTCTTGGATGGATGCGGCGGGGTATATATGGGGTTGTCCCGGATGAGGTGAAGTCGGAGTCTGAATTTTGAACTTTGATCACCGTTTCCACAGCTTTACAAATGCCGACACAGCGAAATGAAATAGTTCTGCTAATTATCTAACAAACCACTGCAGCGACCAGATGTACACGTGTGTACGGAAAGATGTACAGGAAGGTCTAACCTATAATCTGCTACCACAGCAATATCAGAAAAAATTTTATTATTTTTCTGTCTCTAAGGCTGTCTGTTTGTTCATTTCTATATCTGACTTTCATTCATTCATTCATTTGCATGTCCCATGTGGAACTTTGCCTCCCTAACAGCTCTCTTGTAGGCCTCTCGGTTGTGAGCAAGATGGCCTGCTGCTGATGCATCCATTTTCAGATCATCAACGATGTCTTGCAGCCATCTTCGCCTTAGTCTTCCTCTCTTTCTATATCTGACTTTATCAATCGATATATGTCCGTCCGTCCGTCCTTCCGTCCCTCCGTCCGTCCATCCATCCATGTTTCGTTTCATTTCGTGTCGGCCGGCACGAAAGAGAAAGCGAAACGAAACATAGTTCGGAAGAAGAAGTTTTGAGTAGTTAATTTGTGAGGGAGATTCATTAATTCGACAGCGCGGCCAAGTGTAGAGAGCATCGTGGTTGTTTCTGCGTGGAAGTTTTTCAATAATTCTGCATTGATTGTTAAGCAACGAACTCCACTTGTGCCTTCTCCTTTATGTTAAGTTTTTGTTATAAGTTGTCATAAGTGTAACTTGTTAAAAACGTGAGTGGAGAAGATAGGTTGAATGCAACATAATGTTAGAGGTCTGAAGATATTTTCTGAGCCGATTTAAGAAACGTGATTTGTCTATAGTGATGTGATCGTGTACATTGCTGGTCTGTTATGTGTAATATGTGTTAGTTCTGGATTACTGGGATATTTTTCAATGTAATATGTGTCAGTCTTGGAATACTGGGATATTTTCAATGTAATATGTGTCAGTCTAGGAATACTGGGATATTTTCAATGTAATATGTGTTAGTCCTGGAATAGTGGGATATTTTCAATTTCACCGATCATCATCAATTGTTCACGTTAAATTTTTGATTGATATGAATTCACATATATTTCCATGCCATTCATTATTCTATGTTCCATGTCACGTGTTTGATTTAGAATTGTGTATTTAAGCTTGATGATTTATTATTATGTTTCATTAACATCAAAATTGTCATCAAAATAAGTCTGGCCTTGATGTTTTTGTCGTTGTGTGAATTGTTTTATTTCGTTCAGTGGAATTAAAAGCGATGTAAACGTCGTGAGCTTATACTCTTGAATTCTTGAATTCATGTCCGTATTTGTGTGTGTGTGTTCTTTTTTTGAGAGGTTTAGAACTGTTCTTCGGCTCAAGCAAAAGAATTAGACTAAAGAACAACCACGATCAGCCATGAACAAAAAATAACAATCATGAAATATACGATAAAGATAATCCTGGGTTCAGATAAAAGAAAGGTTCAAGATAAGAAATGATTCTCACCAGTACGATAGTACATTAAATAGGAGAATCGGTTCCTTGCCACGAGTACGATAGTACATTAGATAAGTGTATCGATTCCTTCCCGCGAGTACGACAGTACGTTAAATAAGAGATTCGATTCCTTCAAGTACAACAAAACTACGTTAGATAAAAGAGTCGGTTCTTTCCCACAAGTGCAGTTGCACGTTAAATAAGAGAATCGGTTCCTTCCCACAAGTGCAACAGTACGTTACATAAGAGAATCGGTTCCTTCCCACAAGTACAATAATACGTTAGATAAGAGAATCGGTTCCTTCCCACAAGTACGTATAGTACATTAGATAAGAGAACCGGTTCCTTCTCACGAGTACGTACAGTACATTATAACGCGGAGAAGAAACGAAAAGAAAAAAGAAAGAACCACTTGTTAATTTATTATAATAAATATAATATAATAATACAAAATTACCACACTGTTCACACATTCACACATACACTCACCCCATCCGTCTATTTATCTAATAAAATATGATCTAATCTAGTCTGTCCGTCTATTTATCTAATAAAATCTAATCTAATCTAGTCTGTCTGTCTGTTTATCTGATAAAATCTAATCTAATCTAATCTAGTCTGACTATCTGATAAAATCTAATCTAATCTATTCTGTCTGTCTGTTTATTTGATAAAATCTAATCTAATCTAATCTAGTCTAGCCTGTCTGCCTGCCTGCCTGCCTGTCTTGTCTTGTCTCCACCCACCCCTAAATTCTAGGATCCTCTTGTTCATATATCCTCCTCCCCGCTCCCCTCCCCTTTCACCCCATACCTTTCTCCTCTCTCCCTTTATACTCTACTCTTTAACAATCGCCCTCTTTCAACTCTTTTCCCAAAACTCCCTTTTCCCTCCTCTCTCTCACACCCCCCCCCCCTATTTGTACATATACACTCCAACAGTCTTAGTCTTTGTGTCTTTTTTTCTATTCACGTTCTCAGACTTTCATCCTCTCATACATCTCTTTCCCCCCTGACACTTTTCTCTCTATCTGACCCCACCTGCAGTTTCTTCACTTCTTGCATTCTGGGGACGCCCCCCCCCCCCCCACCACCAACCAATTCCCTCCTCACGTGGTGATCTATGCGCGCACGCATTTTCTAACATTTGGAGCTCATCACATGTGCATGGGTTGCTCACCTTTTCTTGTTCACTGCGCCAGTGGAAAAACATGCTTGAATTACTGCCCTTGTTCTACAAGACAAGTTTCTGCACTTCCCAGGCGCTCCCATAGGAGCAGGCAAGCTGGAGGGGGAGAGAAGGTCACTATGCTACCAGGATGTCGCGGCTGGCGAGGCTCACGAACTACGAAAACGGGTCAAGATTCCTATCCTTCGTCCTCGAGGTGATCCATGGGGAAAAAAAGATTCTGGGAAGATTTTAGTGTTTGACAGCTTGGGGGGGGGGGGTCTTTTTTCTCATGGAGTGTGTTTGTTGAGATGTCTCCTGAGGAAACTGCCATTTCAGAGAAAAACAGAAGCTCTGTAACTCATATTAGATGCAGTTCGATGCCACTGATATTAGGCTCGCCTCCTCCTCATCCGACGCCTACCCATCTCCTATAAGCATCGACTATTAATAACTCAAGGTTTCTGGTTATTTCAATATGTTAAAAAAAGGTAAAACTTCTGTTTCCATGCCATTAAGACATATTCGGGATAAGGTGTTAGTCCCGTATTTTCCATGACCTTCGGCACATGAAAGAAAGTGTGATGTGGTCAGTATCACAGCTTGGCAGAGTTTACCTTCCCAGATTTCTCTGGTACCCATTTTTTAGAGGCTGGGTGGACCCCGGGGGCCTTTTCGGTTTGGTGGTATCAAAAAGAAACCCCACTGCAAGACAAAAATAACAAAGCAACGGATGAGAGTAAAAAAAAAAACATACCAACATAATTAGCTACTTCAGCTGAACAAAAAAAAAACTGACAACAATAATATAAACAACGATATATGCGGAGGCAAAAGAAAACTGCGGCAAATCAATAACTGCAGTAGAAACAACAATAACTGCAGTAGAAACAACAATAATTGCAGTAGAAACAACAATAATTGCAGTAGAAACAACAATAATTGCAGTAGAAACAACAATAATTGCAGTAGAAACAACAATAACTGCAGTAGAAACAACAATAACTGCAGTAGAAACAACAATAACTGCAGTAGAAACAACAATAATTGCAGTAGAAACAACAATAATTGCAGTAGAAACAACAATAATTGCAGTAGAAACAACAATAACTGCAGTAGAAACAACAATAACTGCAGTAGAAACAACAATAACTGCAGTAGAAACAACAATAACTGCAGTAGAAACAACAATAACTGCAGTAGAAACAACAATAACTGCAGTAGAAACAACAATAACTGCAGTAGAAACAACAATAACTGCAGTAGAAACAACAATAATTGCAGTAGAAACAACAATAATTGCAGTAGAAACAACAATAACTGCAGTAGAAACAACAATAATTGCAGTAGAAACAACAATAACTGCAGTAGAAACAACAATAATGCAGTAGAAACAACAATAACTGCAGTAGAAACAACAATAACTGCAGTAGAAACAACATAACTGCAGTAGAAACAACAATAACTGCAGTAGAAACAACAATAACTGCAGTAGAAACAACAATAACTGCAGTAGAAACAACAATAACTGCAGTAGAAACAACAATAACTGCAGTAGAAACAACAATAATTGCAGTAGAAACAACAATAATTGCAGTAGAAACAACAATAACTGCAGTAGAAACAACAATAATTGCAGTAGAAACAACAATAACTGCAGTAGAAACAACAATAACTGCAGTAGAAACAACAATAACTGCAGTAGAAACAACAATAAATGCAGTAGAAACAACAGTAACTGCAGTAGAAACAACAATAATTGCAGTAGAAACAACAATAACTGCAGTAGAAACAACAATAAATGTAGTAGAAACAACAATAACTGCAGTAGAAACAACAATAATTGCAGTAGAAACAACAATAAATGCAGTAGAAACAACAATAAATGCAGTAGAAACAACAATAAATGTAGTAGAAACAACAATAACTGCAGTAGAAACAACAATAACTACAGTAGAAAGAACAATAAATGCAGTAGAAACAGGCGCGTGAGCATCATCAAAGAGGAAATCATGAATATCAGTCTGACATTAAGCAGTTCCTAACAGACAAACTGACAGACTAAATCTCTCAGTAATACTTCTTCTTTTTTTAAATTCTTCTTCTCTTCTTCTTTTTTCATCGTCGTCGTCGTTCGCTCGACATCAACACGATTCTCTCTCTCTCTCTCACAAATACGACAGCTCGTCTCAGGTTTTCAGCATCCCTTTAGAGCTTCTCCTGGTTGGGGGAGGGGAGGGAGTGGGTAGGTCTGGTCAGGTCCTTTGCCTGGAGTTGGTCGTGGAGCTGGCAAGTCTAGGGGATGTGATGTGGTGTCTGTTGCTCTTTTCCCCAGGCACACGCGTCTGTTGGGGCCAATGTTCATCTTCTGGTATAGATGGTGTCTCAGACTGCAATGTCTTGTTCTCAGTCGGAAGATTACCACTTTGTTGCTTCTTGGGAGTTTACAATATTCATTACCTGTTTTAGCTTTCTGGGTGTTTTTCTGCTCATTTGTCTTTATATGGCGTTTCTTTTGTTTTATTCACGTGTTGTGCTTCTATCAAACTGCTGCATTCTCCGTCCTCTTTTGCCAGTCTCTCTGCTTCTTCATTTCCTTGGAAGGTAACTTGTGGGTTGGTATCCAGTGTGTGACTTTCATTCATTCATTCATTCATTTGCATGTCCCTTGCGGAACTTTGCCTCCCAAACAGCACTCCTGTAGGCCTCTCGGTTGTGAGCAAGATGGCCTGCTGCTGTTGCATCTACTGCTGCTTGGGTTTCTTCGTATGTTTCCAGAAGATAGTTTACCATTGCTTTCCTTCCGGGCAGTGACTATACTAGTCAGTGATCGTAGCCATTGTCCCTACATTGAGATCATCTGCCTACCATCATAGAATGGTGACCATAACCAACATTATCTGTCAGCTGCTCTCCCATTCCATCCACCACCTGCTCCCATGGCTTCACGTCACCCTGATCGGGGGGCTATACGGGTACTCCACCTTGCCCAAGGGTGTGACTACTCTACTGAATACTGAGCTTGCTAGTGATAGGGTTTGTGTCAGATTGTTCCAGGCCTTTAATCTTTTGGTGTTTCAGTGGTTGTAATAGGGACTGTGAATCTGTAAAAAAATGCTATCTGCTTCTCACCTTTGTTTTGTTTTTTTTTCTCAGTAATACAAGCGTATAATTGTCTCTAATACATCATACAGGTTTCAATAATACAGGCGTACAAGACTCAGTGATACGGACACACACGTCTCAGTAACATAAACATACATGTAATACAAACATACATGGAAACAAACGTGCTTTAAACTTAATGACAGACACGAAAACTAAAACAAACAACAAACAAACAACAAACAAACAAACGAGGATGCAGTTGGCAACCCAGAGGTGGAATAAAAGGAGAAGCAACCTCGCAATGTAAAAAAAAAATGACACTGGGGTATAAAGTTAACTGAAAAGTTGGGTACCCGGAAGAAACCACGAAAGCAAAAACACTGACTAAGCAAGAAAGTTGGGAGGCTGGGGCATCACAGTGTGTGAGAATAAATGAAAGGTATTGATATGGAAAAGACGTATGAGATAATGGCGAAGAAATATTTGTTTAAACACGAATCAGATATGCATACAGACGTATATACAGGGGCCCATTCTTTCAATAGATACAATGAAAGCAATGAAACAATATAGGAGAATAGAGAGAGAGAGAGGTAACGTGGACAGAAAAATAGACAAACAGACTTATGGACAGGCTGTGGGAGAAAAAGAAAGAGATGGCCAGCCAGACAGAGAAAAAAAATGTATCACAGAAACTGTCGAGCGTAGGAAGAAATAAATAACTCGCAAGGTAACGAGACAGACAGGCAGACAGACAAAACACACACATACAGGCAGACAAACAGACGGACAGACAAAATACACACACAGGCAAAACACACATACAGGCAGACGGACAGACAAAACATACACACAGACAAGACACAGACACACATACAGGCAGACACAACAGAAGACAACAGAACAGACAGACAGAAAGAACTTTTGGACTTATAAACTTACCTTCAGTTCGGTGTATTTAAATCCAACAAGATTTATCAAACTCTGGCTACCTCGGTCCCACAGAGAGCCATCATCTCGTAAACTACAGCTGGTTATGAAACTTTTACATGAATCTAACTATAAACAAAATAGCCAGTGAAACCAGTGGCGATTCTCTAATTCGTTTATTCTAACCAGAAGATGGAACTTTCTAGGAAACGCCTCCGATGTAACAGCATTGGTGCTATTTGTCTTCTCCTTGTCTGACTGGTATAAATCTCATAATTAGTTCACATAAGATTCTCGGATTATTGTGATTAACTGTTTCGTTGGTACAGAGTTTTTTTGTTTTCCTAAATTATTTAGGAGTTTTATATCAAATTATCTGTACAAATTAAGCCAAGAAAAAGAAGCACACACAAAAAGGCAAACTTTATGTATTTTACTTAAATTAAGAAGAATTAACTTAAACACTGAAGAAATATTTGTAATAAACTTCGAAAGAGCGAGGTTTCGGTTCGAATGAGCGAATTATCAAGTAGTGCAAGTTCAAGAAAGCTGCGCGCTGAACAAACATTGATTACCGTTTGTTTACGTCAAGTGCGCCAGAAGTCTCTCCCACGCTACGCAAAGGCCGGGGTACGAATAACTTGCTCCCACAGACATTATTAAACTTTATACAACCGGGGCTGTATGTCCGTTTCAAACATTAGTAAACTTTACATACCGGAGTTGTGTGTTCTTTTCTAAACATTAGCAAACATTTTTAAAAAAACATATACGTGCCTCCGTCATTCCCTGTCCCTCCCCTCCCCCTACACCCCCTTTTCCCCTGCCTCTCCTTGAAGCTAAACAGAATATGGCGGCTTGTTGAGAGCCGAAGTTGAAGTCATAAGTTAACTAAACGTGGCCAAGACCCGCTTTTGTCCTTAACGCTGTGTTTATAATAAAGATCGTATCTTTTGAGCCTGCTCTCAAACTGGCGGTGGTTGTTGCATTGTGTCGCATTTTGCAGCTGGGATCTGATATTTCCGCCTTTCGACCCGATATATCCTACTTCGGCGTGGTGTATTTTTTTCAGAACAAGGTTTTCTCTTGCCGTATCAATCCATATTCGCTCTGTGAGATTACTCTCTGTTAACTGATTTGGTGTGGGGGGGGGGCGATTGATTGAAACGTTGATTACTGAAGCAACAAATGGTCAAGACCCGTGACTAATGTAATATTTCCCCGGCTTTGGAAAGATGAATGCATCTCTTAATTGACGATTTTCAGCGATCAATGTTGGGGGTTGGCCGGGGTGGGGGGAGAGAGAGGTAGAGGGAGAGAAAGAGAAGGAGAGAGAGGGAGAGAGAAAAAGAGAGACGTAGAGACATAAGGAGAGAGAGGAGATAGAGAGGGAGACAGAGAGAAGGAGAGATAGATAGAGAGGAGATAGAGAGGGAGAGAGAGAGAAGGAGAGAGAGTGAGAGAGAGAAGGAGAGAGAGAAGAGGAGAGAGAAGGAGAGAGAGGACAGAGAAAGAGAAGGAGAGAGAAGGAGATGGAGAGAGAAGGAGAGAGGGAAGGAGAGAGAAGAGAGAATGAGAGAGAGAAGGAGAGAAGGCAACTCCTATTTGAGATCTTTGATGTGATACAAAATGTTCTGCGCAGGTAAGCTCGAAATATTTACCTTTTTCGCATAATATTAACTAGCATCAGTTCTGGGAGAGAGAAATTAGCATTTTTATTAGCAAGTCCCTGACCAAGACAGATTATAACTCGAGTGTGTAGGTGAGTCGCTAGTAAGTTTTATGGCGTTTAAGTCTAGTAGTTAGTAAGTTTTGTGGCGTTTAAGTCTAGTAGTTGGTAAGTTTTGTAGCGTTTAAGTCTAATAGTTAGTAAGTTTTGTGGCGTTTAAGTCTAGTAGTTAGTAAGTTTTGTGGCATTTAAGTCTAGTAGTTAGTAAGTTTTGTGGCGGTTTCGTCTAAGTAGTTAGTATGTTTTGTGGCCATTAATTCTAGTAGTTAGTAAGTTCTATGGCCGTTAATTCTAGTAGTTAATAAGTTCTATGGCCGTTAATTCTAGTAGTTAGTTTTGTGGCGGGAAGTTCAGTAGAGTGTGGAAAATCAGTTAGGGAGCCAGCTGGCGACAAGAGTTTAGTTATAATTCGCAAAAAAATTAGAATTTTAGCACTTTCTACTGATTCAAATCTGTGACAGTAAACCATTCGAGAGAATTAAATATATTATGCTACACCCCCCTCCCTTTCCTGTGCTGCTCTGCTCACTGGGTCCAATGCAGTATGCCCCTCCGAAAATGCCAGCTACAAAATCAACTGCTACTTTTGTATGAAAGACTGACGTAGATGTGTGAGCAGACGATTAATAAGAAGAAGAAGAAGAAGAACACATGACAGTAGTGATACATCACTAGGCACTACACCCGTTAAATTCAGTATACCGACGTGGCTGAGTTTCAGGTTAAGATACCAGCAAGTATGCCTTGTGACATGCACTCTCTCGTGATTGCTGTTAACGACAAGACTCTCGGCATTTCCTGGGTCCAAGCGATAAATAAACATGCCGAAAGATTTGTTTATCACGGGTCTGACGTACTGGTTTACTAACTGTTTATGCTAGCGAGTGACTGTGAATACAAGTCAGAGAGAAAAATGTAACAGAGAAGGGGAATAGAAGATTATTATAAGAGAACAATGTAACAGCGAAGGGCAATAGAAGATTATTATAAGAGAAGAATGTAACAACGAAGGGGAATAGATGATTATTATAAGAGATCAATGTAACAAAGAAGGGGAATAGATGATTATTATAAGAGAAGAATGTAACAACGAAGGGGAATAGAAGATTATTATAAGAGAACAATGCAACAACGAGGGGGAATAGATGATTATTATAAGAGAACAATGTAACAAAGAAGGGGAATAGATGATTATTATAAGAGAACAATGTAACAACGAAGGGGAATAGAAGATTATTATGAGAGAACAATGTAACAACGAAGGGGAATAGATGATTATTATAAGAGAACAATGCAACAACAAAGGGGAATAGATGATTATTATAAGAGAACAATGTAACAACGAAGGGGAACAGATGATTATTATAAGAGAACAATGTAACAACAAAGGGAATAGATGATTATTATAAGAGAGCAATGTAACAAAGAAGGGGAATAGATCATTATTATAAGAGAACAATGTAACAACGAAGGGGAACAGATGATTATTATAAGAGAACAATGTAACAACAAAGGGGAATAGATGATTATTATAAGAGAACAATGTAACAACAAAGGGAATAGATGATTATTATAAGAGAACAATGTAACAAAGAAGGGGAACAGATGATTATTATAAGAGAGCAATGTAACAACAAAGGGAATAGATGATTATTATAAGAGAGCAATGTAACAAAGAAGGGGAACAGATGATTATTATAAGAGAGCAATGTAACAAAGAAGGGGAACAGATGATTATTATAAGAGAACAATGTAACAACAAAGGGAATAGATGATTATTATAAGAGAGCAATGTAACAAAGAAGGGGAACAGATGATTATTATAAGAGAACAATGTAACAACGAAGGGGAATAGATGATTATTATAAAAGACCATGTAACATTAAAAGAATAGAAGATCATTATCAATAAGCAATGTAACAACGAAGGAACGGAAAATTATTTCAAAGGAAACAGTGAAGCATGATAGAAAAATATAAACACAAACAATGCGCTACATCCTACTAAAAGATCTGGCCTTTGGGTGGTGGAGCTTCGTGAGAAAACTACTTTGTTCACTCCGGAACCAATGAAAGTTGTCGCAGTATGATCTGTATTTTATATAACAATGAATTTCAGTGTCTGCTCCAAATCTGTCAGTAGCCCTAACTCCGCAGTTAGGTAAGTCTTGCAAGAAAGATTTCGGTTTCTGGAAGTATCCTATGATTGGCTGGCCGCACTTCGTATGGAAAAACATTCGACAAATAAAAACAGTGGATTGGACTCCACAAGGACCAGACAAGAAAATGGATGACCCTGAATGAAAGGGGCTTGAATATGTCAGATATGAGTGAAGGATGAGACAGGAAGTTAGAAGGGCACACGCCCTAAACCTGGTCGAATGGATTGTTGCTAATCATCAGTTTCGTGAGCTCAGACACCGATGATGATGATATGATGATGATGATGATGATGATGATTTTCCATCGTACACGTTGTGGCACAATCTGAATAAAAAATGTACGATAGTTTTGTTTTTTTTTCTTTTAATATCCCAAGAATTCGTGAAAGTTACTCACCAGAGAAAAAATTTTTTAAATCACTTTTAATTAACTTTGTGCTTGTATGCTTCAGTCTTCTAAACACACTTTGAAAAATATGTACTTGTACATTCCACTTTCCTTAAAGAGAAAACAAAAAAAACCCAGCACAGTTCGAAAAGACATAACAAATTATGCTTCATTTCATTTTAAGAATATGTTATTTGGATATTTATCAGGCAACATTCGACACTCGTGGAATTTTAAAAAAAAAATAATATGTTACTTTTTCTTGGCAGCTGAATAAATTTTTTACTGTTATGAAGTGCTATTGTGAAACAGAAAACAATAAAATCATAAAAGATATATATTCAGAAACGGGCAACCTGCCATATGTGCTTCATTCTCTAGCAAAGAATTGTGAAAAGAAAGTGTCATTTTATTGCTGCTTTTAATTTGACCACTTGAAGTTTTAGTACTCATTACAAAGGTAAGGATGATTATTTGATTGAGAATAATGAGGTCGCGATCAAATAATCTATGATTAACGAGCCATTCTCGTGTTATAAAACTGCCGTTTTCGTCGGCGCATTGGTTCGATTCAAACTACGTTCGATTTTAATACGTTCAGAATTCCGACGTGAACTTGCGTAAAGAGAAACACGTTACACTGGTGCCTTGTCCATCGAAGAAAGAGAGAAAGAAAGAAAGAGAGAAAGAGAGAGAGAGAGAGAGAGAAGCCACAACACTCCGTGTTCTTATTTAACACAGACCTGCTCTTATTTTACACATTCTGCTCTTATTTTTAAGAACACGCACATTTGCCGATGGAACAGAACAAAAAATTCACTACCTCAGAGGAACATGTCTCTAACAGTATTTGCACTCCAGCGATACGCGCGCGCTCTCGAGCACACAAAGGTTAACTATAATGGCAAGGATGTAGGTGAGCGTTGTTATTTTTTTTTTCTACCTGTATACGATGAGGTGTAGAGTGCGCAGCCTGGTACCTCAGGATGCAGGTCCCCCCTCACTCACGCGAATCATCTGCCAAACGTCACTGCTCACACAGCGTTTTCACGTGCAGGATGGGGTAACAAAGGTTCTTGTCTTGGGGGGTGGGGAAAAAAACCCTCAAAACTGGCAACTATCCAAACTTGGGGGGTGGTTGGCGGGGGGGAGAGGGGAAGATGCAGCAACATGAAAAAAAAATTTGTCTTCTTTAATCTCCGTGAAACTCTGAACACGTGTTCTCTGTAGCTGAAGCATCAATTACCGTGTCGGATGGGGAGCGGGGATAAAGTGGAATGCTTGAATAATCCGAAGAAGGCCCAAGAATTAGGCCATTATCTGCAAAAGGTCCCCCTACCCGAGGTCTTCATTTAGCTCTTGTGCTGTAGGCCACAGGAAGGAGAATGACAGGCTGTTAGCAGGAGCATCGCGCAAGAGGAGGGATAGAGTTCTGGCTCGCTCTGTTTTGCTGAGTGCTAAGTATGGAGTATCTTCTAGCTTAACCATCTGTGTTCCGAATATTGACAGTGCCGTAATGCTGGAGGGGAAACTTTGTTCATGCAGCGTTTTCCCTTGTAGGTTACTCCCCGCATCTTCACGGCAGCGGCTGTGTATACTTATGGGGGACATATTCCCTAAAGTAAAACTTTAGTTCAGCTCATGGCTGTGCACTATAAGAATATCCAAGACAAATAAATCGACCAATGAAACGCTTAGATTTAAGACGGGATTCGAGATGATAACACATTCTTTTTTTTTTTTTTAAGTAACACCTCCGGGAATAGAAATATAAGAAGATTTCTCTATCGCGTTTCGTGTATTGTCTCACGAAAGCCAAGCAAACAAATGCACAGAATTACCTGCTTTCTTGGAAGGGTCGTGAAGTTAGCTAGCAGCTATATTTTTTAAATAGCTTATTTTGAGGCATCCGTCATGATTTTCTACACTAAACTCCATATGTTTTTTTTTCTTTTCCTGTCATTTGTGAAACTATTTACAGTATATCCAGTTTACAAAATCTTACGTTAATCCCTGCTTCCTGACGCACATTTCTGTATAGTTAAAGACATCAAGATTTTAAGTTCATTTATTTCAGAAGCTAACAGGTCATGAGTCTTGGGGAAGTAATAACTTCAGATGGGAAATGCAGAACAGAAATTAGGAACAGAATAGGCCAAGCACAGACTGTTTTTCAGAGAATGAGAAACGCATTCTTAACACTGAATGTTAGAAAACGGATCCTAAAAAATACTATACTGAGTTTATCTTATTATATGGAAGTGAATCATGGACAATAGGCAGGACCGTATAAAAATCATTGGAAGCTGTATAAATATGGTTTATGAGAAGAATGTTGAGAATTCCTTGGGCTGCAAAGATTACTAATGAAGAATGCATGAGAAGAGCTGGAGAGACAAAAAATATCTTGTAAAAAAATACGAGAAAGACAATGTACTTTCTCACAGGACATGCAGTGATAAGAGGGGACGTTGAAAATATTGTAACAACAGGAAAAACAGAGGGAAGAAAAGCCAGGGGAAGGCCGAGAGAAATGATACTGGATAGTCTAACAAGATGGCGTGAGATGAGATCACCAACTGAACTGATGGCCTGCGTGAGGGATCGGGTCAGTCAGTCTTTGCCTCCCTATTAGCTCTCCTGTAGGCCTCTCGGCTGTAAGCAAGATGCTTGCAAGATGCTATACCATGGAGAAACATAATAGCCAACACCAGTTTGCATGGCACCTGATGATGATGATGATGACAACAAGACGTGATGTCCATCTTATGGTGAAGTAAAGGAGGGCAGAGAGGGTTTAGATAGAGGACGGTAAGTCATGGGAGATCAAGACTGACCCATCTCATCACGGTGCTTCTAAGAACAGGCTATTGTACCTCTTCAACCTGACCAAGAGAGCAGTGGATCGATGTGTTCCTAACAGTGGGACAGCCTGCTTTGTCAGTCATAACATCTTCACTGTTCAGAAGGCGTATCCTGCGCAGAACCTTGCTCTCATGATCTCCCTCTCTCGTCCATCTGTTCAGGCGTTGGTCGTCACCGATTTCTACAACTACGAAGGCTGACTGATAAGGTTTCCGCATCAGGTACAACGAATTATTTGTGAACAACTTTTTTTTGGTTATTTGTCAACATAGTCCCCTTGCAATTTATGCACTTAGTCCAGCGACCCTGGAGTATACGGATCCCTTCTTTGTAAAAGTCAGCATCTTGTGCCAGTAGAAAGTGGTCTACAGCATGAATGACGTCATCATTTGAAGCAAATTTGCCACCACTGAGCTCCTTTTTGAGTTTGGTAAACGGGTAATAGTCCGAAGGAGCCAAATCTGGGGAATAAGGAGGATGTTCAAGAAGTTAGAAGTAGCATTCATGTATGGCAGCCATTGCCTAGAAGCAGCATTCATGTATGGCAGCCATTGCCACCGCCAACTTGTGAACTGGAGCATTGTCTTGATGAAAGATGACTCCTCTCGTCAATTTCCCTCGATGCTTTTCCTTCACTTTGACCCGCAGTTGCTTCACAAGATTAGCGTAATAGGTCCCGGTGACCGTTCTGCCCTTTTTAAGATAGTCTACCAATAGCACACTTTCTAAATCCCAAAAGATGGAAGCCATCACTTTGCCTGCAGACAGAACTACCTTTGCTTTCTTTGGAGGTGGGGATCCACGATGTTTCCACTGCTTTGAATGTTCTTTGGTTTCTCATTGAAAATGATGAACCAAAGTCTCATCCATAGTCACAAATTGCTGAAGAAATTTTTCAGGATCTGCAGAAAAATGGCCAAGATTGTCTCTTGACATGTTGAGACGGTGTCGTTTGTGATCAGCTCCAAGACGTTTCGGGACCCATCGAGCAGAGACCTTTGTCATTTGAAGATGATTGTGAATAACAGCATGAACACGTTCATGGGAGATGCCCAACTCAGTAGCAATGTACCGCTCATTAGTCGTCGATCCTCCATTATCATATCATGGATTCTGCCAGTAGTTTCATCGATGGTTACCGTTCTT
Organism: Achatina immaculata; assembly: GCA_009760885.1. Lineage (NCBI taxonomy): Eukaryota > Metazoa > Mollusca > Gastropoda > Stylommatophora > Achatinidae > Lissachatina > Lissachatina immaculata. Next base: position 23,256,187 of record CM019694.1, read on the forward strand.
GGTCTTCCGGGACGGAGATCGTCTTCCAGACTTTCCCTTCCATGTTTGAACTGAGCTGCCCATTTCTTCACTGTGCTGTAAGAAGGGGCACTCTCCCCTAGAATCTCTACTGTATCCTCATGGATCTGCTTCGATGATAAGCCCTTGATGCAGAGGTAGCGAATGACTGCTGAATGAGAAATTTTATCCATTTTCTCAATTTCTGCCACCCCTTACCACTTCAGTAGCCTGTAAAAAAATTTGTTGCAGTTAATTTCTTGAAACTTGGTGTTTAATCTTACATTAACCTGATCTATAAATGTACCTAATATCAACTGTGTGTTTCAGGTATTTGTACCTTATGCCGAGAACTTATCAATCACCCCTCGTATATATCCTTTGCTATTTCTCATTGGCCGTGCTCCATGCTACTCTTTTAGTCCTTCAAGTGTCCTTCTTTGTCTTCCTCTGTCCCTTTTCCCCTCCAGTTTTTCTGTTGTCACTAGGCGTTCCACTGTGCCTCATCTCAACCCCATGTCCCACAAATCTGGAATGTCGCGTTCCGAATTTTGTCAAAACTTCCCTCGTTTGCCCAGGCCCTCTTAGAACCAGTTATTTTCTTTGTTAACAACAAATGAAGAGGTTCCTAAGGTCTCCTGATAGTCGCTCTTAAAATATCCCTTCATCCAGCGATGCTTCAGTGAATGTGGTATTTAGAGTCTATGTGATATCCTGGATCCATCACCTTCTCGGCCGACTCCCTACTTCAAGTTCCTGGGAAACATACCGCCCATTACTTGTTCTCTCCAGGACAAGACACAGGCCTACTGAATGACGCCATTATGGTCTAAATTGGAAAGGCACGGTACCCGATGACATTTGCAGAAAAGGGAACATAAGAAGTAATGCATGCAGAAATAATTAATGCTTAAGTCGATTTTCTGGATAAAAAGGAGGAGGAGGAGAAGAAAGAAAGAAAGAAGACGGAGAAGAATACACAAAGAAAGAAAGAAAATAGAAGAAAGAAGACGGAGAAGAATAAAGAAAGAAAGAAAACAGGAAAGAAAGAAAGAATGAAAGAAACAAAGAAGACGGAGAAGAATACCGAAAGAAAGAAAGAAGAAAGAAAGAAAACAGAAGAAAGAAAGAAAACAGAAGAAAGAAAGAAAACAGAAGAAAGAAAGACAACAGAAGAAAGAAAGAAAACAGAAGAAAGAAAGAAAGAAGACGGAGAAGAATACCGAAAGAAAGAAAGAAAGAAGAAAGAAAGAAAACAGAAGAAAGAAAGAAAGAAAGAAAGTAGATGGAGAAGAATACAGAAAGTAAGAAAGAAGAAAGAAAGAAAACAGAAGAAAGAAAGAAAAAAACCGAAGAAGAAGCTCTAAAGCGGCACCCGAACATGTGCTGCATGTTTACAGTGCAGGAAAATAAGGGCAGGTAAATAAGACCTGCTCCACGTACATTTCCTGATATTCGTGAAAACCTTAGTAGAGTATATCAGGCATGCCAGGCGGGTAAGACATATGGCAGTTCTGGTTCAAAGAGAAAGATAGAGAGTGAGAGAGAGACAGAGAAAGAAAGAAAGAAAAGGAGAATAGACAGAGAAAGAGAGAGAAGGAGAAAAGGAGAAAAAGAGAAAGAGATGAAGAGAAAGAAAGACACAGAAAGTGAAAGAGGTAAAGAGAAAGAGAGAAAGAACAGGAAAAAAAGACAGAGAAAAGAGAAAAAGAAAAAGGAAAAGAGAAAGAAAGAAAGAACAGGAAAGAAAGACAGAGAAAAAGAAAGAGGAAAAGAGAAAGAAAGAAAGAACAGGAAAGAAAGACAGAGAAAAAGAAAGAGGAAAAGAGAAAGTAAGAAAGAACAGGAAAGAAAGACAGAGAAAAAGAGAAAGAGATGAGGAGAAAGAAAGACAGAGAAAGTGAAAGAGGTAAAGAGAAAGAGAGAAAGAACAGAAAAAAAGACAGAGAAAAAGAAAGAGGAAAAGAGAAAGAAAGAAAGAGAAACGGGTAAAGAGAAAGAGGTAAAGAGCAAGAGAGAAAGAGGTAAAGAAAAAGAGTTAAAGAGAAAGAGAGAAAGAGAAAGAAAGAAAGAACAGGAAATAAAGACAGAGAAAAAGGTAAAGAGAAAGAGATAAAAAGAAAAAGGGAAAGAGAAAGAGAGTAAGAACAGGAAATATAGACAGAGAAAGAGAAAGAGATAAAGAGAAAGAGAGACAGGGAAAGAGAAAAAAGAATAAAGAACAAGAAACAAAGACATAGAAAGAGAAAGAGGTAAAGAGAAAGAGAGAAAGAAAGACAAAGAAAGAGAAAGCGAGAAGGAACAGGAAAAAAAGAGAGAAAGAGGTAAAGAGAAAAATAGAAAGACAAAGAAAGAGAAAGAGCGAAAGAGAAAGAGAGAAAAAAACAGAAAAGAAAGAAAGAGAAAGAGGGAAAAAAGACAGAGAAAGAGAAAGAGAAGAGAAAGAGGAAAAGAGAAAGAGGGACGAGAAAGAGAGAGAGAAAGAGAAAAAAGAGAGAAGAGGGATAGGGAGAGAGAGAAAGACAACATGTGAAAGAGAATAAGAAATGACAGAGAAAGAGAAAAAGAAAAGAGATGAGAGAAAGAAAGACACAGAAAGTGAAAGAGGTAAAGAGAAAGAGAAAGAACAGGAAAAAAAGACAGAGAAAAGAGAAAAAGAAAAAGGAAAAGAGAAAGAAAGAAAGAACAGGAAAGAAAGACAGAGAAAAGAGAAAAAGAAAGAAGAAAGAACAGGAAAGAAAGACAGAGAAAAAGAGAAAAAGAAAGAGGAAAAGAGAAAGTAAGAAAGAACAGGAAAGAAAGACAGAGAAAAAGAGAAAGAGATGAGGAGAAAGAAAGACAGAGAAAGTGAAAGAGGTAAAGAGAAAGAGAGAAAGAACAGGAAAAAAAGACAGAGAAAAAGAAGAGGAAAAGAGAAAGAAAGAAAGAAAACAGGAAAGAAAGAAAGGAAAAGAGAAAGAGAGAAAGAGGTAAAGAAAAAGAGTTAAAGAGAAAGAGAGAAAGAGAAAGAAAGAAAGAACAGGAAATAAAGACAGAGAAAAAGGTAAAGAGAAAGAGATAAAAAGAAAAAGGGAAAGAGAAAGAGAGTAAGAACAGGAAATATAGACAGAGAAAGAGAAAGAGATAAAGAGAAAGAGAGACAGGGAAAGAGAAAAAAGAATAAAGAACAAGAAACAAAGACATAGAAAGAGAAAGAGGTAAAGAGAAAGAGAGAAAGAAAGACAAAGAAAGAGAAAGCGAGAAGGAACAGGAAAAAAAGAGAGAAAGAGGTAAAGAGAAAAATAGAAAGACAAAGAAAGAGAAAGAGCGAAAGAGAAAGAGAGAAAAAAAAAACAGAAAAGAAAGAAAGAGAAAGAGGGAAAAAAAGACAGAGAAAGAGAGAAAGAGAAAGAGGGAAAGGGAAAGAGAAAGAGGGACGGAGAAAGAGAGAGAGAAAGAGAAAAAAGAGAGAGAAAGAGGGATAGGGAGAGAGAGAAAGACAACATGTGAAAGAGAATAAGAAAATGACAGAGAAAGAGAAAAGAGAAAGAAAGAAAGAAAGAAAGAAAGAGAGAGAGAGAGAGCAAGAGAAAAAAGACAGAAAGAAGAAAGAAAGAGAAAAAGAGAGTAAGAAAAGGAGAGAGAAAGAGAAAGAGAGAGAGAGAGAGAGAGGCATACTCAGGAAATATGTGGCTAAAGTTAGAAAAAAAAAGCTAATAACAAAATATCATCGTGTTGGCAGACATACAGAAGAGAAACAGAAGTTAGTCATGTGACATTGTCTCGTATCCCTTCTTTAGATTCCCGTCTTGTCTTTCTGTCATTTTGGAATCTTATCTGTCCTGCCGAGACTCGGGATGACGGAGTATGGATAATAAAAATGACTCTGGTTTCTAGACTGTGATATTCTGAAGTCATCCTTTACAGTAAAGAAAGTCTGAAGTCAATCAACTGCGATATTCTGAAGTCATCTTTAAAGAAAGTTTGAAGTTATTTTTTACAGTAAATAATGTGCGAAGTCATCTTTTGTAGTGAAGAAAATCTAAAATCATCTTTTACAATAAAACAAAGTCTGAAGTCATTTTTAACAGTTTTTTTTTTTTTTGTTTTGTTTTGTTAAAGTCTGAATTTATATGTTGCAGTAAAGAAACCCTAAAGTCAACTTACAGTAAAGAAATTCTCAAATCATCTGCTATGGCAAAGAGAGCTGGAAGTTATTTCTCGACTTTCAGTTAAAAGAAATGTGACATGTTACCTCTTACAGCCAGTATGACATGTTACATGTTACAGCCAGTATGACATGTTACCTGTTACATCGAATATGACATGTTACAGCCAATAAAATGAAGGCGTCAACGATCAATAAAATCAGAGGTCATGTTATATATATTACAGGCAATTAAATCAAGATAATCTGCTGCGGCCAATAAAGTCAGAGGTTCATATGTTGCAGACAATAAAGTCATAGATTATCTGCTGCGCCCAAGAAAGCCAAAAGTCATATGTTACGGTCAGTAAAGTTAAGGTCATCTGTTGCCATCAACAAAATCAGAAGTCATGCTCAGTCAGTCATTTGCATGTCCCTTGCGGGACTTTACCTCCCTAACAGCTCTCCTGTACGCCTCTCGGTTGTGAGCAAGATGGCCTGCTGCTGATGCATACATATGCAGATTATCAACGATGTCTTGCAGGCCATCTTCGCCCTGGTCTTCCTCTCTTTCTTTTTCCCATTATGTATCCTTCCAAGACTGTCTTCTCTAAATTATCATGACGTTCAATATGCCCAAAATATTAAATTTTTCTCTGTTTAATCCTCTTTACTAGCCAGCCTTCTTCAATATTAAGTTCTTGTAGTCATGTAGTCATGTTATGTAGTCATGTTATGTAGTCATGTCATGTAGTCATGTCATGTAGTCGTGTTATGTAGTCATGTCATGTAGTCGTGTTATGTAGTCATGTCATGTAGTCATGTTATATAGTCATGTCATGTAGTCATGTCATGTAGTCATGTTATATAGTCATGTTATGTAGTCATGTCATGTAGTCATGTCATGTAGTCATGTTATGTAGTCATGTTATGTAGTCATGTCATGTAGTCATGTTATATAGTCATGTCATGTAGTCATGTCATGTAGTCGTGTCATGTAGTCGTGTTATGTAGTCATTTTATGTAGTCATGTCATGTAGTCATGTTATGTAGTCATGTCATGTAGTCATGTTATGTAGTCATGTTATGTAGTCATGTCATGTAGTCATGTTATGTAGTCATGTCATGTAGTCATGTCATGTAGTCATGTCATGTAGTCATGTCATGTAGTCATGGTACGGTCAATAAAATCATAGGTCATCTGTTCAAGGACAACAAAATCAGAGATCATATGCTACAGTCAATAAAATCATTTGTCATCTGTTGCGGCCGACAATGTCAGAAGTCATATGTCACAGTCAGTAAAGTCTGAGGCCAGGTACCGCTGTTAGTAAAATCAAAGGGCGTCTTTTACGATCAGTCAAGTCTCAGATCATCTGCTCCAACCAAGAAAATCGAAGGTTCCTTTTACAGCCAATAAGTTCAGAGGTCATACTTTGTGGCTTTGTCACTTCATCAGAACTGTTAGTTCTGACGAAGTGACAAAGCCATATGTTACAGCTGAAAAGGTCAGAGGTCATACACATGACAGTGAATAGAATCTATTACGTTTGTTGACAGAATCAGAAGTGATATACAACTAGAAATGCAAACATAATCACGTGCCGCCGTCAGTCAAACAGAAGCCACATTTCACGAACTGAAATGACCTTCTGTTATTGTTATTGCTGCTGTTGTTGTTGTTGTTACCGTTATTGTTGTTGTTCTCCTCCTCCTTGTTCGTCGTCCTCCTCCTTCTCCCTCTTTCTTTTTTTCTTTTCCTTCTTCTCTTTCTCTTTTTTCCTTCTTTTACTTTGAATGTATTAGTTAAATCTTGCACTCTTTTGATATGTTTTTTTAAAATGTAATTTGTATATTTGTACTAAATCGAGTGTGTGGGAAGAATGAAAGATGGAGTGATGAAGGGCAGAATGTAAGACGGGCCTGCGTGCCCAATTTTTACCCTTTAAAAATAAAGATTATTTATTCATTCATTCATTCATTCTTCTTTTCCTCTTCCTCCTCCTTCTCATTTCCCCTCTTTCTTCTTCCTCTTCCTGTTTCTTTTCCTTCTTCTCTTCCTCCTTCTTCTCCTTCTTCTTCCTCCTCCTTCCTTTCCTTCTTCCTTTTCTTTCCTTCTCCTTCCTCCTCCTCCTTCTTCCTGCTTATCTTTCCTCCTCCGTCTTATTCCTCCTTCTTCCTCCTCCCCTTTTTTCTTCTTTCTCCTTCTCCTCCTTCTTCTTCTTCTTCTTCCTCCTTCTTCCTTCCCTTTCTCCTTCTTCCTCCTTCTTCCCTCTTCTTCTTCTTCTCTCCTCCTTCTTTTTTCTCCTCCTCTTACTCCTTCTTCCTACTCCTCCTCCTCCTTGTTCGTCGTCTTCGTCGTCCTCCTCCTTCTTCCTTCTCCTTCTTCTTCCTCTTCCTTCTTCTTCCTCCTCCTCCTTCCTCCTCCTCCTTCCTCCTCCACCTTCTCCTTCTTCCTCCTTCTTCTTCCTCCTCCTTCTTCTTCCTCCTCCTTCCCTTTCCTCCTCTTTCTTCTCCCTCTTCCTTCCTCCTCCTCTTTCCTCCTCCTTCTCCTTCTTCTTCCTCCTCCTTCTTTCTTCAGTCTCCCTGGAAGTGCGAGATAGTGCTCTCTGCAGCCGATGCCACGGAGATGTAGAGATGGTGTGGGCGGGACATGACAGCTATTTCTTCAGCCCCTGACTGCACCTACAACACAATGTATATGCAATACTTCTTTAGCAGACTCCACCACCATGGGAACTATCGCGTTCCCTGCACCGTTAATCAAGATAGGCCTGTTATTGGAAGGGAGGGGGGGTAACCAACGGATATAAAGATCTATGCAGAGCAACCTAAAAAAATAAAAGAAATTTAATAGAACAAAACTTACAGAGCAGTAATTTCTCTGCCAATCGGAAGATGAGAAGATAACTGACATTTTTGCACGAAGGCCTAGATTCATACTTCGTATTAACTTTTCTTTTCGTTTTTCATCTTTATGTTTCCACTTCATATGAATTGCTCTTTCCATTTACTTTCCTTTCCTTTCCTTCTCTTCCTCTATTTCTGTTCCTCTTTCTTCTTCTTCTTCTTCCTCTTCCTTCTTCTTCTTCCTCTTCCTCTTCCTTCTTCTTCTTCTTCAATTTCCTTTATTTCGAGTTTATATGAAGCCTGGTAGATAGAGATGCTAAAAGCTATCAATAGTGACAACATGAGACAACTACAGAGAATGTTTAACAAGATTTGGAAAGAAGAAAAGGTCCCTTCTAATTGGAAGAAGGGAATCATTGTGAAAATACCAAAAAAGGGCAACCTTAGTGACTGTAACAACTGGAGAGGAGTAACCGTAATATCAGTTGTGTCAAAAGTATTTTGCAAGGTCATTTTGAATAGACTCAAAGATATAGTGGATACTGCAATGAGAGAAGAACAAGCCGGATTTCGAAAAGGGAGAAGCTGTCTCGACCAGATCTTTACTCTCAGAATAATACTTGAAGAACATATTGAAAAGCAGAAACCATTAATACTGAATTTCATAGATTTTAAGAAGGCATTTGATAGCATACACAGAGATTCATTATGGAGAATTTTATGTCTATATGGAATACCATCTAAAATTGTCAACATCATTAAGGACTTATACAATGGATATGGTTGTGCAGTCAAGACAGAAGAAGGGATGAGTGAATGGTTCCAGATTGAAACAGGCGTGAAACAAGGATGTATACTGTCTCCTTTACTTTTTGGGATTACAATAGACTTCATAATGAAAAAATGCTGCACAGGTAACACAGGTATTGACTGGGTACATGGGACCCAACTAGAAGATCTTGATTTTGCTGATGACATAACTCTTATCAGTAATAATGTGAATTCCATGCAAGAAAAAACAGATAGCCTATCTTCACTGGCTAGCAAAATAGGACTTGAAATCAACAAGGACAAAACAAAAATAATGAAAATTCCCATCAATCAAAATGGAAAAATACACATAGAAGGGACAGATATTGAAGAAGTCAATCAATTTGCATACCTTGGCAGCTACATAGACCAGGATGGTGACACTAGAAAGGAAGTTAGGATCAGAATTGCAAAAGCAGCATCAATCTTCAAGAATCTTGAGAACATATGGAATTCAAAAGTTATAAGCACAAAAACCAAGTTAAGACTATTCAATTCAAATGTAATATCCACCCTCATTTGCATGCGAAAGCTGGAAAACAACTAAAGAAATAGAAAAGAAATTAGACTCTTTTGAAAACAAATGCCTAAGGAAAATACTCGGCATCAAGTGGAATGAATTCAAGAACAATGCAGAGATAAGACAGGTGACTGAACAACAACCAGTCTCACGGGTGATCAGGAAAAGGAGATGGACATATGTTGGCCACTTGATGAGAAGAAATGAGCAGAGAATCCCAAAACAAGCTATCAAGTGGAACACAACAGGCCGAAGAAAAAGGGGCAGACCGCGTGAAACTCTGAAGAGAACATTATTAAGAGAGGCCAAGTTAACAGGCATAAAATCCTTTGATGAGGTTGAAAGACTCGCCGAAGACAGGAAAAATTGGCGAACTACTTTGCGAGCCCTATGTGACGTCTAACGGCACGGGAAGGATATAAGATATAAGATAAGATAAGATAGTTTACAACGCAACAATGATAACAGGAAACTTATCTCACGGCTGTATTAAGTGTAACTTTATATGTACGTATGTATATGTATATATATCTGGTATTAATTCATCTGCCATATGAAATCTGTTTCTGAATTCGATGTTTTGGTTGATGTTGTTTGAGCAGAAGAAAACTTCAAGAAGAAAAAGGAAACGCAATACGGAATGTTTATTTTTTTTTTTTGGGGGGGGGGTGTGTTGGGTGGTGGGGTGGGGGAGTATGTGTGAAGATAGTTCGCAGCTAACTGCTTTATGATGTTATATCGAAAAGAATGACGAACGTTTGAGAAAAATAGCGATAAGAGGGAAAGAAAGAAAGAGAGTGTGTGTGTGTGAGAGAGAGGAGAGAAAGAGGGAGAAATATAGATAAGGAGAAAGATGAGAGAGAGAGAGAGAATAACGACAGATAAGTAGAAAGATGAGAGAGAGAATGAGGGTGAAAGATGAGAGAAAACGAAATAAAGAAAGAAAGAAGAAAAAGAGAGAAAGACAAGTAAAGAGACAGGGAAAGAGAAAGCGAGAGAGAAAAAGAAATAGAGAGAAAACGAGAAAGAGAGATTGAAAGAGAGAAAGAAAGTAAGGGAGACAGAAAGAAAGAAACAGAGATAGAAAAAAAGAGAGACAGAGAGAGAGGGAGAAAAAAAGGGAGGTAGAGAAAGAGAGAAAGCGAAAGAGGGAGAGAAAGCGAAAGAGAGAGAAAGAAAGAGGGAAAGAGGGGAGGGAGAAAGAGAGAGAGAGATAGGAAGAGAGAGACTGGTGGACAGGTACTATTTGTAGTGTTGACATAAGTCAAAAGGAAAGTATATCACTTAAGTCGGAACCACAAACTGTACAGTGGAATTTAGACATCTGTCATTCTCTTAATGTGGCCAATCCACTGCCCCCTCCTTTCAATCACTGTTGACAGTGGTATGACGTCTGTCTGTCTCTCTAAACAAGAGGGTCATTATTGATGATATTTGACCAGAAAACTCCTTCCATTCCTGTGGCGGTTTTGTTTATTCCTTCTCTGTTTTTGTTGTCTTAAATGTTTTGTAAATATATCCATACTTCAAGAAGGTTGGCTAGTAAAGAGGATTAAAAAAGAAAACTTAAATATTCTGGACACATTAAACGTCATGATAATCTAGAGAAGACCGTCTTGGAAGGGTACATAATGGGAAAAAGAAAGAGAGGAAGACCAAGGCGTAGATGGTTGCAAGAGATCGTTGATAATCTGCAAATGGATGCATCAGTAGCAGGGCATCTTACAACCGAGAGGCCTTCAGGAAAGAGCTGTTAGGGAGGCAAAGTTCCGCATGGGACATGCAAATGACTGACTGACTGACTGATGGGTTTGTGAATCATGGTTTCATTTTGGCATAAAGAATTCTTCCATCTCTTGGTTTCAATTCTTTTACTGTTTCAGGCTTTTTTGTTTGTTTGTTTGTTTGTTTCATGTTTAAAATGCTACTTCTTCCTGGTGGTTATTTTCTCTTCCTGACTGTGCTATTGTCCCTTTCCTTGTACATTTATTGATCTTTTTTCCCCTGTCCTATCTTCCCTGCTTCTTTGACTGCCGGTATGTCCAAGCTGTATGGCTTGCTTTCTTTTTTCCTTTCTTCCATCTTCTCTGACTGGTTCACTGTTCTCATATTTCAGCTTCCAGTTTTAAGTACTGTTTTAGGTATTGCCGTGTGGTGTGTTTGGTGTCTGGGGTCATGTTGTCAGCACGGACTTCTTGCAGCAAGCTTTCATCTACATCCATTATGGATCCAGTTTCCTGGACCACTTCGACCCTGTTACCGAAATTTTGGATTTCTCTTCGGTCAGTTCCTTTCATCATCATCATCATCATCAGGTGCTGTGCCGACTGGCGATGGCTATTATGCTTTCCAGAGTACCCGATCCTTCACACAGGCCATTATCTCAGTTGGTGATCTCCTCTCACACCGTCACGTCAGACTTTCCAGTATCATTTCTCTCTTTCTTCCCCTTTCTCTTCTTCCCTCTATTCTTCCTGTTTTTATAATATGTTCAATGCCCCCTCTTCTCACTTCATGTCTTATGAAAGTACATTGTCTCTCTCTTATTTTTTTGACAAGATTTTTTTTGTATCTCTAGCTCTACTCAAACATTCTGCATTAGTTATTTTTGCTGTCCAGGGAATTCGCAACATTCTTCTAATAAACCACATTTCTGCTGCTTCCATTGACTTTTGTGCAGACCTGGCTATTGTCCATGATTCACTTTAAGTTCCTGTAGTTATTCTTTTTCACAGAGGTTGGGGGGGGGGGCAGCTGGCCGCATGCATCAACCTCCTTTGCCGCCTCTTACGACATGCAAGGAAGGTAACAGAGGCTGAATTCTTTGTTCCCCGGACTTACTTTCAGGTCATGGAGCCCCACATGCTACATACGCAATAAAACATCATGGGTATGGCACAGTGGAGGTCCGCACATAGCATGTTCGGTCGAAGGACGGCATATGACACAGTGGAGGCCCACACATAGCATGTTCGTTCGAAGGACGGCATATGACAAAGTAGAGGCCCACACATAGCATGTTCGGTCGAAGGATGGCAGATATTGAAATGAACGTATATTTTGCAAACTCAAACATGTGTTGTGTCTTTTGGCACAATCTGATTGGCCCTCAACGAAAAGGTCATGAGTTTGATTCTGAGATCGACCTAGCCTCGTGAAATGGGTGCTTGATTTATCTCTGGATAAGTAAAGGCGGCAATAACAGGTGCTGACCCTACTAAACTGTACCTTAGAAATGTGAGAGATAAGAGACAAGACGACTGCAGTAAAACTGGTTCTAGCAACGAAGTAGATAGTGCATGGTTCAGTTTTAGAAAAAAAAAGTTAAAGAGTGAGGAAAGTGGGGCAGATCCTAGTCCCGTCCTCAAGCTCTTGTCTGCAGCAGCCAACTCCACGGCTTGTCTCAAGCTTTTGTCTGCAGCAGCCAACTCCACGGCTTGTCTCAAGCTTTTGTCTGCAGCAGCCAACTCCACGGCTTGTCTCAAGCTTTTGTCTGCAGCAGCCAACTCCACGGCTTGTCTCAAGCTTTTGTCTGCAGCAGCCAACTCCACGGCTTGTCTCAAGCTTTTGTCTGCAGCAGCCAACTCCACGGCTTGTCTCAAGCTTTTGTCTGCAGCAGCCAACTCCACGGCTTGTCTCAAGCTTTTGTCTGCAGCAGCCAACTCCACGGCTTGTCTCAAGCTTTTGTCTGCAGCAGCCAACTCCACGGCTTGTCTCAAGCTTTTGTCTGCAGCAGCCAACTCCACGGCTTGTTTCAAGTTTCTTCTTTTTAAAAATGCATTTTAAAACCTGGAGGGGGGGGGGTATTAAAAAAAAAACAAGAAACTCTTCACTTATGAGATAAAAAGACATATCTCTCTAGAATTATATCTCCCTAGAGTTTTATCCCCCAAAGTACAGGGATTATATCTTCCTAGAATACATGAGTAATATCTCCCTAGAGTACAGGAGTTATATCTCCCTAAAGTACAGGAAGTATATCTCCCTAGAGTTAGTTTGGTGATCCTCTTGGGCCAAAGGCGGCGCATAGGACGGAGGACAAGGCTGTCCATGTCTGGCAGTTCCTTGCTACTTGTTTTAGATCTTCGGTGTTTCAGACGAGCATTGTTGAACACTCCTTGGTTATAACTCTTCTTAGTTTGTCTTTGGGTCTTCCCTGCTTTCTTGTACCCCCTGGTGAAGACGTAAATGCTTGGTGTGGGGGTCGTTTTTCGTCCATTCTAAGTACGTGGCCGATGTAGTTCACCACAATTTAGCAAGTTACAATGAAGCATCATAACATTTAGAGGTGTTGTATCAGGTGTTATGTCTCTATAGAGTACAGGGGTTGTATCTTCATAGAGTACAGGGGTTACATCTCCATAGAGTACAGGGGTTATATATCCATAGAGTACAGGGGTTATATATCCATAGAGTACAGGGGTTATATCTCCATAGAGTACAGGGGTGTATCTTCATAGAGTACAGGGGTTATATCTCCATAGAGTACAGGGGTTATATATCCATAGAGTACAGGGGTTACATCTCCATAGAGTACAGGGGTTATATCTCCATAGAGTACAGGGGTTATATCTCCATAGAGTACAGGGGTGTATCTTCATAGAGTACAGGGGTTATATCTCCATAGAGTACAGGGGTTATATCTCCATAGAGTACAGGGGTTATATATCCATAGAGTACAGGGGTTATATCTCCATAGAGTACAGGGGTTATATCTCCATAGAGTACAGGGGTGTATCTCCATAGAGTACAGGGGTTATATCTCCATAGAGTACAGGGGTTATATCTCCATAGAGTACAGGGGTTATATATCCATAGAGTACAGGGGTGTATCTTCATAGAGTACAGGGGTTATATCTCCATAGAGTACAGGGGTTGTATCTTCATAGAGTACAGGGGTTATATCTCCATAGAGTACAGGGGTTGTATCTTCATAGAGTACAGGGGTTGTATCTTCATAGAGTACAGGGTTATATCTCCATAGAGTACAGGAGTTCTTAAAGTTTTTTTAAATATCCCGTGCCAGATCCGTGCCAAATTGGACAGTCAGTCAGTCAGTCAGTCAGTCAGTCAGTCATTTGCATGTCCCTTGCGGAACTTTGCCTCCCTAACAGCTCTCCTGTAGGCCTCCCGGTTGTAAGCAAGATGCCCTGCTGTTGATGCATCCATTCACAAATTATCAACGATATCTTGCAGGCCATCTTCGCCTTGGTCTTCCTCTCTTTCTTTTTCCCATTATGTACCCTTCCAAGACGGTCTTCTCTAGATTATCATGACGTTTAATGTGTCCAAAATATTTAAGCTTCCTCTGCTTAATCCTCTTTACTAGCCAGCCTTCTTCAATAATAAGTTCTTGTAGTATGGGTATATTTGTTCTTTTTGTGTCCATGATATCTGAAGAACTCTTCTGTAGCATTTACATTCAAAGGCATTTATGTGTTTCTCAGCTGTTTTGTTAAGTGTCCAGATCTCACAGGCATATGTTGCGATGGGAAAGATGCATGCCCTTGAAAATCTTATTTTCTAGTTATATCTGTCCTCTCCACAGCTATTTTTTTGTTGTTGTTTTATTTTGTGAAGAGTGATAGATGTTCTTCTTTTAATATCCCTCATTGTATCTCCATTATTTGTTAGTAATGATCCAAGACATTCAGAACTCTCCACCTCTTCGAACTTTTCCTCACTGATATATATTTCAGCTGTCTTATCTGTTTTGTCTTATTTGTTGGACTGCCAACAAAAAAAAATGTCCCCCTGCTTCCTTCTTCAAACTGTTGAAATCGTTACCACCACCACTGACTTCTTCTTCTTCTTCTTCGTCTTCTTCTTCTTCTTCTTCCTTCCTTCCTTCCTGCACCTGCGTGCTTGGTGTTTTATTTTTGCAGTCAATGCCATAACGGTACTGAAGGACACCAAGAGGGAGAAGGATACGATGGCTGTTTCTTAAGTCCCTGAATGGAGCTAAAAAGTCCGGGGGAGGGGGGGTTTGCAATGCTTCTTTAGCAGACTCCACCACCACAGAAACTATGAGATCCTTGCCCAGTTACTCAGACTAGACCTGTTACTCGGGGTGCCAACGGAGGGGTGGGATAGGTCCTTGGTCAGCTATGGTTCATTAATCCAGAGGCTAGCATGTCAGTTATGAATCGCTGACTGCCAAATCGGACAGGGTCTTGGCCCCCAGCTTGACTTTTGTTTTAAATATGGACAACTATTGGCATGACATGCCCTTTCCAGAGCCTTTTCCTTCTCACAGCCTCCCTGAATCCAATACGGTCTTGCAGTGACACATTCAGACTTTCCGTGATGTCCTGAGTTCATCTGTGGCGAGGTCATCCCTTTTCTCTTATGCTAGACACTATGCCTTCTACTATCAGCCTCTCCAAGCTTGGTGTGTCTCTTGATGTGGCCGAAGTATCTCAGCTTTCTAATTCTCATGGTGTTAACGAGCCAGTTTTCTCCGACACCTATTTCTCTTTGGTATCTCTTGATTTGATCTTCGTTCCATCCATGATATTCTAAGTGCCCTTCTGTAACGTTTCGTTTCAAATGCTGTTATTCTCTTTTCTATCGATTTCTTGAGTGTCCATGTTTCGCATTTGTATGTTGAAACTGGGAATATGTAAGCTCTACGCACAACTATGAATAGAAAAACTTAAAATTCCAACATAACAACAGTTAAAAAAAAAAAATATTCAAATTCTGAGCATCCTACATCCAGATCTGGTTCCCATACACCCCACTTAAGAATTCCTTTCTCTGATTATCTGAATATCTTATACTGAAAGAAAAGCAGAAAATCCTTATTTTTTAAACAAATGAGATTATGGACTCTCGTAAACGAGAATAACGTTCTAGCGTTAGTACTTTTCCAGACACGTTTCGCTGCCTACTTTCTCAGACTCACGTGTAAAAAAAAGCACAAAAAACTATGAGATTCCTTACTTGTCACATTTAGCAATAAATTATCTTTAAGATTTATAAAAACAGGAGAAAAAATTGGGGGGAAGGAAGGGAGGAGAGCTGGGGGTAGCGACGATACTATCTGCTGTAAAAGTATGATTCCTGCACGGAATCATACTGTGATCAGCCTGTGATCACTGATCTATTGCTCCGCATGCATTCATTTGGAGAACTATTGCTTGAAATTACTATAGATTCGTTCGTGTACATTATGCACGGAGGTCGACATTTCAGAACAACGGTCAAATGACACCAGCCTTGTTCAGAGGATCTGGAAAGCACACAGTTATAACGATCTGAATGAAGGGAGTGGAAGCGGGGGTGGAGTGGGCCTCGGGGGTGGAGAGAGAGAGAGAGAGAGAGAGAGAGAGAGAGAGAGAGAGGAAGGAAGGAAGGAAGATCCAGCTAGGAAAACGAGAGAAGAAAGTGACGAATATAAAATAACGAGGGGAGAGTGTCCGAACTCGGTTAGCAGAGACCAGAAAGACCCTTCTTCACTTCCATCACGCCCTCACTAGGCCACAAGAGCTTGATGATCGAGGTAGGCGTGGAGCCTGATGAGAAACTTGACAGTGCAGCTAGTAGGTGGATATCGGTCTGTTTCATATATATATCTCTCTCTGAACCTTAAGTGCCCAAGGCACATGGGGCTTCCGCAAGGGTTTTCCACAAATAGACCACTTCGCCTTTTTTTTCTGCTCTTGCCCAGGTGAGCCCTCTATTGCTCAACATCCTTTCTGTTGTTCTTCTCCATGTCTCTTTTGGTCTACCCTTACTTCTGCTCCCCTGTGGTGTCCATCTTAGTGCTATTTTTGGTAGTGAGTTGTCAGTCATTCGGAGCACATGTCCCAACCATCGCCAGCGTCTTTCCTCAATAATTGTTGTCAGTGGTTTCATCTGCATTTCTACTAATAAGATGTTATTTCTTATGATGTTTGGCCAAAATATTTTTCTAATTCTTCGTAAACATTTAGTCTGGAAAGAATTCAACTTGTTTTCTATGGTTTTGGTGATTTTCCAGCATTCACTTCCATAGAATAGTACACTTAGAACATTACTCTTAAATATCCTGATTTTCATAATTATGCTTAGTTTTTTTTATTTCCATATAGTCTGCAGCATTGCAAAAGCCTGGTTTGCTCTAGTAAGTCTGCTGTTGATGTCCTCTGTGCTGTCTCCATTTTCTACTACTCTGCTGCCAAGGTATACAAATTCGTTGACCTCCTCCACGAACTTGTTATCTACTCTGAGTACATTTCTGTTGTTCACATTTTGCTTCATTAACTTTGTCTTTCCTACGTTGATCTTTAGTCCTATGTTGTTTGCATTCTGAGTTAGCTTGTTTATTTTATCTTGCATATCTTTGTGACTGCTTGATAATAGACAAATGTCGTCCGCAAAGTCAAGGTCCTCCAGCACTGTGTCAAGGGTCCATTGTAATCCTCTGCGTTTGTCTGATGTTGCCTCCTTCATTAACCAGTCTACTGCCAAGATAAATAATGTTGGTGATAGTACACATCCCTGTTTCACTCCTGTTTGTACCCTAAAGCTGCTGGAGGTATGTTCTCCACAGATAACTTTGCACTGAAAACCCTCGTATAGGGCTTTGATTACATTAACTATTTTATGGGGGAGAGGTCATGCCATCTTAGGATTTTCCACAGTGCATCTCTGTTGACACTGTCAAAGGCTTTCTCAAAATCTATGAATAATGCATATGTTGTGCAATGCCACTCATTTGCCTGTTCTAATATTTGTCTAAGTACAAATATGTGGTCTATGCATGATCTTCCTTTCCTAAATCCTGCCTGCTCTTTCCGAAGTTTTTCCTCAAGTGCTGGTACAATTCTGTTGATGATTATTCTGTAAAATACTTTACTCTTGAGTGGCAGTAGGGTAATGCCTCTCCAGTTCCCGCAATCTCTGAGGTCACCATTCTTTGGTAGTTTTACTATAAGACCAGTTTTCCACTCCTCTGGGGCTTTTTTCTAGATCTCAAATTTGTTGTAATATCCGGCAAAGTTGTTTTGGTGTTTCTGTTTCTTCTGCTTTCAACATCTCAGCAGTCACTTCATCTTCACCTGGTGCCCTGTCTGATTTTAGCTTCTTTATCGCCTCCTTTACTTCATTTATTGTTATTGGTCCCGTATTGATGTTTAGTTCCGTTTTTGCTTCAGGTATGTCTATTGTTTGTGCTCCTTGTGTTCTGTTTAGTAGGGTGTTAAAGTGTTCCCTCCATCTTTCAATTTTTTCTCTTTCTCCACTGACCAGTTGTCCATTTTGTGTTCTTACTGCACTTTCACATCTTGTGTTGAAGTTACCAATCATCTGCTTTGTGATTTTATATATGGTTTTCATGTCATTTGTATATGCTGCTTTCTCTGCTGTTTCTGCTAAGTTGTCATAATATTGACGTTTATCTTGACGGCATGGTTCCTTCACTTCTTTGTCTTTTTGTGCATAATTACTTAAAACTCGTTCTTTAAGCCGTTGTGATTTGGTGTTCAGTAATTTTTTCTTGATTTCTTTTCTTTGCTCTATCTTTTCCCATGTGGTCTCACTTATCCATTCCTCTTTTCTCCTTTTCCGATATCCCAGCACCTCTTTTGCTGTTTCCTGTAGTGTTTTATTAATTTTTAGTATGGACATTTCTGCTTCGTCTTGTAGGACACTGAAGCAGTTCTTAAGTACTATTGAGAATTCATTTCTTGTTTGCTGGTCTATCAGTTTTCTTATATCAAAATGTATCTTTTCTGTGTTCTCCGATTTTGGCTTTCCTTAATTTTAGTTTTATTTTTCCTACCAGAAGGTTGTGATCACTTCCTACATCTGCTCCTTTCCTTGCTCGCACATCTTGTAGTGACCGTTTCCACTCGTTGTTTATTTGTATGTGATCGATTTGGTTTTCGGTGGTTTTATCTGGTGACCTCCAAGTCACCTTATGGATGTTTTTATGTTGTCCCTCCGATGGTCATCATGTTTTCGTCACAGAAACTGCACAGTCTTTCTCCATTTTCATTTGTTTCTCCGATTCCTTCTCTTCCCATGATTCTTCTTCTATCTTCATTTCCTTCACCTACTTTTGCATTGAAGTCGCCCACGATGAGTAGCATATCATGCTTGGGTATTGTTTCTACTGTTGCTTGGAGGCTGTTGTAAAAATCTTCTTTTAATTTCTCTTCAGCTGCTTCTGTTGGTGCATAACAAACTATAATAGACAGCTTCGTGAATCTTGAGTTGAACCGTGCATATAATAATCTCTCATTTACTGGGGTCCATTTCAGCAATGCTCTTGATGCTTCTTTTGTTATAATCAATGCTACTCCTCCTTCATGATGATCTTCTTTACCTGACCATATTATTGTATCTTCTGTGTGCTGTGTTGTTAATTTCCTTCTGCCTTGTCCTGTCCATCTTGCTTCTTGTATTCCTAGTAGTTTCATATATACTTCACAGACATTTTGAAACTTATGACAGCATGTCACGACCGTCACTACGATCATCATCATCATCATCATCATCATCATCATCATCATCACATTAGATTAAACCGCTTAAGGGTCAATTTAAGATAAGACCAGACAGGAAGACAGGTATATAGACAGACAGGCAAGCTGACAAATACAACTAGACAGACAGACTGACTGACAGCTACACACAGACTGACGGACAGATAGGCAGGCAGACAGATAGATAGAAGGCAGACAGATGAAAGTAGGTAGGTAGGTGGGCAGGTGGACAGACAGACAGACAGAGACAGGTACAGACAGACTGACGGACAGATAGGCAGGTAGGCAGGCAGACAGATAGATAGAAGACAGACAGACAGACAGAGGAAAGTAGGAAGGTAGGTGGGTGGGGGGTGGGTGGGTGGGTGGGTGGACAGACAGATATAGAGAGAGAGAAAGACAAACAGACAGATAGATAGATAGACAGACAGACAGACATAGATAGATAGATAGATAGATAGATAGATAGATAGATAGATAGATAGATAGATAGATAGATAGATAGATAGATAGATAGATAGATAGATAGATAGTACTTTATTTTCATAGGATTAAGAAATAGGCACGCAGGCCCGTCTAACATTCTGCCCTACATCATACAGCTTTCACTCAGTCACAGTCATTCAGCATTTGTTAATGAGCATTAATAATCATGAAGACACAATTAAATGATCACATAAACAAATAATAAACATATCTCTTGTCCATACACTCCACACTCTGATTTATGCAACAGCATGAAATAACATGTTGAATGTAAAGACAGATCTTGGAAACAGTTTGGCAAAAGCAACATACAAAGAACTAGACAATAAAAAGTTCAGCTAGAAGAGACAAAAGATAATATATGGACAATATGACAAAAGAAGCAGAAAATGCAGCAAAAACAGGAGACAGCAAAACTCTGTATAACATACAGAAGAAGCTAACAGGCGCTGTTACCTCCAGAGAAAGACCAGTCTTTAGCAAAACAGGCAACCTATTAACAGGAAGTAAAAACCACAAGCAAAGATGGGCCCAACACTTCCAAGAAATACTTAATCGACCACACCCAAATGAAATAATAAACCTTGAAACCGATTTACCATTTCCACAATGTCAACTTAGATGAAGTTACACTGAATGAAATTGAAACCACAGTGAGTTTAATGGCTAACAACAAAGCTGCAGATGAAGATGAAATAACTGTCGAAATGTTAAAAAATGTTAACAGTGACAGCATGAGCCAACTACAGCGAATGTTTAATAACATTTGGAAAGAAGAAAAGTCTTTCAAAATGGAAAAAAGGAATCAGTGTTAAAATAACCAAAAAAGGCAATCCAGTGACTACAATAACTGGAAGGGTGTAACCTTACTATCAGTTGTGTCAAAGGTGTTTTGTAAAGTGATTCTGAATAGAATTAAGGATGTAATGGATACTGCAATGAGAGAAGAACAGGCAGGATTTCCAAAAGGGAGAAGCTGTCTAGACTAGATCTTTACTGTAAGAATAATACTTGAAGAACATGTTGAAAAACAGAAACCATTAATACTGAACTTCATAGACTTTTAAAAAAGCCATTTGATAGCATACACAGAGATTCGATGTGGAGAATTTTAAGACTATATGGAATACCATCTAAAATTGTCAACATCATTAGAGGTCTCTACAACGGATATGTCTGTGCAGTCAAGACACAAGAAGGAATGAGCGAAAGGTTTTAGATTGAAACAGGCATGAAACAAGGATGTGTATTATCTTCTTTGCTTTTAGAAATTGTCATAGACTTTATAATTAAAAGATGCTGTACAGGTAAAATGGGTATTGATTGGGTACATGGGACCCAAATAGAATATCTTGATTTTGCAGATGACATAACTCTTATCAGTGACAATGTAAAATCGATGCAGGAAAAGACAGATTCCTTGTCTTCCTTGGCTAGTAAAATAGATCTTGAAATTAACAAAGACAAATACAAATTATGAAATTTCTCATTAATCAAGAAGGAAAAATATAGTAGAAGAAACAGCTGTTGATGAAGTAAACCATTATGTATACCTTGGCAGCTACATAGACCAGGATGGTGACACCAGGAAAGAAGTTAGAATTAGAATTGCAAAAGCAGCATTGTCCTTCAGAAAGTTTGAGAACACATGGAATTCAAAAGTTATAAGCACAAAAACAAAGTTAAGATTATTCAATTCAAATGTCATATCCACACTCATTTATGCACGCGAAAGCTGGAAATCAACTAAATAGACAAGAAATTAGACTCTTTTGAAAACAAATGCCTCAGGAAAATACTTGATATAAAGTGGAATGAATTAAAGCACAACACAGAGATAAGATAGACGAGCAAACAACTTGTCTCACTGGTGATCAGAAAAAGAAGATGGACATATGTAGGCCATGTGATGAGAAGAAACAATCAGAAAATACCAAAACAAGCTATCAAGTGGAGCACAACAGGCCGGAGAAAAAGAGGTCGACCACGTGAAACTCTAAAGAGGACATTGTTAAGAGAAGCCAGTTTAGTGGGCATAACATCCCTTGATGAACTTGAAAAACTCGCCGACAGCAGGAAAACTTGGCAAATAACTATGCGAGCCCTATGTGATGTTTAACTGCATGGGAAGGATGTAATATGTAAGATGAAATAAACTTGCTTTCTTTCATTCATTCAAAACTAAAATTTATAGAAAAACTGTTAAAAATTACAAGAAGCCATACTTTAAACTACTTTAGACTATGCTTAGGGAGGCTTATACTCCATATCAAACAGATGTTGACAAAGTTTGAAGTTATAAGAACGAATATTACTTAGAAGTTTTACATAAGTTGGTAGGGCATTCCAAAGGTGACAGCTGAGTAAGAGAAGCTTTTTTTAAAAAATATGTCAAGCCTTGGTTTTGGGAGAAAACAATTGCTTAAGCGTTGACTGTGTTTCGGGTTGGATTTGAACAACCACCGCAGATAGGGTGGAGCATTGTGCGATAGAATTTTATGAATTAACTTGGCCTTGTTGAAAAGAAATCTCTTCTTGAGAGGTAGAATATCAAAATGTTTGTCCTATTTGTAATATGTGCTGCATGTTTTTGAAGTGAGTAAAGTCTTTTCATGTTTCACATGGAACAACCATCCCAGACTGTGGAGCAGTAGTCCAAGATGTCTGTATCTGTGATATGTAGTATATTTTTCTGTTGTCTATGTGAAGAAAATGTTTAATTTTTAGTAAATTGGTAATTTTTTTTGTGCAGTGAGTTTGGTTAGATTGTCTACATGATGATTGCACCTGAGGTGGTGGTCAATCATGAGATCTAGAGTTTTATATTCACTAACATTCTCTATCTGCGAAGTTCCAGCATGGAGCTGTAGTGTTGTTGTTGGTGAATTTGTTAATTCCTGTCTTGTTGTAATGAGCATGGATTTTGTTTTGGTGGTGTTTATGAGCATTCTGTTGTAGTTGCTTCAGTTAATTAGACTGTTTATTTCAATTTGAAGAGTTGACTCAAGGTTAATACAGTCATTGTCACTAGTGTAAACTGTGCAGTCATCAGCAAAGAGGTCACAAAATGATTTTTTGAGATAAAGTGGAAGATCATTGATGTATATGGTGAAAAGGAGAGAACCAAGAATAGACCCTTGTGGACCGCCATTATCAACCACAGATGAACTTGGCTTGAGGGAAACTACCTGTTGTCTGTTGGAAAGAAAAGATGTAATAAATTCTGTCAAGTCAGGGTGTGATTTATATGTCTCAAGCTTTCTAACTAAGATTTCATAATCAATCAAGTCAACTGCTTTTTTTAAAGTCAACAAAGACAGCACCACATAATTTTCCTCGTTTATATTAGATAAACAATATTCTGTCATTTTTATGAGAGCTGTGTGGCAGGGATGTTACAATCAAATCATTTTCTTGCATGTGTTGTAAGGTTTTCTTTTGTTTGTGTTTTTCTAGGGGTTTTGACAGAGTTGATAGAACGGAAACTGGTCTATAGCTTGAGGTAATTTTTCTCCGAACCAGATTTAAAAAGGGGATATATTTTTGCAATTTTAAAAGCCTGAGGAAAATGACAATGTGCAATGCACTGATTGTAAATGTATGTTAGTGTATCTGTAATTACTGGGGCAGAGTAGTGCAGTATCTTGTTGCTGATTTCATCAAGTCCTGCTGTGTTGTTGTTCTTTAAAGATGAAAGATAATTGTAAACTTCACTAACTGACATGAAAGGAACACTGGGTTGCTTTAGATCTGCACATTTGCTACCTATAACTTTATTTAATTCGTTTGTCACAAGTAGGGGTCGGTAGTGAGGACAGGCAGGCAGATAGGTAGGTAGGTAAGTAGGTAGGTAGATGGGTAGGTAGGTAAGTAGGTAAGTAGGTAGGTAAGTAGGTAGGTAGGTAGGTAGGTAGGCAGGCAGGTAGGCAGGCAGGCAGGTAGGTAGGTAGTGTAAGTACAGGAGTAGGAGTAGGTAGGTAGGTAGGTAGGTAGGTAAGCAGGCAGGTAGGCAGGCAGGCAGGTAGGTAGGTAAGTAGGTAAGTAGGCAGGTAGGTAGGTAAGTAAGTAGGTAGGTAGGTAGGTAGGCAGGCTGGCAGGTAGGTAGGTAGGTAAGTAGGTAGGTAGGTAGGCAGGCAGGCAGGTAAGTAGGTAGGTAGGTAGGTATATAGGTAGGTAGAATGAATGAATAATCTTTATTTTTAAAGGGTAAAGAATTGGGCACGCAGGCCCGTCTTACATTCTGCCCTTCATCACTCCATCTTTCATTCTTACCACACACTCGATTTAATACAAATATACAAATTAAATTAGAAAAAAAGCAATTTAAAAGAGTGCAAAATTTAACTATTACATTCAAAGTAAAAGAGAAGAAGTAATTAGCCTAATAAAATAGCTCTCACAGACATATACATAAACAAAATTCATTTTAAATACAGATCTTCTAACATATGTTTTTAACAAACATTAAAATAATTTCTAACAATATCTAACACGTTACTTTTCGAACTATTTCATTTTAGTACTTGATGGTTGGCGAGTCATGTGTTGAGAGAGTGCTGGTTATTCTAGAGAGGCATATAATTACAAGCAAGTAAATAATGAAACAGGTTTGAGGTAAAGGATAAAGTATTACCAATGGATTTGAAATGGTAGGGGAGGGTGTTCCAGAGCTGTACTGCAGAGTATGCAAGGATTTTCTTGTACAGATCAATCCTGGGTTTAGGAAGAAGACAGTTTTTTAAACGCTGGCTATGTCTAGTGTCATAAGTAAACAGTGACCACAAGTAAAGCGGAGTACTGTGCGACAGAATTCTGTGAACAAACTTAACATTGTTAAAAATAATTCTGTTTTTGAGGGGTAGAATTCTGAGTTGTTTGTGCTGATCTACAGTCTGTACTGGGTGTTTGTCACAAATCAGATTTAATGCTCGCTTGTGAAGTGAGTGGAGCTGTTTTGTGTTTGAGACTGAGCATCCATCCCAGATTGTGGAACAGTAATCTAAGTGTGTTTGTATGTGTGATATGTAGTATATCTTTCTTGTGGCTTTGTCGATAAAGTGTTTAATTTTGGCTAATTGGTAAACTTTCTGTGCAATCCAGTTTGCTAGGTTATGTACGTGAGAATTCCAAGTTAAATGCTGATCAATGATGAGTCCTAGGTTTTATGTTCATGAACATTTTCTATTGCCTTAGTCCCAGCACAAAGCTGTAGTGAAGTTTTTGTTGCATTCTGCAGTTTCTGTCTTGTAGTGATTAGAATATATTTTGTTTTGTTGTTGTTTATCAACATACCATTTTTATTACTCCATTTAATCAAACTGTTTATACCATTTTGGAGCGTTGTCTGTAGGTTATTAATGTCACAGTCACTATTGTAAACAGTACAGTCATCAGCAAAAAGATCACATGAAGAGTGCTTTAAATGTAGTGGTAAGTCGTTAATATAGGTAGCAAAGAGTAAGAGGACCAAGAATGGAGCCTTGAGGAATACCAGTATCAACCACAGAAGAGCCAGATATTTTGTTTCTAAAGCAAACTACTTGTTTTCTACCTGAGAGAAAAAATGTAATAAATTTTGTTAGGTCAGGGTATAATCCATAACTTTCCAGCTTTTTTGCAAGAATTTCATGATCAATCATATGGAATGCTTTCTTGAAATCAACAAAGACAGCACCACACAATTTGTCATCATTTATATTAGACAGCCAGCTTTCTGTCATTTTAGTTAATGCTGTGTGGCAGGAGTAATTTGGGCTAAAACCTGACGGGCTGTCTATTAGTAGATTGTTTTCTTGCATGTGGAGCAGAGTTAACTTTTGTATATGTTTTTCAAAAGGTTTAGATAGTGATGACAGAATGGGTATGGTCTATAGTTTGAGAGGTCACTAGTCTGTCAAGATTTAAAAAAGAGGAAAAACTTTTGGCAAGTTTAAAAGCGTCATGGAAACAATGTTTGTCAATGCACAA